>JAOTOM010004808.1:72500-481658 GCA_034440615.1 Ashinkailepas kermadecensis | reverse complement strand
AGAGGGGGAGAAGGAGCGTCAATGTAGTGCGATTTCAGGATTAAGGGACGAGAGAGCGATAGGGGCGGCGATTGCAGAAATTGTGAGATCCGTGTGATGTATGATAATGGGAAATGTGCATACCGTGTATGTGGATCTTAGTGCATGCGAGATGTGAAGGTGATTTCTTGTTGAGGCGACAAAATATGCGAGGATGCGATTCGAATTCGGTGCGTGATTTCAGTGTATGATTTTTGCCATGAATTGATGTGTACAAAATATTGTCACTCTTGAAAATGATCCATGATAGAAAAGTTTGAGATCTAATATATCTTATTTTTATTAAAAGCACAGCAGTCCTTGCCAATGTGGGCCAAAACGTTTCACCTTATTTTACTTTCAATCAAGTTAAGAACTATGCCCTTCAGCATTTTTAGATCAGGACGGAACATTGGTGTTTACAAGTCTAAATAAAACCACCTTCTCTGTGTATAATTTTGTGTTGTTTTTTGTTTGGTTTTCTGTTTGTTTCCATCTTATGATCATCGAAGGTCATTTGCATGACCTGTTGTTACCTTAAGTCACAAATGTACCAAGTAATTCACGCATTTATATATGTATACACATGCGTTGTGTCGACTATGAAACGAAATCAAGTGGCAATACGCATCGTAGGGACGAAGCGGTCTTGGGGTTAGATATTGCTCTAAACCGAAAGGTTGTGGGTTCCAATCTCACCTGTCGTCGCTCGCCGCCCACGACTGATCGGCGTGAGTGATTAGTTATAATCTAGCGGCCACATGCGTCGTAAGAACCAATAACCAACCAACCAACGAACAATGCAAATCGCGAAAGCTTCAAGAAAATAATGTAGGTAGAAAGTCACATAAAATGCAAATTTTGACAAATCCTAATTTTTATCCTAAATTTTCCCTAAATTTTGAAAATTCCTACGCGGCCTACGCCCCCCTCCCCCCATTCCATATTGGCCAAACAATTGGTGGGCGGAAGGTCGTCAACTTTTAGTATTGGCGGTGTAGCACCCATTCAGATATTTTTGCTGCCATTTAAATTGCCTTTTAAAGAATAAGGAACATGTTGCTAAATATATTAGAATACAACAACTTTCTTTATTGATGGAAACGCCTATATATTTGGTACTGCCATAGCAACACCAATAATTTTAACGATTTAACTTTCAGTGTACTCGGTCACATATGCAAGCAATGTGGTTTAATTGGCAACACCAATGATGATGGGGGTGGGGGGAGGTATTTTTTAGGCGTGCCGGACCTAAAGGTTATTTGCGCCGCCTTTAAAGCTAGTGTGTCATCGAAGCTAAGGCTAGTGTACATCTACGTTAAGGGAGTTTTACGTTATAGTGTGTGTGACGTCTTAGGTGCTGAAGGCGGGGCTGGGCGAGGGACATCTCCTGGATGTCTAAATGTTGTTAGTTTTACTTTACTCCTCCGCAAGATAATTTGTGGCTGGGATAGTGAGGCTGATTTGAAAGTCAGGCCCGCCGTCGACACGTCAGGCCCGCCGTCGACACGTCAGGTCCGCCGCCGACACGTCAGATCCGCCGTCGACACGTCAGGTCCGCCACCGACACTTCAAGTCCGCCACCGACACGTCAGGTCCGCCGTCGACACGTCAGTTCCGCCACCGACACTTCAGGTCCGCCGCCGACACGTCAGGCCCGCCGTCGACACGTCAGGTCCGCCGACGACACGTCAGGTCCGCCACCGACACTTCAGGTCCGCCGCCGACACGTCAGGCCCGCCGTCGACACGTCAGGTCCGCCGTCGACACGTCAGGTCCGCCACCGACACGTCAGGTCCGCTACCGACACGTCAGGTCCGCCACCGACACGTCAGGTCCGCCACCGACACGTCAGACTCGCTGCCGCCGACACGTCAGGGCCGCTGCCGCCGACACGTCAGGTCCGCCACCGACACGTCAGGTCCGCCATCGACACGTCAGGTCCGACACCGACACGTCAGGTGCGCCACCGACACGTCAGGTCTGCCGCCGACACGTCAGGTCCGCCACCGACACGTCAGGTCCGCCACCAACACGTCAGGTCCGCCGCCGCCGACACGTCAGGCCCGCCACTGCCGACACGTCAGGCCCGCCACCGATATGTTAGGTCCGCCGCCGAAACGTCAGGTCCGCCACCGACACGTCAGGTCCGCCACCGACACATAAGATCCGCCGTCGACACGTCAGGTCTACCACCGACACGTCAAGTCCGCCACCGACACGTCAGGTCCGCCGTCGACACGTCAGGTCCGCCACCTACACGTCAGGTCCGCCGCCGACACGTCAGGCTCGCCGTCGACACGTCAGGTCCGCCGTCGACACGTCAGGTCCGCCACCAACACGTCAGGTCCGCTACCGACACGTCAGGTCCGCCGCCGACACGTCAGATCCGCCACCGACACGTCAGGTCCGCCACCGACACGTCAGGTCCGCCACCGACACGTCAGGTCCGCCACCGACACGTCAGGTCCGCCACCGACACGTCAGGTCCGCCGCCGACACGTCAGGTCTGCCACCGACACGTCAGGTCCGCCACCGACACGTCAGGTCCGCCGTCGACACGTCAGGTCCGCCACCGACACGTCAGGTCCGCCACCGACACGTTAGGTCCGCCGCCGACACGTCAGGTCCGCCACCGACACGTCAGGTCCGCCGCCGACACGTCAGGTCCGCCACCGACACGTCAGGCCCGCCACCGACACGTCAGGCCCGCTGCCACCGACACATCAGGGCCGCTGCCGCCGACACATCAGGGCCGCCACCGACACGTCAGGTCCGCCACCGACACGTCAGGTCCGCCACCGACACGTCAGGTCCGCCACCGACACGTCAGGCCCGCCACTGCCGACACGTCAGGTCCTCCACCAACAAGTCAGGTTCACCACTGACACGTCAGGTCCACCGTCGACACGTCAGGCCCGCTGCCGCCGAAACGGCATGCCCGCTAACGACACGTAACGCCAGTTTCATCTAGAATTTCTAATTTCAGAGAAATCTATGAATAGGTGGCAGACAGATAACAACTCTGATGACATGAGGTGATGCCGGTGGTGGTGGCGAAGAGGGAGTAGCGGCGGATCTAGGGAATAGTCACTGGGGGCCATGCTCTGAAGATGATCTGGTTGTAGGAAAATTAACCTTCATTTCCAATTTGCGGCAAAACTAAACATTTTACGAGGAAAATATTGTCTTAACCATAAACTTCGGTGCTAAGCGGTCTAAAACCGGTGTACTTTTTTATTAACGGGGTGCTTTCCAATGTCGACTGAACCCTGACTGCTTCCACCACTGCAGTGGCTGCGGATGTTCAAACAACGAAGAAAATTCAAGGTGTACCTTCCATGCAGCACATTTTTATCCCCGACGGCAGTGGACAATGAACATCAAAGAATTGGCCTAAATATCGGCTTGGCCCACTCTCCGTCCAATCAGTTGAAACACTCGTTAAGCGAGGGTCAAGGATCCATTTGAGAGTCCTCGAGGAGACCACATCTCCATCTGGGTGAGGACAACCCCCGCCCCTTCCCCAGGGATAGGTGGCGACGCTCCGACCGGGAAAGGTCCTCTCCTTGGAACGAATTTGTCAGCCAAAGGCGCTCTTTTCGTAGGAAGAAGCGCCCCTTTGAGACGAAACGGCGACTCGTCAGTATTATCGAATGCAGCCCCTGCACCCGCTCAATGGATTTTTCCACCGAAGGTGACCCTCTGAGGAAATGTGCTCGTCCCCTGGAGAAATTGAGAAAATCTGAAGAAACCACCAGACCACATTTGGCAGCACATTTCCCAGGTACCATGCGCCAATAACCGCACACTCCTGCCACCTGTTGACAGAAAGCGGAGATACAGCCGCAAGATTTCGCCGCCAGGGTGTCGCTGGCTCTCCTAGCGGACAACTGACGAACTATTTTTGTACGTTATGATCCTTGTACGTAAAATAACTTTTTACGTTATGAACGCTCCCTCTGAAGCCAGTTTTGTACGTTGTGATCGTCGTTTTGTACGTTGTGATCGAATTTTGTACGTTGTGAACGCGCCCTATCCAATGCATTTTGTACTTTATTTCGATTTTTGTACGTTATGGTCCTTGTACGTTGTGAGCTTTGTACGTTATGAACTTTGGTAGTAAATGAACCTTGCACGTTATGAATGCTCCCCCACAGGATCTGGAAAATTATATGGATCCTGCGGAAATTTTTTCAGACGAAATCTACAGGATCTGTGTGACGTCACTAGCATTAGCGGCACTTGTGGCGCATAATGGCGCATTTTCAGAGATCAATCAGATCAATCAGAGATTTCAGTGCCATAGACCAATTTTGCAATAATTTCAATAATTTCAACTTTTAACATGGGTTCCAATGGAGTGTGCCCCCAATCCCTTTCGGGTTGCTCATTGCTTTCATGTATCGCCGCACCCCCTAATAATATTCATAAATCAACATTCGTGTTTGATATTCCAAGTCAGTATACCGATGTCGGGCCGAGAACCGCCCGATGTCGGCATACCGTTAACGAGATGCCAAGCTCGCCTCGACACATGCCGCCATCGGCATGTTTACTGAACTGTTCATCCCAGATGAATAAACTTCTACTATACGCGCCCAAACCCCGTCAACCACTCCTGAACTCACGGCAAGTACACTGGCGATGCGAGCAAGCGTGCGACGTGTAGGTTTTTTTAATATACTCTGACGTGTAGCACGGTCACCACATTTGACTCACGAGCGCACTATTTGTGTTTGATATTTGTAAACCCGGCAGGATCCGGTTGTGAGCTCCGAAGCCGGACGGAAAATTTCCGCCCTCGCGGAAATTATTCTCCGAGCTGCAAACGCACCCTTATTCGGCGCAATGTCGTATAGTGCTAAATACAATATGACAGCACTTTTCAGTTGCCCCATACGTACATAATTACTAATATAATCGTACCATATCCGAGAAGACTACCTGTAGGAATATGTAAACATGGATGATGTACGCCTAGATTGGAAACTCCGCGTCGGCGCCTTGATCTGCGCGTATCAGCGGCACCAACCTGGTACCTAGCGGAGGGTAAGTAAAAACACGGAAACGCGGCCGGTTTTAAGCCGTGCGCCTATGGGAGTTCGGGGTACGCATTTCGTACTGGCATTTTTCCCCCAATTGATTCAGCCACTCCAGGAGGATTGCATCTGCCTTTCATGATACAAAATTGATCAAGGAACCTTACCGTTATTTCCTTATTGATTTATTACGTTCCGTTCCGAAGTTGTCGCGATGCGAAGTGAAGGCATCTGTGAGAGGGAGCCCATTTCGTCGAAAGGGTCGGCCCACTGATGTTGATTTCTTGAAATGATCGCAGGGGAAAAGTAGATGAAGGCAATAGGCAGACCAAAATGAATAAGGGGGGGGTCACATTCCATACGCTCCCATGTTAGAAGTTGAAATTATTGCAGGTGCCCAGTAAACATGCCGATGTCGGCCCGCTGTCGGCATGTGTCGGGGCGAGCTCGGCATCTCGTAAACGGCATATCGACATCGGGCCGCTCTCGGCCCGACATTGGCAAACCGGCCTGGAATATATCATACGTCTGGTTGAGTTCGGCATATTAATAGCAGCCAGCCGACGTCGGGCCGCTGTCCAACATTGCATTCCCCAGCCGACAACGGGCCGCTAGCGTCCGGACAGCAACACATCATCTTTTCGACATCGGCCCCACGTCGGCTACATGTCGGCTGAATGTCGGCTGAATGTCAGCATGGGCGAACATTCCACTCCCCAGCCGAAAGCGGGCCGCTAGCGTCTAACATCAGCCCGACGTAGGGCCGAGTATCGGACCGATGTCGGGCCGCTGTCGGCATGTTCACTGGGTGGGGAGAAGCAAGTATTGAGGGGGCAGTTTCACCCTCAAAGATGAGAATGGGAGGTTCTACTTTCGCGTCCACCCTCTTCACACTCTAGATATGTGGCTGATATTTTCCGGTGGAGTTGTCTACATAACTGAATGGGAGAGTACAGACTTCGGCGTACCCACCAATCCGCAAAGAGGATTGAGCGGAAGTTCCATGGAGGGTACAAGCCTCCTCCCCCTACACCATACCACCGACAGATTTATGATTTTGCCAAGGAGGCGTCATTTCTCCCGAGGGGCGGCTCTTGGTCCAGGACATTTGGACGGGGTACACTCCGATCTCCCAGAGGGGCACCATTTGTTTTTGTCTGAGGAGTGCCTTTCGCCGATAAAAAAATTTCGCGGCGTGTGTTCGGACTCACAGATGGCTGCCGTTCCCAGGCCGGAGAGCGCGTTGCGCTGATAAATTCGAGGGAGGGGGTACACTGGAACCTCCAAGGGAGGCGTCCTTCGGGTCATAAGGGGCACCACGTTCGCTTCCTCCCCCTTGGATCAGCCCTTGCAACATATTCTAACTGGCAACGCCACTACCTCTCGCCGGTTCGCTACCACTTGCCAGTCGTTAGACTTATACGGGTGTTGTTTTATATACCTTTGAGGGAGAACTGCCACCTCAATGTTTGCTTAACCCACCCCCGCAATTATTTCAACTTCTAGCATGGGAGCCAATGGAATGTGCCCCCCAATTCATTTTGATCTGCCCATTGCCTTCATGTACTTTTCCCCGTCCAATCATTTCAAGATCAAGATAAAGTTAGAGAGAGATAAGAGATAAAGATTCAAGATAAAGATCATCAAGATATCAACATCGGTGGGCCGACCCTTGGGGCGAGGTGGGCTCCCTCTCACAGGTGTCTTCACTTCGCACCACAACTTCTGAACGGAGCGTAATAAATAAATAAGGAAAGAAGGGTAAGGTTCCTTGATCAATTTTGTATCATGAAAGGCTGATGCAACCTTCCTGGGATGGCTGAATCAATTGAAAAATGTAAATATGAAATGCGTACCCTGAACTCCCAGAGGCGCACGGCCTAAAACCGGCCGCGTTTCCGTGTTTTTACTTACCCTCCGCTAGGTGGGCTGATACGCAAACAGCTGTTGGTTTCCAATCCAGGCGTACACGATCCATGATATAAATAAGAAACACAAGTAAGTGAACAATTAATGGGTTCAAAATAGACTTTTGCTCCCGCCTCCTTCGCTGACCAAAACCTGTAGCACTGTAGCACTGTGTAACCTGTAGCACTGTGTAACCTGCTCTGATGGCGTGGGTGTTGTTTTGCATACTTTTGAGGGGGAAGTATTCCCTGAACCCTGCCAGTGCAGTGGCATGAGGCTGGTATCGGTTTCTATGGACACAGATGGGTTATGAGCAGGGGTGTTGCTTTATGTACTTCTGAGGTGTCAAGTTTCCCATCAGTGTTGGTCCCCCCCAAATATTTTCGCTTTTAACATAAGGCCCTATGGAGTGTGTCTAACCCACAATCTATTTAGTCCTGCCCATTGCCTTTGTGTATTTACCGTATCCTGCCCCAATGCTTTTCAGAAATCAACGCCCATGGCAATGGGTTCCATGTGGACCCGCCCATGTCGTACCTACGTGGTTTTTATGGGCTTGATGAAAAATGTACTGTTCGAAGGATTGTCAGCATCTGCATTTCCAGTAAGCATGCCTATGTCGGCCCGCTGACGGCATGTGTCGGGGCGAGCTCCGCATCTCGTGAGCGGCATGCCGACATCGGGCCGCTCTCGTCCCGACATAGGCAAACTGACCTGGGATATCGGCATGTGTCGGGTTGAGTTCAGAATATCAATAGCGGCCAGCCGACGTCGGGCCGTTGTCAGACCGACAGCGGCAAATTCATATCGATAATGGCGTGACGACATCGGGCCACCGTCGGATCGACAGCGGCAGGAGCCAATTTAGGAATATGTCACTAAGCGTCATCGACTTCAAAGGTCGCTGGAGCACCGTTATGGTATGGGGGCAAACTGGCTCGAATCTGGCACCGATCTCGGTCAAAGTACAAAACTTCGAGGGGTGCACTCTGATCTCCCACCCAGTGAACATGTCGACAACGGTCCGACGTCTACCCGATGCTGGGCCCTACGTTGGGCTGCTGACAGGACGCTAGCGGCCCGCTGTCGGCTGAGAGTGTAATGTCCGCCCTTGCCGACACCCAGCCGACACCCAGCCAACACCCAGCCGGCATGCAGCAGCCGACGCGGGGTCGATGTCGGGCCGCTGTCGGGCCGCCAGCGACCCGCTGGCGGCTGAACAGCGGATCAGCTCATGTCGATATCAAGTGAACACTGAGCCGAGGTTCAGCCGAGTATCTGCCGAGATCCATGTCCACACCGCGATCCGGCCAACGTCCCCCCACCCCGCTATCCGGCCGACGTTCCCCCGTTATTCATCTGACGTTCCCCCGTTATCCAGCCGACGCTGAAAAGATTGCTGAAATGAAATTGGCTGCTGAATGTTTGGCAGGAAGTGCTAAAAGATAACTTAGCTTCTATAAATATAACAATAAAAGCTACAGTGTGGAGCAACTAGAGACCAGACTTGTGCTCGACTCAAATTTTTTAATCGGCTCACATTTGACTCATAGATCTTGAGATCCGATTCAACTCATGATTCACAGCAGGTCAAAATTATTTGATTCGACTCAATTCAGACTCAGAGCTACAGAGATCCGATTCAACTCACGACTCAAACATAAATTTGAATCGATTCAGATCCGGCTCAATGGTATCACTCGTAAGCCATATGATTTTGTGTGCACTGCTCACACACTATTTATATATATATATATATATATATATATATATATAATATATATATATATATATATAAAAATATAATATAATATATATATATATATATATATATATATATATATATATATATATATATATATATAATGTGAGGTGAAAACAAAGTTATAGCACAAATAATTTATTTGACAGACAGTTTGATGTCAACTCATCTTCATCTGTCTAATTAAAGAAGGGAATCAGTATTTATTCACACTAACGAAGATGCTCCAACATCGAAACATCTGTTGGATATATTATTTTTGCTATAACTTTGTTTTCACCTCACATTATTTATCATTCGTCATGCACTGTAATGGTTGATATAAAGGATAAATATACAGATAAATGAACGTGCATGTGCATAAAGTAATTGACTGAAACAGATTAACGAGATGAATGGTTGTCAATGCATATGCAAAGCAATGAGTGCATAATACCTCAATCCACATCAGCATGATGCACACACAGAGTGGGAAACTTACTTCAGGGTTGGGAGTCGGAGTGCATACCGATTTCTTCCGGAGTACATTTTCATGGACATTATTTTTTGATGCATGGAATCTGTTTACCATTAACCGACCGGAAAAACCTAAATCAGTACCTACATAATATGCATAAGTAATATCATTCTCATTTTGGGTCAAATCAAATGCAAAAATATGCAAACAAAGAAATGAACAATGGATGGCACCGCCCGGCAGTGACCCGTAATAATCGGCACTGTTTCGTTTCTTATAACTCACAGGAGAAATGCGTTTTCCTTTCACTGTTGGTCTCAGTACAAGGCTAGCCATATGAAAAACAAACAAAAATACTTCACACTTCACCCTCAGCTCAGAGCGCATACCTACCTACGCAGCCAATTTCCCACGTAATACGAACGCAACTCCGCTACCGCACACGCCACAGTTGGATGTGATCAAAGCAAAGGATCAGTCAAGGTCTTGTGTTTACTGTTAACTTGTGTGGACACTGTTAACCATGTGTTCAAAGTTGCTAATGGTTATGACGTCATATACAAAATACCTTGCATTGATTGGTTCACAGACAGATTTCAGAACAGGAAACGCTAACGCAGCCAATTCTGATCGGTGGCCTCCGGGACTCCGGAGAACGTCTCTTAACACGCGCCCTGGAGGGCCTCTGATAATTACGCGCACTGGAGGGGGGGCGGATTCCGCCCCCAAGATCTCGGCTCGTAGTAAAGCTGGAGGAACGAAATTCGCACGGTGGATGGGCACGGTAGTGAACTCTATTGTGTGCGATTTTCGTGACCTTAGGTCAATATCTTCAAGGTCAAATGAGGTCAGATTGGAAAAAAAAATCCGGTTTTGCGTGGCTTGGCTTGTCATCGTTATGGATCGCTGTGATTGTGTTTAAATGCTCAAAAATGGGCATCAATGATGTTTTGGACATTACTAATGATGCAATGCAGATGCTAAACCCAACATTTGACCTCAGGTCACCTATATAGCACCACTTTATCAGGTCAGTTACCTGTTCCAGTTACCGGAACCGGCCGCCCGCCCGACTGCTCCGTCGGGCAGCTCGGAGCAATCGGCTTCGTGAAGAAGGGAGTGAAGTACATGAATAAAGTATGGAAACGCAATGACAAACAGTACAAATGACAACCAGTAGTGCATTTATGGCAACATTCCAGTTGATCAAGTTTGGTTCCATTAACCTGTCATGAACTTGGCCTGACTCGACCTTGGTGACCTAACATGACCTTGAAATTATACAGCATATCAATATGCATGAAACAAGTCGCTAGTGTTGCCTAGAACACTTCCCTTTTGTCAGTATACTGGAAGCGCATCAGCGCCGATTTTGTGGTCTGGCGCTATAACATTTTTTTAGTTTAGCGGCCCCTAACTTGAAAAATTTTCGGCCGATTTCCACTTTTCTTGCTGTAAACGACGCGCCGTTCATTTCTAAGCAGGTACACCGGAAATCGCGTATATCGACGGGTAACATTTGCAGTTATTTACGAAAAACCGGATGGGTGGGTTGCTGTTGGCGCGTTGTTGTCGGCAATTCCGGTGGTTGAGATTGATTGAGTGTGTGAAGATGTGGTCCGGCTGCTGACTGCTACAAAAAGTGATTAGTTTGAGTGGTGACCGTAAGTGGAATAACCAGCGTTTTTTGGGTGTCGTTCTGTGTTTGTTTTTATTGATATCTTTGTTCCCACATTTGTGTCGGAGTACATGTAAAGCCCATCCTATCCAGTATGAACCCGGAGTGCAAAAATGTTTTCAGAGATAAAATATCTTAAGAAGTGCCTTAATTCCCACCCTGTGCACACACAACCTGAATCATATACCTGACACACATCACCTAACTGCAACGTGGCACCCAGGTTCTGCACTGCAATAAGTATCTGCACAGAATATGATTGCGTTGGTCTGTTGCCCCCACGAAGTTTGTTTGGTAGCAGGCTTGAAGGTTTCCCTTCACCATTGGTTTACACCCAATTTTACCGACTTTCTCTACGCTATCTTGCATATTTTATGGCAATATAGGGTACTTTGACGTATTCTAATTGAAAGACCTATTCTTTAGCTTCATGAAAGGGTATCCTAAATGACCCAGTAATAATCGTCCTGCCCAACAATGTGCCATTTCCGGCAGGCTCACCATCAAGTGCCTCCAAAATAAAGGGCTTGTTCCTGATATTGGTAGGCTCCCTCTACCATCCATTTTACATGTTCAAGTTGTCACCCTCGTTCACGAGCGGAAGAAAGGACAGTCAAGGGGGCGCTAAGTGCTCCATAGCTTCTTCTCCCCATTGGCAGGAGACATAGACATAAAGACATAAAAGATCAGTGCAACTATGAGCCACAAGGGCCCTTCTTGGTTGCACTCTGTACACTGAACCAGTTGTCCACCAAATGTGTTGATCAACTCTCCCTGGAATACAGAAAAACAAGGTCCCTATTCTTATAATGATTGTCTATGCTGTTCTTAAAGATGTTCAGTGTGTTGCTACTGACAATGGTTTCTGGCAGCTGGTTCCAGTGTTCTACTACCCTGTTGGTGAAGAAGGACTGTCTTAACCTTGTCCTGCTGTGATTAACTTTAATTTTGAATTGATGACCTCTAATTGCATCATGTTAAATTCAAACAGTTCCCTGAGATAACCCTGTTCCTGACCATGAACAAATTTAAAGACCTCGATGAGATCTCCTCTCAGCCTTCTATATCTAAGTGAAAACATATTCAATTTCTTCAATCTTTCCTCTTATGCCAGGTTGCCCATACCATTCACCATTTTTGTTGCCCTCTTTTGTACTCTCTCTAAAAGCCAATAATCTTTTTCATAACTAGGGGACCAAGCTTGGACACAATATTCCAGATGTGGCCTGACATATGCACAATAAAGCTTCCTGATGACTTCCTCACTTTGGTATGATGCATTCCTATTTATTGCCCCAAGCATTCTTAGTGCCTTCTTCCTGGCTTCTTTGGTCTGTTCTGATGCCCCCAATTTTGTGTTCAAAATAACACCTAAGTCCTTCTCCTGCTGAGTTACAGATAGTACTTGGCCACCCATCAAGTATGCAGCCTTGATATGCTGCCTACCTACATGCATGATTTTGCACTTATCAAAATTAAATTTCATTTGCCATTTTTCGGACCACTTCACAAGCTCGTTTAAGTCTTTCTGCAGCAAGACCTGCTCATTGTGCCCTGTTATTGCCCTAAAGACCTTCAAATAATCTGCAAATTTCAAAACCTTACTGCTTAGGCCACTTGCTGCAGTGGCCTAAGCAGTCCTTCTCCTGCTGAGTTACAGATAGTACTTGGCCACCCATCAAGTATGGAGCCTTGATATGCTGCCTACCTACATGCATGATTTTGCACTTATCAAAATTAAATTTCATTTGCCATTTTTCGGACCACTTCACAAGCTCGTCTAAGTCTTTCTGCAGCAAGACCTGCTCATTGTGCCCTGTTATTGCCCTAAAGACCTTCAAATAATCTGCAAATTTCAAAACCTTACTGCTTAGGCCAATTTCAATGTTATTTACAAACATAATGAACAATAGTGGTCCCAGTACTGACCCTTGGGGACTCCACTAAGAACATTTTGCCATGATGATTTTGTACCATTTAGCATCACTCTCTGCTGTCTATCTGAAAGCCACAACCCTATCCATTTTAGGATGTTACCCACAATACCATGGGCCTGAAGCTGCATCATTAACCGTTTATGAGGTACCTTGTCAAAGGCCTTGCTAAAGTCAAGATATGCTACATCAACCTGATTTCCCTTATCAAATTGTTCTGTAGCAAAATTAAAAAAGTCCAAGAGATTTGTGAGACACGATCGCCCTTTTCTAAACCCATGTTGAGTATCTTGAATCACTCTGTTTGCTTCCAGAAAACTAACTATTTTATCCTTGATAATTGATTCAAGTACCTTGCAGACTAGTGATGTGAGGCTTACTGGGTTTCAGTTGAGTTGCAAGTTTCAGGAGGGCATTCCTAGATCACAATGGTGTTGTACATAAATGTTCAATTATGCATGTATCATCAACAATCCATGCAAGATTCACCAAGGAAGAATGCATCATGACCTGGGTCTAGCTGGCCTGGAAAAGCTGTTTTCAACAACTGCTGTATGTCAATGTAGGTAGGTAGGTAAATGTTTGGAAAAATTGGCTGATCCTAGATTTTGGGGATCCTGAACATTATCCCTTCCAGAAAATTATTTGTTGTTTTTTCATCTGGGAGTTGAAGTTCCTAAGTTATTAACTTTTGACAACGAACTGCTGTGATCAAGGAAAAGTGCTCAAAATTCACTGAAATGGGTGCAAGTTGAGTTACCATGCATAAGGTTTGAATAAAAATATTCTCCATACTGGATGACTACAAAATATTCCTCTCCAAACCCCGGATTACAATGCACAAATCCGACCTTGTCTATGCATGAGAATAAAATGTGTCGGAACAAATGCTCACTGGAAAGAATGGGAAAAGATTATAACTCACCTGGTGAGCGGAATACAAATATATTTGCTAGGAAGCAAATTAAAGTGACCATTGCGTATGATTTGAGAAAAGTTCTGCAACCAAATTTGTACCATATTTTTTTTTTTAACTTCGAAAGACGTCATGCGGGCTTGAAGGAAAATTTTGATCTACCTTCTTGTAAAGGTAACTTGGGTTTGTTATTTGTCACACAAACCGACGCAATTTATTCAGTGCAAATGCCTGTTCCAAAAAAAAAGTGCATGGTCGTTTCAGTTCCCTATTATTTTTCACAATCACATCCAATTATACTGTGTTTTCTGTGTTGTGTTTCTGGCACTAGAATTGACTCATGCATGATACTGATTGCGAATACCAAGCTTAGCATTAATACTATTTTTTGTAGTTATTGTTATCCGTTTTTGGTAAATAACTTAAGTACACCTCATTCTTTACTCACTGGCAGCTGATAAGTTGACAATTGTAATGCTAAGCATTAATAATTATACTGTGTTTTACTCCCTACCTTGTGTCATGGCATACTATTTACAAAGATACATGCTTTATATCATTTGTTCATAACTTGCCTTTGAGTCGCAAGACTCAAATGACTCATTGTGATTCAAATGATTGACTCGTGATTCAACTCATTTAAAAAAAGAAAGATGTGATTCAACTCGCGACTCAAGATATGTTTTTGGGAAAAGAATCGATTCAACTCACGACTCATCCAAAAACGATTGATTCATGAGTCGATTCTCGATTTAACTCGAGTCGAGCACAAGTCTGCTAGAGACAGGTGGTGAAATCATTGACCTGTATATATTAGCTCCACCAACTTCTTGACTTTTCACACGATTTCTATGACGGCGCCGCAGAGTGCTCGAGCTTTCCCGGTGGTTTATGCCTTGGAAGTTCCATCTTGCTCTGCCGGTCGGAGAGCTAGAAGCGGGAAAATGGTTAATTCGTGCTGTACATAGGGGAGTACCAGGGCTTTCGTTCCATCTGTAGTTATTTTAATGGTAAAAAAAAAATATCACAACGCTGAAAGATGTTATTTGAGACGCTTGCGTGGCGATTGTCAGATTTATCGTTTCTTGTAGTGTTCTACAATTATAATATCAGCACAATGTATCATTAATGAGCCTCAGCCAACTCATAGACGATCATTTAAAATCTCCCAGAATTTATCCACATATTTTCTCTAAATTATATGGGCTATCTGAAACTCAATACATTGGGAGCTGTTAATCCTGCTTATATGAAGTTGAGGTAGCTAGGTATAAATTCCGTTACGTTTTTGTTCGGTAATGATCCTTAAATATGCTTCATAGATGCCGTTCGGGCAAATTTCGGGGCTGAACGGAGAAGCTAATATCCACGGAGAACGGACAGCGGAACGGACCATATATCACAATGATTCCATAATTCCTCCGACAGAACGCCGGTCAGCAGAAAATGCTCTGGTTGAAAACAAAATGGGGAGTGAGGAGTTTGAATGCAAAGTTTCATAGGAAATTTTGACACACTGTCACTGAAGCACACCAACCACTCTGAATATTTATCATCATTTGCAATGCTAAGCAAGCACAAGGTACCTGCAAGATATACATATATATATATGTATATATATATATATATATATATATATATATATATATATATATATATATATATATATATATATATATATATATATATATATATATATATATATATATATATATATTTATATATATGGTATTAGGTAACTTTGCATCGTAATGTGTTCATCAGGAGAATTGGTGGATGACCTCATATTGCCATGTTGGCGGAATGCAGGAACCAGACTGCCGGGCCAATCCTGAAAGCAGAATGGTAAATTTAGAAGCTATTCTGCTTGGAATTAAGTACGGGCCACATCAGTAGCCAGGTTTCCATGAAGGAGGGGAGAACGAAGTTCGTCATCGGATGGCTCTCCCCCAAGACCGGCCATCCGTGGAGCTCCCAGCCAGTGTTGCGTGGACCACAGCAGTCCACGTCAACGCTGCGACGGTCCTCAGCACCACCCGAGCCGACCGCAATGCAGCCGGGGATGTCGGAAATATTCGAGCTCGTACAGAAGTTGCTCGAAGGCCAGCGCAAGATTCTGGATGCAGTGAAGTGGCAGGACGCCATCGTCGTTGCATCTAATCAGCCAAGATGCGAACGAGTTCAAAGGCTCCCGGATGACTTCAGTCTTCCTCTGACCTGCATGGAGGATTTTTGAGAAGATGGATACGAATCTGGGAGACGAACAGCTAGCTGGTGCGTTCGTAGGCTATGTGTTGACATATTTTAAAGCAAGTGCTAGTAGCTAAGGGAGCAATTGATCGCTAAGTACTAAGTAGCTGCAGCATGCGCATAGACGTTTACCATAGGGCACCGTGATCATTGTGCCAAAGGAATATCTAATTATTTTATTCGCAAGCTAACCCATGAACTTTGCGGAACATCTTGCAATATTTGGGAGCTATAAACCACCTAATGTGCATAACATAGCGACTTTTCGGCTTCTTAAAACTTATTTTGCGTCATAGTGGAAGGCTGTCCTCCTGGGAGACTGGACAATCTTGTTACATCATATTCTTGTCCTTGAGTTGACCGAGTCGAGCAACCACAGGCAAATTGCACACGCCACATCTGGCATACAGCGAGGTGCACACATACTGGCGTCTTGTAGGAGCATATCATTTCAGTTGAATTTGAAAAATATGGTGTTTTCTTCGCAACGTTAGGTGCAATTCATTCATAGCTGGAAACTGTACTTTGTGTGAATTAGACCGAATATTCACAGGTCGGTTGCCTGGGTGGCAAAGGTGGGCTTACACCAGTGGCGCAGCCAGGAGTTTCCTAAGGGGAGGGGGGGCTCCACAGAAGCCATGTCGTTCTGTCACCTAGTAACTGCTGGCGTTGACATAGCAGCACGTGCCGGACGACATGGGACGATTCAACTCCGTTTCGTCACATTCTTTATCGCGGAGCTATGAAGATTGTGAGCCTGTGGAGGCTCGGCATCTCTCTGGGCAATTGAAATCTGTTCAGGTTTTGATCGTGCGAAGGTTATGAACTGTGGAGGTTATGATGTAATGTCAGTGGCAATGCACAGTGTGATAACTCAAGGGAAAAACTAGCATAAATGCATTTCTCGACTATTTTTTAATGCCATATTTCTGGCGCCATTGCATCAGCACATGATTGAAGCATACCAAGTCACAGTTTTTATGAAAATATTCACAAGATTTGATATAGTAATAAATCCATGAACATGGACAACATTAAGAGTGAAAAAACGATGCACATGTGCACAAATGTTGTCGGAGTTTGACGACTGATAAAGGTAAGATGCATTCTGAAAACCTCGGCAAGTGAGATGTGAAATGATAGCTGAAAACATTCTCATTACGTTAAGCAATTCAAAAAGGCATAGACCAATTCACAATATGCAATTTTTTTATCAGACAATAAGTAATTACAATAGTCCTTCAACTTTTTAGTACCTCAAAGTTCGAATGAGCTTTAAAAAAAACGCACAACAGCGCACAACCAGAGACCAATCCCAATGAAATCAGCGATCCTTGGACTATATGTGCTGCAAGTTTCAGCTGCACCGAGCTGCTCTAACACCGGTAGTGATCAATTGTATCACGGCAGGCCTCGGTGCGGTGCGGTGGCCAGCCCGGGCGGCACGGGGAAGCCCGAGCCGGACGCCGCGACGCGCCGGCTGGCGGGGTGTTTTGACCGGGTAACTTGATCCAGCGGTTGCTGTGCCAAAAAACTCCCCTAACTGGCGAGGAAACTGAGTCGAGATAGGTCACGTACAGCGTCTCCCATGGCAGGGAAGCTGTCCTTGCCTGTAAGGGTCGGTTCAGTGTGGTTGGATTTTGTGTACAGTGAACATGGAGGTGCGCGTCAGCAGAGAGGAAT
The DNA here is from genome assembly GCA_034440615.1 of Ashinkailepas kermadecensis. Taxonomy (NCBI): domain Eukaryota; kingdom Metazoa; phylum Arthropoda; class Thecostraca; family Neolepadidae; genus Ashinkailepas; species Ashinkailepas kermadecensis. Next base: position 464,007 of record JAOTOM010004808.1, on the reverse strand, counting down.
TGGTGGACTTGTTAACCAGTGCCAAACCCGTTTGGGCGTGGAAACTATTATGCTCATGTGTTTAATTATAGTTTGCAGTTGATCATGGAAAAAATCCTCCAGGGATATCTCCCAAGTGAGTCGTCGATTGTGGACATGAGATAGGCGACCGACTTGATCGCCAAGAACTTAAAAGGAAAGTAGTTAAAGTGTATGCGAGCCCAGGACGAATTCAGAAGTCAGTTTGCGACTTATCTTTCGGGAGACAAGGTGTTCCCCGTGTCACTGAAGCGTGGTGACCACGTCGTGAGTGATGATGAAGCCAAGACCCGTCTTGATGACGAGACCGTGGAGAGCGCGAGGGCGACCAACTAGAATCTACGATCAGCTCAGCGCCCGTTCTCAGCGTCGGGCATCCTCGAGAGTTGTTCAACAGCACAGTTCTCTGCAGCTCGTGGAGGCTGCCAGGCAAAGTGCTCGTGCTGAGCGCATCAAGGATGCAGCTTTCGTGCTGTGACAGGTGGGGGCATCACCGAATCGGCCAAGCAAGATTCGCCGGGCTCTCAGAAGCTCTGAAGTGAACCAACCTGAGTACGTGTCAGGAGACCGGGCGCTAGCAATGTGTGTGTCAGCTGACTTGTCTGTACACGGCTACCGTATGGTCCGCCGAGTGACGAATGACGCGGCGAAGACAGACATCCTGCCCGCTTATGGAAAGGTGCATGAGGCCAAGGTAGAGTGCTATCCGGCAGTCAGCAGCATGCAATTCACTGAGACGTCAGCTGAGGTGATCGCTGGCTCTCCTGGATCATACAACGCAGCGGCTGGTGGCATGTCTGTCGTCTGTCGCCCGTGTCGACTCAGCATTACCTGCCGACCAGCCGTCGACGTCATCCAGCACCCACACTTCGGCCATGCTGCACATCAAATGGGGTTTTGACGGGGCCACGGGACAATCTGTGTACAAACAGATGGGAGTCGGCGATGAAGCTGTAGAACAAAATATGCTCTGTACCACTCTGGTGCCTTTGCAACTGACCGTGGGTGTCACTTAGTCTGGACCAACCCAACGCCGTCTTCAACCCGCTTCTGCCGGCCGTTGCGGATCCAGTACAATCGTGAGACAGCAGAAGCCTCCCGAAAAGAACGAGACAGTGTTGAATCCGAGATACGTCTACTGAGGCCGACCTACGTCTCCGCAACAGACGGTACCAATCTCAGAGTGGCGTACAATCTTCAACTCACCATGATTGACGGCAAGGTGGCGAACGCTCTGACCAACACCGGCAGCAGCATGACATGCACCATCTGTGGGTGCACACCTCGTCAGATGAATGACCTGTCTGCTGCCGCGACTCGACCTGCTCGCGAGGGTACATGCCAGCTCTGTCTCTCAACTATGCATGTCTGGATTCGATGTTTTGAGTGCCTTCTTCACATTTCTTACCGCCTGGAGATCAAAGTGTGGGCGGTTTCTGGCGAAGAAAACAAGAAGCGTGTGAAAGAAAGGAAGAAGAAATTACAGCAGCAGTTCAGGTAGAGACTGGGTCTTGTCGTGGATCAGCCACGTGCGGGTGGTTCGGGTACGTCTAACGACGGGAACACGGCTCGACGTGCCTTCAGAAACCCAGCTGCATTCAGCGAGATCACTGGGATCGACGAGGGTCTCGTCGTCCGTTTCTCAGTGATTCTGGCTGCTCTGCAAAAATACGAGCCTGTGGATCCCGACCGGTACGACAGGTACGCAATGCACACTGCTCAGCTGATGGTCCAGCTGTACCCTTGGTTCTACATGTCCGTCTCCGTGCACAAGCTCCTGATCCACGGTGCCACTGTGATACGGTCTCTTCTTCTTTCGATCGGCATGTACAGTGAGGAGGTGCAGGAGAGCCGGAATAAGCATAACAGAGAGTTCCGACTCAGACATGCCCGCAAGACGTCACGAACCGAAACCATCCAGGATCAACTTCACTATCTACTGATCACCAGCGACCCGAAGACGACTCACAACATCAAAGGCATTGAAAGACCACTGCGGTCCCGAAATGTCCGAGAGGCCGTCAATTCAACTGACATCAGTCATCTGCTGGCATCATCTGAGTCAGCTGGGGAGAGGGGGCTGGAACAACCAGTTTCGGAAGAGTGGTGGAGAGGATGCTAATGAGATTGAAGTTCTGGAAGGACACCATATGTCAGTGAAGGATAGAATGCTCCCCGAGTACTACGGGCTGTTGAATGAATATAAATATCGGAGAGTCTTCCATAGATAGCTAATAGCTAATGCTATTGTTCGTAACTATTGGTAAGTTATGTGGCGTCTTTGGTTCTGGTCTTTTGTGTTCTGTTTCTAAGTACGGCTACATTATTTTACCATGCGTTTAGAGGAAGTACCATACATTCGAGCATGTGCATTCTAACATTTGTATTGCTGCATAGGGGATTGGCCGGCTGTGACGCGACGTTATATGTACCGATTTTAATTGTGAGTCACATTTTAGTGATGTATTTTGGCACACTTTCAGCCACTTAGGACAAGGACATCGTGGATCTATTCTGCGTAGCAATCATAAGGTCACATTTACAGTGCAGAATGCTCGCATATGAAACGCTCACTAATAATTATCCAATATATGAGCGCCCACGGACTTCGCTTATGACGTCATCATGATGTCACCATGCATGACCGGACGTCGATCTTTTAAAACAAGGTACACTATATTCTCAAGTAGGTGTGTGCACAATTTGAGCTGTCCATCTCAATTGGTTCCCGAGATACTTCGCGGAAGCAAAATTAGGAGAGCGGAATGCTCCCTTCCCTCTTGCAGGTATTACCTCTGACATTCCTGGGTTAGGCTATATTTAAGACAATAGATCTTCCCCGTATGGTCCAAATTTGCAGCTCTTTCGATTAAGACCAAAATCGCCCCAGTAACTAGCATACTTTGTACGCTATGATTTATGGCCAATTTTCCAATCGAGTTATCACAGTGTGCAATGTAGTTTTAGACGGACATTAAAACCAGGGGCGGAAACAGAGGGGGCACTGAGAGTATGTGCCCTCTTCCCATGAAAAGGTAGTGCCCCTCTGGCCGGGAAGGGTCAGAGGAGCCTTTCAAGAAGGTGGAGCTCCTTCAGGAAGGCTGGAGTCCATCCTCCCCTACCCCGCTCAACGGATTTTTCAGTCAAAGACGCCCGCTTTAGAGGAAAATGCGCCCCTTTGATACGAAAAAGCGCCCCTTCAGTATGTTCGAGTGCTGCGGATGAAAATTTCATAGGGGTGCACTCGAGCATTCTGGAGGGGCCTTTTTCCAATCGGAGAGGCGCCTCTATTCAGTCAGTTGGAGCGCCGCCGAAAAGTAGGCAGACTAGTCCCCCATCCCCCCCACACGTCCCGCTGAGTACGCCCATCGCGGAGCCTATGCTCGAGGGTTCCCTGAAATCTGCCTGTTTTGCTGTCTGACATAGTTCCTGCACACGCCACAAGATGTCCGCACTGTGTTTCACACGTGGGTAGGTTCTGCCACCTGGCAAAGTTATCTGAAGACAATGAAAGAATGCGTCGAAGTTGCGGTGTCCCCCGCCAGGTGGCACGCTCGTAATGTGTGATGCGTGCTTCACGCACGTCGTGGCTGGCAAACGCTCGAGAAAAAAAGCCTGGATGCAAGCAGGGCTCGTGATTATGTGGTGATTGTGGAAGATCGATCCCCACGGGCCTCGACAGTCCCAAAAGTGTGCGGGACCGTGAGGGACCAAGAGAAGAGTTTTGGGCGTGCGCTGCATACCAAGAAAGGCAAACTGACGAAAATCGAACGATAAATGCGTACATCAGCTTGCGTCTTAAAAGGCCCCCTACCGCCGAAGAGGGCCCTCTTCCATCTCATAGGACCCTGCTGCATTGCAGAGGGCCCTCGTGACTCTCACAGCTCAAAGGGTTCTGTCTACACTCATATAGCTCCCTCCCGTGTCAGAGGATCCATTCCATGGTTCAGAGGGCTCTCTCCCTGTTCAGAGGGCTCTCTTTCGACTCAGGGAGCGCTCTCCTGGCTCAGACGGACCTCTCCCAACTCATAGGGCCCTCACCTACTTCAAGGGCTCTCTCAAAGTTCAGATAGTCCCTCTCCCGGCTCAAAGGGTCCTCTCACAACTCAAAGAGCCTTTTCCATGCCCTTCCCGTTGGAGATCTGTGGAGGTCATTGGGAGACGAAAATTTAAGCTTTATGAGTTTGCCTTTTATGCCGTCCAGCTACTGAGGAACTCCCTACTTTTTATGTCGCGGTGGGCCTATAACACACGTAAATATATACTATTCTGGCGACTTTTCACTTCTTCATTTGGAAGACGTTCGTAGCGCCTAAAAATAGTGGTTGTAGACTAAAGTTTTCGGATTATGTGTGTTGAGATACCTAGCGTACAAAAATCTTGATCTATAGTAATTTATTTCATCTTTATGGAGGTACCATCAGAGATTATCTTAATTTTGTATGATCAAGCAGATGTGATGCATGTAGCATATAACATGCATGCGAGATCTGTTCAAAAAGTATCAGACCTTAGGCCGGGGAAAAAGTAGCTTGCCTTTTGGGTTCCAACTATAATCTCCACCAAAGTAGGCTCCTTGTGACTCCACACACTTAACACAGCCCATTGCTGGGAACATTTCTGGAAGTCTTGTTTTGAAATGACTACGAACTGCGCAGTCGCGTTCTGCATGCTATCCTCTCGGCTCTCAAATCGGGGCCCCTTCAGTGGCATCTTCATCTTGGGGGACAACTAGAAATCACAAGAAGCCATTTCTGCAGCCTGGCGAACCGGAGGAATTCCGTGCTTGGCCAAGAACTCTTGGATCAGGTGCGAAAAATGGGCCTGGGCGTTGTCTTGTTGCAGCTGTCAGCTGCGTGTCTCCCACAGGTCCGGTCTCTTGCGCCGATCTGCTTCACGAAGACGACGGAGAACCTCCTGGTAAGACTGTTTGTTATCAGTTTGGCCTTCAGATGCGCATCGGTGATGCACAACACCGCGGTAGTTCAAAACAATAATCTGCATCACTTTGACTTTGTGCCTTCCTCACCTGTTTTGCTTTCTTTAGCCTTAGGAACACTGCAGACTTCCACCGCGACGACTGAGCCTTGGCTCCTGGATCGTACCCGTACACCCAAGACTCATCACCAGTGATCACGGTCTTCGTGGAACGTGCAAAAGTCCAGATTTTGATTATTGTCATCGCTTTTAGAGACCTGATATGTCCCGCGCAGATTCCAAAGCACACCTATCACCTATCTTGCAGTCTTGCTCACCTATCCATTCCCCGTCCGAATTGCGCAACTTAGGTGAATCTTTTCTTGCCTGTACGCATCGTGCCTGGCTCCATCCCGATTTAAAGAAATTCATACATCTTTACTTTGTGTCATGAAAAGAGTAGACGTACCATCTGGAAGTCCGTTCAACATATTTACTCGCTGTATGTCTCAGCTTGTCAGCATGACCGGGCATTCCTCGCATCAACATGTCGACATCCACAGGGCACTCTAGCATCACAAGGCACGAAATATTGCCATTGTTATCACGGATTTCATTGGGCAACACGCCAGATTAAAATTTCGACGTTTGTTAACTTTTACCTGAATTGGTCGCCGCATTAAGAGAAATGTGACTAAAAGAGGCCAGGTGATCACATGTAGCTAATAATATATTTTGAATATAACCAAATTTGCGAAGTTCCGCTTTGCCATCCTGATCATAAGTTCATTTCCATCGAAGTCCATTGCTTAGTTCCTGGGAGATGGAGGGACTATATATCAGGGTACATTCTCGAAAACTCGCCGTTCTACTGAAATTTCTGACAAAGCTGTCCAATGTACCATGCACCGCCTAATCTGTCAGTTCAATGAGCTTGGAAATTAAACACCGAATGTGAGCCGCGGTTTCCCCCTGAAATAGCATCTCAATAACATCTCAGACCGTGGTATGCCATGCCCTGATCGATCTGTCCTGAAATATTAAAAAGACGACCGAGCTCGATTTTCTTCATAGCTGTGTAATGGTCACGAGTCACCCCTGTCCTTTTCGCATTTCGCAGAAACATCTTGAGATGACAGGTTCGTTTTCATCAGAGGATCATCTTGGGGTCCAGGATCATATATTTGTTTTACGAATTACCCTGGGTTCTAGTACGCCAGGGGTAAATTTCCGTAGAACCCCCACTCCCTTGATGCAGACAAGTCTTCCATTCTTTTCCGAATCAAGCGGTCTGATTTTATCACAGGATAGATAACCTTTCGATATTCCGTCCGTAGGTAGCCGGTCAATCTGGAATAGACGGTTAGAACCATGGGACGTTTTCGGTAGGCAACTCCCGATTTCCAGCCCGTGCAGCAGATAATGTATCCGACACGTCCACTTCCACTCCGCGAACATCGCGCAGCTGTCATGCGGACACTCATCCGCCCTGCTCGTCATACCTACGGGCGCAAGCCACAACTGTAACGGCCACAGCTCGTCGGATGGCGAAAACGACGGCATCGACCACCGGCATCGGTACGCCCTCTGTGCAGGTGGCCGTCACAAGCGGCTAGTACGAGTGAAGCAGAATGCCCAGCTAGATTTACCTGAACACGGTAAAATGCAACAACGTGACCGTCTGTTCCTGGCCCGGCCGCAGCGTTCGCCGTTGCTGAATGTGTTTGCAATTTTAAATTTAATTTAGTACTAACCAAAGCTCAGTTACATTTTGCGCTTATAAGCTATTTCATTTTCAACATATTCAATGCTGTGGAAAATGGCAGAACACAAAACACCCAATGCTCGTGGACAAATTATATTCATATTTAAGGCATGGGTAATATTCTCCAGGCGCCATCTGCAATTAGGAATGTCTGGCTTTGTCTAAAGTTTTACATTTCATGTAGTAATTCGAAATACGGTTGTACAAAATTGTGTTTCTTCACCTGTGGTAGTCGCATCATTATCTTCAGGCCTATTTCCTTCTACGTGTCCTGTCGAATGTCAGAATTGGTATTGGAATGGTCGGAAGAGGTCAGGATTTAGTTTTATTCTCGGGACATACCGTCAACATTAATGAGCTTTTTGGCCAGGGGCCTCCAGACAACATGGAGACAGGGTTAAAATATTGGTTTTTCGTTAGGTGTGAGATGTCGAAACGAGCACAGTGGGATGTCGAAATTTGACATGGAACTAGTGTCATTTAAAACGCTTTTGATGTCTTTCAGACTCAAATTTGAACCAATGGTTTAGGTACTTATGACTGTACCTTTATGATTTGTTTTCAGATCCATAATTTGGGAAGACCTATATTCTGGATCGAGAGAATAATACCTATGCCATAAACTGGTATTGTATGCCATATCGCATTATAGGTATCCCTTAACCTGAAATTGCATTGCAAAATGTTCGTGTATCACCATTCCTTATCGAGAGCATGGACATGTTATTTATGAACGAGATACTGTTAGAAGGCAAACACGAGGAATTCATAAGCACCAATCAAGGATCAGGATGTCGATACCTCTTGGACAAGGATGTCGATGGGGTGTTCAGAAGGTGGTATATTCCACCCTATTTCACGAATAATTTATCACTGCATGGAGATCAGTATCAACTCCGGTTTTGGAGCCTTCATGTGAGCTCTTGAAGCTGAGGCATCTTATCAACGCTGATGGGCCTCCTGTTCTTGAGCACCCGGACAACATCACGGGCCTCATTCCCGACCTCGGGTTCTTTGGTGGCCTTTAAGGATCTCCGGTCAAGACGTATGGGCCTCCTGGCCTGCAGTCGAAAGGCAACATAGCAAGGTTTCCTGGCCGGCATTGGAATCTTGTCGTGGGCTTTAGGTGCACCCTTTCAAGACTAATGGCCTTCTGCCCTGGGTCATTCTGCCGGATGTCAGGGTCTTTTGTGAGCTTGATAGGCGCTTCCTCCCAACACTAACATCCTGGCGGAACCTCCTGAACATTATGAATGCATCTCCTGACCTCAGTCGGTCGAACAACATGATAGGCCCCTAAAATAAAATAAAATATGCTCGCTCCCTCTGCTTCAAGGCATGGAAACATAAAATATGCCCCCACTGCCCCTCCAGCCGCGCGGTGGCGCCGCCCCTGATCGCCCTGCCTGTGGCGCGGGAGTGGTGCCACATTTGCCAGCGAATTGTGTTGCATCCAGTCTGTCAACGTGCAGCCCGCGCACGGGGTGTCGACAGTCGGTGTATTTTGATGTGCGTTTGTGAGGGATGGGAGGGGAGGGGTGAAGCAGGCGGGGTGCGTGCACGCAGCGGCGGCGTGCCGAGAGCCGCCGCAAAAATGTCAGCCGACGACGCCCGGGACCGGGAGCTGGCACTGCAGGACGACGCGCGTGGGCGGCGTCAGGCACTGCCGCCCGCCTGCTTCTGCACCTGCTAACGATGCGGTCACGGCGCCGGCGGCCGGCGGTGCAAACTTGCTGCCCCAGGCGACGCCGCCGACCGGCCGCCGGCCCGACGTCGTCGTGTCACATCCGACCGTGCGAGCGCTCCCCACCGCAGCGGCCGCCTGCCGCCGCCCCTGCGCGCCGGCTGCGTTGCAGAATTCAACGAACCGGTGGTGTAGGTCAGAGGCTCCAAGGGCATCCGCGCGCAGCGCGATAATCAATACAGCACGCACTCTGCAAGGGTTGCAGGCGGCCGCGTCGAAGCGGGTCACTGTGCGTGCAGCGGCCGGAGCGGAGCGACCCGGCGTGAACCCAGAGGTAGGTGACCGCCGCCGACCGGTGAAGCGACGTCGGGTGCACGGCGAGCAGGGCACGGTCGGGCTGGCGGCCGAGGCACGCACGCCGGTCACTGGGTGGGGCCGTTCGGCGGCCGGAGCCCGGCTCGTGACCGGTCCCGGACGCCGGACGTGCGGGCTCCAGCAGCGGCCCGCTCCGGCTCGTGTTTCGGCCGCGGCCGCCGTCGTTGTGCACGGCCGGCGTCACGTGGGCGGCAGGCCGACGCCGACGCCCGGTCACGTGACGCCTGCTCATGGCGCGCCGGCGCGCCGCTGTGCCACGCTGCCATGAGGTGCGGTAGGTCAGTGGGGGCGCCGCGGACCATGTGGCGGGTCGACGCCGTCGGCGCTGTCTGTGGTCCGACGAGTGATGCCAAGGTGCCTCGGGCTGTCGCCTACAGGGACTTTCAGTCTGTGTGAACGTGAAGGGACTCGATTCATTGGTAGAGATGTGGCGGCGGCAGATGTGGCAGCCTCTGCGCTGTCTCTCCACAGAAGCTTATGCCATTATTTGCATTGTAATTGACGTTCGCATCGTTTCCAACTTCACCATCATGAAATTTTACAACAGATCGTCCATGTGTATGATTGTATTCTTCTTGATGCCTTTTGATGTGTTTCCCACGTTTAGTCGAACATTTTCAAATTAGCACACACATCATATCATATCGCACAACCTACACGCCAAGCATGACCCTGAAACACCGGGTCCAGAATGATGCAGGGCATTCGTCCCTTGTCTGCGACGGATGGCTTAGCCAGCTTACTTTCGAAGACGGGGAGGAAGGAGGTGGGCTTCGTGGTGAAAGTTCATTACAAGCTATTTCATGTTGAGGGGCAGAGCTCGTTAACACTACGTGTATATATATAAATATATATATATAGATATATATATATATATATATATATATATATATATATATATATATATATATATATATATATATATATATATATATAACGCATTCAATCCTTTAGCAAAACATCTGGCTTTGTGTCACAAATTGTCTACTACCTTTCATAGCATATCATTCCCTCGCGATAGGACGCAAGATTGTTTGGAGTTTGGGAGGTTTTCGATAAAAAGCACAACCGATCGTTGATGAGGTGGAGAAGCTCCGGGTAGCGACCGTCCAAGGCCACGCCCTTGCTGCCGACGTCACGCCCGACGCCAGCGACAATTGGTTCAGGCTTGTGAGCTAATTCGAATGATTATGGTAGCGGAGAGAGGCCCGCATATAGCAAGCACGGGGTTCAGTTACGCAGGAGTCAAATGGACGATATATATATATATATATATATATATATATGCATACGTGGAAAAACGCACCGTTAAGTGGGAAGAAGCTTCGTCCCAAGTTCTACCACTCCGAAACAATTCCTATTTCGTGAGCACGACTGTTTTTGGGGTCCATTTTTTCATGGAACGGTTAAAAGGAATAATGGAAAGTAAATATTGAGGTCGCCCATCCATATAGAGATGTTGCTGAGCCAAGGATGACAAGTCGACTGGGTCCGTTATGGCGCCTTCAATGCCTAATGGTTGTTTTATCTTCTGATGCATCGTAGAGTCTTCGTCGTCGACGGTTATGGCAAATAATGTTGCCTTTTTAAAAGGTGCAAAACTTCTTGGTTTTGGACCGAAAGGCACCCACATCTGAAAAAAAAAGACTTCTGGATGTCGTAAAATGTACGGACCGTATGGGCAATGTGAATTGAAAAGCCACCGAGAGCCAGAGTAGTGAGTCGTGCAGATGGAATAATATCGCATTGATAGGGATATATATACATATATATATATATATATATATATATATATATATATATATATATATATATATATATATATATATATATATATATATATATATACATGTGTGTGTGTGTGTGTGTGTGTGTATGTGTGTATGAATTGGAGGCGAGCTTTAGAGTTTTGGAGACTCTCAGAACCTCCCGCACCAGTATTTAGTTGAATACCTCCAATAATTGCATATTTCTACATCGCACAAGACATACATCAAGTTTCGCTCTACATACAGTTTTAGGAAGTAAGTTTGAAGCAGCATTCAGTAAATGTGAATAATGTTGCAAACATCCATACACATATTTGTATCAGTGGCGCAATTTTAAATAAATTATTGACGGGGCCAATAATGTTACAACTGATCAAACTCAAATGTATTGGAGGTGGTAACGCATACCCATGTGATGTTGATGTATTCATGAGGAGCATGTGATTTGGTAACAGATTTACGCATTGAAATACACATCTCTACCTGCATTTGTAGATTGCTTAGCCGTTTAGCCATACGCCTTGTCATTTACGAAACAAACTTGAAGCACGCAGCAAGACAGGAAAATATCGAAAGCATGCAAATTAGAGGCATAAGGAGGTTATGTATGTGGTTTTATCCAGGGCTTTAGGGAGCGCCAACTGCATTGGCCATATATATGTGGTTTTATCCACTAATTCTCCTGTGTATCCATGTGATGGTTCATTTTGCATTGCTAAATAATGAATGCGTGGAAATACTCCGAACCTGATGGGGTGCATAGGTGCTCCGCAGTTGACTTTGCAGGGCATCTGCCCTCTGAACGCCCATAGAGCTATGATGTGCACCCAAGGCAGGAGCGACAGGAAAAGCGGAGGTGACTATCTTCAGAGGGTCACTTCTTCACAGGGTCGCCACTGACTGACAACATCCCAGGGGTACCCTCGTGTCTCTGACTGGACGCTTTTTGTACTCAGAGGGGCGTCTTTGGATGACAACTCCAAAGACAACTCGAACATGCCGTAGGGGTGCCTTTTCAGTGGGAGGAACGCCGCCAAGAAATATGGGGGACTAGTTCCCCCTCTAGCTACGCCCATACGTGCATCTGCAAGATTGCTAGTACCCAAAACAAAGCTCAATGCTCAAGGGACATAGTTAGACAGGAAATTTCGACCCTGAAATACTCTATATTATTACAGGCCGAGAAAAGTAGGTCATCTGAGAGCTAGTCAACCTCTGACCCCAGTCGGTCATTCCTTCGCGAGGAAACCGTCCGACCACATCCGGGAAAGTGCGTCGGACTTCCTCCAACCTGCATGACGAGCATCTCCTCAGTCCAGCCCCATATCGGCACGGTCGCATCCCGACCCAGGACCCGACCGGCCACCGCCGCCACGTCGTCGACCGGTTCCGCTCTCATGCCGCTTCAGGCGCTCTCCATCTCTTGCGCGCTGCCGGCAACGAGAATAGCCGCCGGCGGCCGGCCGCCGTGTTACGCAACCGCGAGCCGCCTCTCGCCGTCGCGGCGCTCGCTGTCACTGCGTGGCCACCGGCCGCGCACGCGCACAAACTGTTTGTCGCTTTTTGTCCCCGTTGCAGCGGCGCCAAGTTGCAATATTGATCGCGCTGCAGAGCGAGCGCTCGGCGAAAACAGGGCGCGGCGCCGGCGCCGCTCGGCGCGCCCGACACGTGCCGGCGCCATCGCGGCAGGAGACGATCGATGCGGGGCCGGCGCGCGGCCGCGTGCCGGCCGTCGTGCGCGCCCTCCGCGCCGCACAAGGTCATCCAAGGTCAATGACGGGACAAACAGCGGCGTCGCGTGTGTTAGGCGCTGATGTTGCAGCTTGGGGAGCGAGTTTTTTTTTAGACTGCTCCGTTTGAAAACAGGTGAGCGGAGAAATCAGTCGATGGGTCCACAAGTGGTCTACGTTCAGTGTAGCGTGTCGATCGTATTGCTGCCAGCGATGGATCCAAGGGGAACTGGAGGGATGTGCCCTCTCGATATAGATGGTTTCTTTCGACTGGAAAAGGATGCTTCTTACGGATGTTTGAGAATACCCCACCCCCGCTGAAAGCCTTTCGGCTGATAGCGCCCTTAAGCAGGGCCTATTTTAAGAGAATTTCACTGGGGTGGAACATATGTGGTCCGCCACAAGTCTGAGGTTGGGAGACGCACTTGCGGCCCCAGCTGAACCCAGCCTACCCCCATTTTCAATTTTCTCCACGGATTTAGGCCACTTTATTTTCGATCTACCAAAATTTGATATATATTTTTATTTTTATATTTTATAATAACAATTTAAAAAAACGGCTCTGGGGCTGACCGGAAGGGAGACGACTCGGGAGGACTGTCCGGGAGGGGGAGGCGAGGGCCCACTGAAAAGTATATGAATCGACACAATGCCGATTGGATGCCGAACAGCAAGCCGATCGGAGCGGTGGCAAGCACACATCTCTGCAGCTCTACTTCACACGGCCCCAGAGCGATAGAAGCCCTTTGCGAACTCCTGCTTCATGTACACTTCAGGCGTCGGGTTTCCCCAACGGCGTTCTTTCTTCTGCAGGAAGTGAGCGACGGCAGGTCTCGGGTCATAGCGGCCAACTCCTGTTCCATTCATTGACACAAGCATACGGCCGAGAACTGTGTCCCTCATAGTGTTGAGAGGATGACTTGACTTTATCTGGTTATAGTGTGATACGGCTCGTTCAGTTCCCATGCTGTGAGGGGTGAGACACATGAATGCAGCCAGGAGTTTCTGGCAGACACCGGAGCTGGTAGCCACCATAGCTTGCAGCTTTGCCCCGTTCGACACACAGCCATCACGAGCGCCACACATGCGTCGCCAGTTGTCAGCCACAGCGACTGCGAATTCGGCCACAGCTTCTTCTCCGAACAGCATCGACACCAGGCCTCGACCTTCCTTTATAAACTCCGTCACGGACTCGACTGTGAGGAGCGTCATCAGCACTTTTACTTGTTCCTCTTGGTCAATGTTGAGTCGCTCACACAGGAAGTTTTTGGTTGCTGCCACGATCTCTGTGCGAACTGCTGCTATCGATCGGTTCGAGGTTGTCACGTACTTGTTTTACGTTCCGATGACCTTTGTCTTCCCCGTCGGTCTGGCTGGTCCCGGCTTCTCCCGCGGTAGACGCCAAGAGAGCCTCCTCTTTGCCACCTGGCACGGGAGCGGCCTCCATCAGCTCCAGATAGTTTTTCGTTCCATCACGTGCTTCCAAGACGTCGGGGATTGTCAGGCTGTCCTGCTGAAGGCGCTTCTACAGATGGCGGACTGACGTCATCGCGTCCGCCATGACCGCAGTCAGGTAGTGGGATCTCTCTCCGTCCTTCCACTTCGCCAGGTACCCTCGTGCCTCCGACTTGGCTTTCTTCTCTTGCGAGGCAGCGATTTCTCTCCAAACTTCTCGACACGCTGGAAGGTTTGCCAGCACGGCGTTGACCAGACTGAGAAGATGCTCAGCGAACCGCACCTCGAATTATGCTGGAAATGCATACTTTGCTCCCGCTTTCTTTAGCATCTTCGTCCTGGACTTCGATGAGCGAAAGTATGTGGCCACGCTCAGCAAGTCAGACTTCCACAGCCGAAGCTCCGGGACAGAGTTTTCAGTGCTCTCAACAGCCAGATCGGAGCGGTGGCAGACACACCACATCACCAGCAGCTTGTACTTGACATGGTCTTCCAGGCGTTTCCAGAGGCCACTGGACCGGCCAGTGTTGGCGGCTTCCCCATCTGTCGTTATGCCGACCAGCTTTTCGGTGTCCGCCTTGGCATGGTTCAGGGCGAGCGTAGTGGCTTCCAGCAAGCCCTCTGCACCCCCGCTCTCAGACTCGACTACGCCTAGAAAGAGAGAGGTGAGCCTGCCGCTCTCTGAGACTGTGCGGGCCGTGACGAACTTGGTGTCCAGCTGCATCCGATCCACGCTTCCATCCACCTGGATACTGAAACAGATGCCTGCGTTGATGGTGTCTGCTAGCTTTTCTGCCTCCACAGCTGCAACTGACTCTAGCATATCCCGGTACACGGCTGGATAGAGGTAGTGTAGCTCTGTTCCAGAGGGAGTTGTGGGTGTGAACTCCCACTCCCACCCATGGTCTGACATGGCGGACAGGAGCCGACTACTGTGCATTGTGGCCAGCGAACGACACGGCCATGACCACGCCGACTGAGTCTCGATCATGGAATCGCTGTACACGTCTACAGCCAGCTTAATGAGGGTCTCTATGGTGGTTGACTTGTGCCGCTTGATGATGCTGAGCCACGGGTGTTTGTCGGTTTGTCTGTTCCACATCTCTTCCAGCTTCTGAGCCTCAGCAGCTGCGTGGTGAGGACGACCAAGAAGGTGGTCCAGAAAACGGCGGAGTTTCTCCACACCTTCTGCAAGCATGCCTGAGGCCGCACCGACGACTCCGTTGGCAGACGCTTTGTTTGCCGCATCCTGCTGGCTCTGACAAACCTCACAAACGATGTAGGCCCTGTTTTTACCGCCGTTTGGTCCCCTTCTGCTCTCCCTTCGCAGTGACTTGCAGTTGGATATCAGCCATTGCAGGTCGAGTTTGTACCCTTTGTACCAGTTCGATCCTGCAGGAGATAGATCAATGACAGTTTTTGTGGAACTAGCCAAACTCTTAATTTATGGAGGATAATTTACGTTATAAATAGGTATGTGGGCATTTTTGTGCTATAAGTAGGTAGGTACCTAAGATACGAAAACCATTGACCTTATATGTCGCACCTACAATCAGCAGGTCAGCACAAGTCCGCAATGAATTATTTTCGTATTTTGAATACTTTGAAGAAAAAAATATGTAGGTGCCCATGTCAGGCTATCAGGCGGCAAACAGCATCCCCTCACATTAAACATTTATCTTAGTGTTACTTATTGTTATGATATGGAACCGACTACCGATAACATTGTTGTATGTATGGGCGTAGCCACAGCCCCCGGCCCCTCCCAGGTTTTCGTATTTTAAGCATTACCCCTATGGGCGTTGCATAGAAAGAATTGACTTCAAAAGTCCTTCACCTCCCCCTCACCTGTTTCCGCCTCGTGGCGACACCCTTGCTTATGATGATTATGCTTTTGGTTTAAGAGCGCCGCAACGGTACAGTTGTATGGTATATAGGTGTGTACTTACCAGTACAGTGACTGAGAGCGGGCGTGGAGCCGTCACCAGCAGGACGGGCAGAGGCTGACGGCTGCTGGGAGCCGGCACCAGCAGGACGGACAGAGGCTGACGGCTGCTGGGATCCGTCACCAGCAGGACGGGCAGAGGCTGACGGCTGCTGGGTACCTGAGGATGCAGGCCTACAAACGAGTCAATTAGCGATCAACGAAATGTGAGAGATCCATGACATTTGCTTTGTATTTCAGTGCAGTGAAGGAAATGATTTTAATTTTGTGTCAGTATCGTCATTTCATGAACGAAATACTTAGGTACTTGCCCAATGTTACCGGTAGCTTTGAGGCGCCACAGGGTGAATTTGTCCCGAATGTTGAGAATTCTCTTGGATCCCCTTCCCCGCAGAACTGGACTGTGAACTTATTTGCTAGACCCAGGGCACCGTCGACTGGTACTTACTTGAAAAATTGAAGGATTGATGGAGTAGAACAAGACCGGGTTGCCGACTCCCACTGTTTTTGGACCTGCGCCCCTGACGTCTTACGTTTCTTTTTAACGGGCCCCGATCAGGGGCGTAAATTTGTGTTTTTTTGTGTGGGGCTATGGCCCCACCAATGTTGATCTTGCCCCCCCCCATGTTGATTTGGGCCCCCCCCCCCAATAACCTATGCTATTTTATGCTGATAAGAAAGCTAAAGGGAAAAAATGAAAAACCCCATGCTAAGTAGAAACATTTATGTTAACCAGCACATCTTGTACTGAATAGAAACAGATTTGGATTAGATAGTGGACCGACTCTCCACCTTTTGCTGAAAAATGTAAAATTGTGTGCAAAAACAAACAAAATAGCTGGAATTCCCTCCACTGTGGAAGTACAGCTTACATCTTTCTGGGATGGTTGGTTGGTTATTTGGGTTTACGGCCGCATTGACTGCGTTGGTCATACAGCGCCCATACAACTTTTCTTGTTCCCACCTTAAAGCACAATAATACCAAAAAGTTGCCGAAAAAATTTACAACCATGTTCACAAAAAATATAATTTTTTATTCCAAATCAGCTTAGGTTAGGTTAGGCTCGGTTAGGTTTCTTTTTTAAGGTTGAGAATTTTGAGAAAATAAATGAAGTGACATTTTAATTTAGTTTAATTTTTTACTCTCAAAAGATAGGTTAGGGTAGGCTAGTTTAGGTTTTGTTGCATTAAAAAAAACATTTATGTTTATGCTATGTTACCGAACTCAAAGCCTTTTTGGCATTATTTTGCTCACAACCTGAAAAGTAAGCACATAAAATAAGTGGGTCCAATCATCTTAGTCACCTTCATAAACATGGTATTCTGCATTTTTTTTTGTTTTAAAGGAAAAAAAGAACACCTTAGACCGCAAGGTTACCAAATAATTTGCAATTTTGGGGGGAAACTTTTTTGGAATTTTTTTAACACGTTTTCCAACTTGAAAAACCTAAACTAACCTAACTTAACCAAACCTAACCCATTTGCTTGCTATATGGAGGCAAATGTGTTTACAAACTTGTCTTGTTACCACCTTAAAGCACAATAATACCGATTTGGCTAGATTAGGCTAGTTTGGTTGCTTACCTTGGAAAAACTGTTCAATCATTTTGAAAAATAAAATAAAATCGGAAATTTTCCTTCAAAAGCAGCAGGCATTAGGTTCGGGTAAGTTGGGTTCGGTTGTTCAATTTATAAAATTTTCAGAATATATTTGCTTAATTTTTGTTTCTATTTTTCTCTCCAACGCAGGGGTGCCGATTTGTATCGATAGACACTAGCGCGTATTAAATGTCACAAATCGTGATGGGCGTTCCTCAGAACATCCAAAATCGTAACATCCAAAGACAAAATTCCAGTTACAGAAATTCCAGCGCCTAAAGTCTAAATTTGAGGTTACATTGACAAATGTGACGGAGGTAAGACATTTGTGGTGCAATTGCGCGCAGTGTTTAATTCGGAGGCCAATCTCATATGACGTCGTACTGATTCGTTTTTGTACTTCGCACATTCTTTTTACTTTACTTTTACTTTAGTTTACTTTTATTAATATTTTCATTCCACTGCTCTTAGTGCCCTTTCTGCCCAGGATTGGGGCACCTAGTGTTGCATTTCCGTCCAGGGGTTGGCACACCTTTTGGTAAATTTACAGCTTAAGGTAATTTCAGCTTAATTTTTTTTCCATGCAATGTTTAGGAATGTGATGAACATGATGTTACTGCTCATTTTGGTAAATTTGTGTTTTAAGATGTTTTATGAATTCGTGGAATGTATCATTTCAATGCAATGTTTATGAATGTGACTCAGGTGATGGGACCACTCATTTTCTATACAAATGCCTACATTTCAGGTTGTGAGCAAAATAACACCACCAAAATGCTTTGAATTGGGTGACATAGGGTAAAGTATTTTTTTTAAATAAAAAAATGCAACATAACCTAACCTACCCTAGCTTAACCTCCCTTTGGAGAAAAACAAAACCAAAACATCAAGTTGTAAAAATTTCAAGCAATGTATTTTTTTTTTACAATAAAAAAATGTAACCCAACTTAACTTAATCTAACATAAGCTGCTTCTAAAGAAAAAAGATCTATTTCTTTCAAATTTTGGAACAATCTTGCAAAAAATGTCGAACTTAAACACTTAAACTAATCTAACATCACCAAACATAGCCCATTTGTTTGCTTTATGGAGGCAAATGTGTAATAACTTGCCTAGTTACCACCTTAAAGCACAATAATTCTGGTTAGATTAGGTTGGGTTAGGTTTTTCATTTGCAAAATTTCAAGAAAATAAATTGCTATATATTTTCCCAATCTTGTTTTTGTAGTTGTTTTCTTCAAGGTCAGGTTAGGCTAGGTTACGTTAGGTTATGTTGAATTTGTAATGTATTTCTTTTAATCGCTATGTTACTAACTCCAAGCCCATTTTTAATGTTATTTTGCTCACAACCTGCTCACAACGACAAGCATTTGCACAGAAACTGAGTAGTGTCATCAGCTTAGTGACATTCATAAACATTGCATTGGAAATTTAAATAAAAAATATTAATAAAACACATAAAAGCACAAATTTAATGTCCTTTCTTCTCCAAATGCATGCCTTTCAATTGGGAGTAAAAAATAACACAAAAAAGGGTGTGGAGTAAGGAAATATAGCATGCAAATAATGTTCAAGATGTATGATAACCTTACCTAATATAGTTCAACTTCCCATACAAGAAATTAATTGTTTTTAATTTACATTTTCGAGGCATTTTCTCAAATATTTTCAACTTAGAAAACCTAACCTAAGCTAGCATGAACCGTTTATTATTTTTTTTGTAGAAAAATAATTAACAAAAATTATTTACCAACAAATGATTCTTTTTATAACTTACAACAAAAGCTTAACCTAACCTGACAAACCTAACCCCTTTGTATGCTTCATGGAGGTAAAATGTGGGTAAAACTTGTCTTGTGGTTACCTTAAACTGTGATAATACCTGGCTTTTGGGGTAATTTTTCAGCTCATGGTACTCTCTGACTTCTTTGAATTTATTTTTTTAATGCAGTGTTTGTTAATGTGCTGAGCATGATGTAACCGCTCATTTCCTCTGCAGATGCACACTTTTCAATTGTGAGGAAAAATAACATGGAAAAGGGGGCTTGGATTTGAGTAACATAGGATGAAAAATAATGTTCAGATAAAAAAAACATGTAACATAACCTAACCTAACCTAGCCTAGACTTCCATGCAAGAAATGATTATTTGTATGCACAATTCCCCCCCCAAAAAAAAAAAAAAAAAATTGTTCTCAAACATTTTCAACTTAAAAAGTCTAACATAACCTAATCTAGCTTGAACCGTTTTTGAAGACTTTTTTATTTACTAACTTACAACAAAAGCCTAGCCTAACGCAACTAGGCAGAACCTAGCTCCTTTGAATGATTCGTGGAGGTAAAATGGGTGTAAAACCTGTCTTGTGGTTACCTTAGACTGCAATAATATCTCTTTTTGTGCTACCTGGTGCACGTGATGAACCTCCATCTGCATGCTGCATGAGAGCATTGTACTTATTGCTTCACAAAGAACAACAACATGTTGAAAGTACTATATTTTCAGGAATGGAATCCTGTGCTGATAACATTTTCTGAGTTATAAATTTGCAGATCAGATCTACATCATTTGTGTTAATAAATATGAGAAATTCATAGAAATGCATACACCGGTTTGTGGACAAGAAGTTATTCTGATGATTTCTGATGTATTGGTAAATGACAAATTTTCATGATGGAAGCAGGCAAAGTTAAAGTACTTATATCTCAATAAGTGTTCAGTTCACCAACAAGACAGCAAATTCACTCAAATAGCACTCAAAATGCCAGGCGGCCCTCTTTTTGCAAGTTTAAAATCGATGACAGTGCTTTCTTGAATCATGTTTAAAGCACATGAAGGAAATGTATTGCTGACACTTGTTAGGAACTGATGTGTGTAACGTTAATTAACATTTATAATGTCCTGATGTTTGTACACAAAATATAGCTCACTATTCTAAATAGCATGGGAAGTATGATGCCATATATCATGGCTAATGTATGGTCAAACTGTTATGCAGCAGATTCCCTGCATTGTTACTTAGTTATTTGGGCTTTAGGGCACAGACCATGTTGATCACATAGCTTCCTGCATTGTTGTTAACTGATATATCAGTATGTTTGCAAATTCACTTATGAGTGAATCCATACCATTCTCACTGGGGTATAAAACCTACATTATAACATTGCTTCTACAATGCATATAACAGAAACCCATCTCGATTGTCCTACTTACTCAGGACACCATAGAAGTCAATGAAGCCAATGAAAACCATAGAAGTCAATGAAAATGTTACTTCATCCCCTGTATTGTTAATGAAAACAAGTCTCTTGAACCATATGTTATGTCCTTCACAGTGTTGCTCCATCCACCTCCAACTCCAACCCTGACCAAACTTCAGGAACTCATCCATCTCCAAAGCAGTCTGTTGAAGAAGGTATGTATTGCAGCATAACTACTGTGACCGGAATTCCATGGTATCCATGTTGCCTTACAATCCATCCTTGCTGATCCATGTAGCAGATGTTTGACTTTCCTCAAACTGTCTGTATAACTGGAGAGTTGAAATCACATTTGAGTGATGAAACAGATGAACTATTCCTGGATTCTTATGTTGCATCATTGCATGGCACAGTGACATACCGAATGGGGAGGGGGAATTGTGGGCAGTTTCCTCACCCCCCCCCCCCCTCCTGATAGGTTGTGGGGCCCCCAAGAATCCGCCGAGCTTAGGAAAAAAATGCGCTATGCTCCCTAGAAATTTCACTCCGTCCACCAAAAATCGAACCGGGGCTCAGAAAATCACTTTCGGGGCCCCCAAACGTAGCGCAGGGGCCCCGATAATGACGCTGGGGCCTCAAAAGTTTGCACCTGGGCCCCTGAAAATAACGTTGGGGCCGCAAACAAGTCCTGCCGGGATTCAAGAAAATCACGACGGGGGCCACAAACGGTCGGGCCGGGGCCTCCTGAAAATCACGCCGAGACTGGGGTACTAAGAATTATCACCCGGGCCCCTGAAAATCATGCCAGAGGCCTGACAGGTCCCACCGGGGCTCTAAAAGTCTCGTTGAGATCACCCAACAAATGACGCCGGGTAAATGAAAAACAGTCCGGACACGGAAAATCAATCTGGGATCTCAACAATAGCTCCAAAAGCCCACAAAACTTGTTGGGCCCCCACAAACGTGTCGTAGCCACCGCAAGGGATCCCAACAAGTGACGACGGGGCCCCACAAAAATCGCACTTAGACAAAAAAAATTCACGCCGCTTCTCTTGAAAATCTAACTGGGGCCAAAACGTCGTGCCGGAGCCCCACAAGTTGCAGCTGGTTTCCCAAGTACCAATATATACCCGGAATGTCACCTTGCGGACGGAAAAATTGCGTCAAAGATCCACAAAATAAGAAGTCGGACGCCGGAAAAGAAACCTGTTTGGCCGCCGGAAAAAAACGCACCGAGAGCCAGAAGAATCGTACCGGGTTCCAAAAATAGCCTGCAGGGGGCTTATAAAAATAGACTTCACACAAAAACCACAAGGAGACTCCATCGAATCGACCAGAGCACCGGAAAATTAAGAATGGGTCCCGAAATAAAATTATCCGAAGGGCCTTTCTACTCTCGATCGTGCAATCTGCGGAAAAAAAACACGTTGAGCAGCCGCAGTGGCGTACTAAAGGGAAAAATTCCCCTCCCTAACGTTAAGCACCAGGGAAATACTTTCACCCATCGTCATCACCGTTCAGGTCTGCTGTGCTCTGATGCTTCATCAATGCCGGTGTGTTTTAGCCTGCATCTGATCGCTGAAGTATTTTTATTTAAGCCGGTGTGTGTTTGTTGGTGTGTGGAGTGAGGAGGAGGGTAACAGTGACGGTGACGGTGACGGTGACGATAGATGATAGATCCGAGCCCACTATATGGCACTGCAGTCGCATGCTATTACTCAGAGTTGTTATGTTGGTGAGTTCGAGTCTCACCTGTCGCTACTCTTCGCCCGCGACCAATCGGCGTGAGAGATTGGCGACGCTATGACACAACGGTCGACGTGTCGTAGAACCAATAACCAACCAAGAGTTGTTATGTTGACATGTACTGAACACTGCCCTTTTAATTATGTGACTTCACCAGTTATTGGACGATTTTCCCCGTTGGTGAGGATGCTTAATAAACATAAACATACACATCGTCGAATAAAAAATCAGAATTTCTGAGATCTGAAAATATAGTGGGCTAAATCCGATGAGTTTTTTTTTGTGCGGGGGTTGGGGGTCTAGTGCGTTGGCACTTCGCCCCCCCCCCAATGTTTTTCAAAAACCGACACCCCTGGCCCCGATCCTTCCATTGTTAGTACTTGTATATGCAGTCTTTATGTAACTTGTAAGTTAAATAATTTCACTGGAAACTTCCACACACTACTTTCGCTGCTGTATTTGATTCCACAGCAAACGTAGCAACTAGCAGCCACCGACACCTCCCTGGCGGCACCGGCAACACAAATGAATGAGCATAGGGCGCGCAGATAATTCACTCGCAGCATCACAGCGGCACGCCGCACGGATGAATTTGAGAGGCATGCGCTTGTTTTTATTACGCACCTCCTCGCGAAGGATTTTGTAATAAAATACCATGCTCGGCGAGGCTCGGCGTGGTACCGTGCAAAACTTACGGGTATCTACAGCGTTGCGAGTGTAAGTGCATACACAATGGTGTAGGTACTGTGCTTTAATACATCAAAGTGATAAAAAATATTACAGTGAGCGTTGGATGGCTCTTTGATTGTACGGATTAAGTACAAAAAAATGTAGGTTTCTGATGGTTCCAACGACTTCTGAGGCAGACAGGTTCTCAGAAAGATCCTTCAGCATGGGCCCTCACTGTGGTGGAAAGTCTCGACGACTGGGGTGGAAATCTGGGCGACTAGGGTGGAAGCTTCCACCCCAGTTAACATGTTAAAATAGGCCATGCCAGTAGCGCAACCAGGGCGGGGGGGGGCAAGGGGCCATGGCCCCGCCCCGAAATTTTTTTGGGGCCCGCTCCGAGCCAGGGGCCCGCGAAGCGGGCCCCTGGCTCGGAGTGGGCCACCCTACTCAGAGCCCTGGCTAGGGGCCCGCGAAGCGGATCTGTGGCTCGAATCAGGGGCCCTTTGAACCAACTGAAAATCTGAGGGCCCGTTTTAACCAGGGCCCGCCTCGAACCGGGGCCCATTTTGATTCAGGGGCCCGCATTGAACCAATAGCCCGCTTAGAACCAGGGGCCCGCTTCAACCTGGGGCCCTGTCTTGAACCAGGGGCTCTCTGGAACCAGGGGCCCGCTTCGAAAAGTGCTTTTATTTCTGCGAAGTTTTACAAACATAGGGGCCCGCTCAAAAGTAAGTGCATGTTTTCCGCATACTTTTTAAAAACATGAGGGGGGCCCGCTCTCCAACCCTGCCCCCCCCCCCGAACTGAAATCCTAGTTGCGCCACTGGGCCCTGCCCTTTAAGGATAGAAAAGGCGTCCCATTCTGGAGAAATGCGTCCCTCCAGAACAGATGTCCCCTGATCAAGATTGCGGAATCCGCCTCTGATTACTAGTCGGACCCGGAAACGCTGGCTATTTGCGGCGGCTTTGGCTTATGTGTCAGGTTGAACGCTGGAAATAGATATGGCATGTCTCGGCACTTTTCAAATTACGCCACTGCGCAACGCTCCGGGGCGGTAAAGCCGATTTGACAAGGAAATGGAGATGCCACCCTGCCAGCCACCTGACTGGAGATTACCTATCTTGTACAATGTTTATAAGCTGGGAAAGCGGTCAGGTAACAGCTTCCTTAGACCGGGAAATCTGAAGAAGGCTTTTTCGCAGCCTGTTATCACATAATGCTCCAAAAGTACGGTGTTCGGTGTTCTAGGGTAACTCAAAACTCGACTAACCTGCTCCTATAGATCATAGGCATTTCCAAGGTCATGTGCAGTCATTGGATTAAGCTAGCTTCAGATGAGTTGTTTGTGATTTGGAAGAACTTGGGCATTTTCAATACTAACGTCCTTAGCCCCACCGGACCTGAGCCATAGTCTCTCCCTAAACAGAGGACATATGTGATACGCTGTATTGTAGGACACCATGGAATATACTGGTAAAAATATTACGGTACATCACATTTGGTTTCAATGCAGGCTGCAATTGATTTCGAAACATTTAGATTATTGTGAAAATCTGACCCGTGACCTGACCTGGAAAGCAAAACAAGAAACGGAAGTATAAAAATGTGTTCTGCATTACTCGCTTGTGATTCCACTTTGTAATTGAAGAATGCAATTACCGGATCGTCAGTGATTGAACTTCTTACTTTTATGCTCGCGGCTAGTTTCGACTATAGAAAAAGACGGTTTACACGGAAATTGAATCCCGAAATTGTGTTCCATATTGTAAATTCAAGCATTGCACGTAATATCAGTTATCTTTGGGTCACATCTTGGATGTCATCTTGAGCACTAAGCAGTTCCCTGGTTGAAGAGGAGTATCTGGTAGAAGTCCAATTTTCATCTTAACTTTCTTAGTCAAGTACTGGTGTTGATGCACATCACCGGACATATTCCGACTCCCTTGGCCCGTCTAGCCCATCCTTGCGCCACTGGGGACCTTTAAACCTTCCCGGATCTCTCCAACCTTCTCTTCGTCCCGTTGCTATAATTGGAGATCCTCTTGCTGTCGTCGGCATGGGCGATTAACCAAGGCAGCAGTGGAGGCAGCTGTTCCTCTGAACCTCACCCAATGACGGAACATCGAAAGCAACTACTGAAAGATAGCCTCCTGTTCCTCTAAGATCGTGTCCATGTCAGGGCTGGCGCGCTATGTAATGTCGTGTTTTTTTGTTCGATCTAGTGTATTTTTAGTTCCTAAGGGGGAGAGGGCGGGATCCCGGACCCCCCTTGGCTGAGCTTCTGATACCTCCTCAATGCCAGGTAGCTGCATAGTTCCTGCATGCACCTCCCCTCAATCGAGTTCATGAAACACGCCGCCCGCATCTTACGCACCTGGACGTGACGGGACCTGTCTACATTCGCAAGCACATCAGACCTTTACTGGTGCCGCTTAACTATCGTACCGCTGGGATCATCTCCGGGGTCTTCTGAGTCACTTGCAAGGTACCCGCTTTAGCCATCACCGTTTTCTTAGCCTGCCTCTGGTTCCATTCCATTTTCTTCTACTCAGTGGTTAAAATTAGTTTGAAAGAATGCACTGCTAGTTCTCTTTTCTTATTCCCAGGGACTTCTCTAGTCGCTTTTTTATCTTTCCGTTTTCTCTGGGATCGCCACCACAGCAATATCAGCTACCGGGGAGAGATCATCGGGACACTGCTTCGGTCGATACAGAAGGCGTGACACTTGGGATGCATAGGACTAAGAGTCACTGCTCGGTGACAAGATGCAAGCAATTCTAGAAGAGACGTTTTCCATACCCACTCAGGAACAGGCCACTGGGGAAGGAGAGCACAGCAACCTCAGAGACTGTTCCATGCCCACATCTGTCTATTCGTAACCAGCTCATGTCAAGGTCTACCCCGATCCATGACAGTCTCAGACTAATCTCGTCCTCGTTGTCAACTTGTGTGCACCACCCGGAGCCAGACTCGGTCAGCCTTTGCTCTCCGGCCTTAGTTGTGCACCACCGGAGCAAACATCCGGGAGAAGCTCGCGGCCGGAATGCAGAAATGGCACCTCCGACGTGAGGACGCTCGTCTCTGACCCGTGCGCGGCCGCACGAAGCGGCCGTGTCCGAAGAGCGTTCCGGCGCGCTCTCGTGTCCGCACCGCGGACATGGGTGCCGGCGACAATTCCGGGTCGCGATGGCGGCGTGCCGGACTCGGGTGCGGGTGGGGGTGGGGGTGAGGGATCGGCCGCAGTGTTGCAGGCACGCCCAGAGGCCGACGACTCTGGCCGGAGCCGGCGCAGCTCTCTTTGTGTGCGTGTCGCGCGACCGTAGTCGGTCGGACGCGTGAAATCGATCTTCAGACGGCCGCCGGAGATGCGGCACACGTGGCGGCGCCCGGCGCCCGCCCGGCCAGGGCGTCGCCGGCCAACGCCCCGCGGCTGCATAGGCGTGCGGCGCGACTGAAATCTCGAGTGGTCTCATGCTGTCGTAGCAGCGTCGTGAGGAACGGCACGTCGCAGGACGTTCCGATGTCGATGCCGCGACAACGCCCGAAACGGTGCGGGGGTCACCGTTTCAGCCGAGCCTTTCGCGTGCAGTGCCACTGGGTGCTCATGCTGGGTGCACATGCAGCGCTACTGGATGCTCGAGACCACAATTGATGGATGTCTGGTCACAGCAGCTGGCCAGAGCTACATGACCACTGCAGTCGACGCGCCCCTAAACTCCAAGGAACTGGCCAGCCAAATCAGGAAGCTGCTTTGGGTACCTCCAGGCGTCTTAGCTGGCTTATTGTCGCCCGCCGGTACACCTCCGTCGTATTCGATACCGGACCGAGTGTGTGGTGCTGTCAGTGTTACGCAATGATTAAAGCGTGCGCACATGTAGAGCGGCAGGGTACAGCTGCAAATGCAGCTGCACATGCTGCGAATGGATCAGCCTAATTCGCCTAGACTTGAACACTGTTGCGTCTACGTGATCGCCAAACGTAGGTTTGGGACATGAAGAAGAAGAAGAACCTTGGGTTCTTTTACGACGCATTCAACCGATAGGTCATATAGCGTCGCCAACCTCTCACGCCGATCGGTCGCGGGTGGACTCGGTAAATCCGTCGGCTGTGAGATTCGAACCCACAATCTTGCGATCAAGAGTCCGACGCTCTACCAACTGAGCTACCGTGGCCCCAGATTTGGCACATGAAGTGGCACGTAAGCTAGGAAAGGCATACAGAGCGAGATGCAGACGTGAGTGAGCGTCGCAATGTCTGTTCCAATGCTCGTTCTCTACGACTGGAGGCTGGAAAGACGCTGTTATTCTGCCGGCCTTTCCGCTAGGTGAGCGGAGGCGCGTATTCTCAAGTCACAACCGGTCGAAGTCCAGCGGCTGCGGTTATTTGTATCTTCTTTGCGCAGCCGAATGTGCCGAATGCGATCGGGATATATATATTATTTTTTTGGGTTGGGACCCCTGAAGAAGATCCTAGCGTCGCCGTATTACTACGGGCACAGGCGTTGATTTCTGAAAATCATTGGGGGGATATATGAAGGCAATGGGCAGGCCCAATTGGATGGGGGCACACTCCATAGGGTCCCATGTCAAAGTTGAAATTATTGGGCGCAGAGCCAACATTGAGAGGGGACACTTGCACAATCAAAAGTATATCAAGCGACACCCCTGAATATGGATCATATTTGGTTTGCGGTAAAAACCCATCCAGAAAGAATACTTGGGAAATTGACAATGATAAATCAATTTGCGAAATACCGTAGGTGCCGTAGCAGGTCAATGACGTGCCCATTTGGTTCATTGAAGCGTGCCAAGGTTGTTCACATCTGGTTGATGGCGATCACGGATCTATAGGATCCACTTTGCCTGGCTTACTTTTTGTTGAATTGCATTTTCGATGATTATGGAAAGTAGCCAAATGTTCATGTTAAGTGAATACTAAGTCACAAAGTGATCCGATATATTTCGGGCTTGATCCTTCTTCAGAGACAGAGTATAAATGCATGTACACTTTAATTAAGCACAATATTTGTAGCGAATGCTTCATGCATCAGGCCTTCCACTGATATTGACGAAAGGGATTTACAATTCAGCTAAGTCCAAGTATATTAAAGCATAGCATCATAAAGAAATCAAAATTTCAAGTATCGACATGCGACACTAAATACAGTCGTCTTTTCGTTAATATTAGTCGAAGGCCTGATGTATAAAGCATGTGCCACAAATTTCGTGCGTAAAATGTATCTGCACGTATGTCTCCAAAGAAGGGGCAAACCCGAAATATGTCAGACCATTTTACGATTTTGTTTTCAAGTAATATGGGCAATTGGTTACTTTCATAATCATCCTCAATTTAGCAATGCTCGGTCCAGCTCTCCGCTACACTATGAATTGTATTTTCAGTGTGCTGTCCGTGGCGCAGAGGATTCACTGACATATATCAGCATGCGAAGTTGGATCTGATCGATCAAATCAAAGGCCTTTCGCCCCAAGTTTTGCCACAAGGCCGGTTTTGCCTATGTTTCAGTATTTTGAATATTTTGCGCCAGGCCCTAAATTAACAGGAAAATCGTCCGGTCATGAAAATTGTCCTCTCCGGTAAAGTCACTGACCGACACTTGGTGTAAATGGCATTGTTTTAATCAGTTATGGCGGTTGACAGTTCTACATGCCCACTTGCTGTCGGGAGAGGCGGACTGCCACGGGGAAGATTTGCTATATGAATATAAGTTGCATCGTATGCATGGAAATAGTGTTATTGCGGGTATATAATTAACCGCAGCGGCCAGGGGCGAGTCCAGGAATTGTCATAGGGGGCATTTGTCTGGACCATTTGATAACTAGGGCATAGCCGATTTTCCACCTATTCCTGAGCAACACTTTGGATATGGCACTGATCTCTGCATGAACGGACACTAATTGAATAATCATCAGATCTCTATTAAAGGCCGGCTTACCTTTCATCTCGTGCAGCCATTACATGACAGTCATGGCGGCCTCATCTTCCTCCAACACCTGCTTATTTTGTAAACGCTTTCAAATGCGCCACGGTACGTTTGTTTACTTCCTGCACTCTTCCATTCATCGTAACAATCATGGCGCCGTCACCAAGGTCATTTCAAGGTCGTCCGTCAAATGTCACAGCCGGTCGAAAAGCTTACCATTGGCTTGTTATGCGGGATTACCGGCCCCTGGTTTTACGTTATATATCTGGAAATGGAAGCTTCGGTGCATTCTAACATGGCGTAAGCAATGTATCATTTCACAATTCTTTTGATATGTAGCTTTATACAAGCGGTGGTCTGATTAAAGATAAACCTTTGAAATTTGAACCCTTCCAAACAAACAAAATCGAGTATGAATTGGTTTCGTTTACAAGACTGCTTTCGATCGTTCATTCGTTCGTTCGTACATTTCTTCGCTCGTTTGTTCGTTCGCTTGTTCGTTCGTTCTTTCGTTCGTTCGCTCGTTCGTGCTTTCGCTCGTTCGCTCCTTCGTTCGTTCGTTCGTTCGTTCACTCTTTCGTTCGTTCGTTCGTTGGTTCGTTCGCTCGTTCGTTCGTTCGTTCGTTCATTCGTCCATTCGTTCATTTGTTCATTTGTTCATTCGCTCATTTGTTCATTTGTTCATTTGTTCATGCGTTCATGCGTTCATTCGTTTATTCGTTTATTCGTT
This sequence comes from Ashinkailepas kermadecensis, assembly GCA_034440615.1. Taxonomy (NCBI): domain Eukaryota; kingdom Metazoa; phylum Arthropoda; class Thecostraca; family Neolepadidae; genus Ashinkailepas; species Ashinkailepas kermadecensis. The sequence continues at coordinate 434,466 of JAOTOM010004808.1, read as the reverse complement.
CATTCGTTCGTTCGCTCTTCGCTCGCTCACTAACTCCGTCCGAATCACCATAGGCGCACCCATGGGGAGGGTGGGTGTGGGTGGAAAGGGGCACGTGTCCCCATAACATCGGAAGGGATCCATTCGAGATGACGAGGAGAATATTAAAAATCAGCCTTCGGGCGATTTTTCCGAATTCGAAAATCCGTAATACTGCAATCGCCCGAAAGCCGATTTCGATTTTTGAATGTGAACAAAAATGGCTTGGAAACTGGAGGGGCCCGTGGGAACTGAAAGGCCTCTTGAGATATGAAGCCCGGATCACTTGAAAGCTGAGGGTCCGCTGAGAGCTCGGGAGATTGGACAGCCAGTGGGGACCAGGGGCCGACGTGAAGGGCCCTGAGCCGATGTGAGGGGTCCTTAGGCCGACGTAAGGAGCCCCGGGCTAGTGAAGACTGCGAAGAGCTCCGGTCCGATGAAGAGGGCCCCGAGTCAATGGAGTGCCCACAGACAGACACTGAGGGCCCCGGGCCGGGCCACGTAAAGGGTCTCTAGGCCGACGGAAGGGGCCCGGGTCGGTGGAAGGCCCTCGGGTTGGCGGTAAAAAGGGTCCCCTGGCCAACGGAGAGGAACCCTGAGGTGACGCAGGGTCTCTGAGCCGGCGGAGAGTGTTCTTTATCCGACAAAGAGGACATTAGTCACACAGAAAAGACCGTGGACCATCAGAGAGAGCCCCGAGCTGACATAAAGGACCCCTGGGCCGACGGAGTTGTTAATTTTTATCGATACTATTCCCGCACTTAGACAGACGGCTCCATGACAGTCAGTGGAACTGGTTGTGCATTTATATGCGGGGAAGTCGCTAGATCTTTTACCATACCGCCACACGTGTCTGTGACACTGCCGGGTTGGTGGGAATTATTCAGGTATTGTGCTTGATTGAGGGCGGAACAAACCCTTCCATGCTATGGTAGTCTAGTTCAGCAGTCTTACTTTGTTCTTTTTACCCATCAAATCAATTTATTCAAGAGATCCTAGCTCATCAAGCATTAATGGATAGAGCAGGTAAGAGGACTGTCATCTGTTGGGTCCCATGCCATACCGGTATCACGGGCAACGAGTTGGCCGACGCTGCTGCCAAGCGTGCCGCACAGTCTCGTGGGACTAGAGCTTTGACCCTACCCTCCAGAGACTTCCTCAGGGGTGGTTTTCAAGGATAACTTGGGTAAAGATAGTGTACCCAATTCGATTCGATTCGATATGTGTCTTTAACAGTATTCGGACGTCTTTTAAAATTTGATTAATTAGGCAATGAAACTAGTTTAATTCTTGTACTAGATTAGTTTACCTCGTATGCTAGATCTATCAGCTAGAATGTGTCATAGACATAGGCCCTAAAATATGGAATGGAACAAGTTACTTGCCAGATTTTTATGTAGCTTTTGTAAAACGACTAATATTTGATAGTATTCCTGAAGTTTCAACGTTAAAATTAACAAATTTGTTCCATAATTGTAATTATGCATTACCAGAGGAGCAGCCAAGGGGTCGCCCGGTGCTCCCCCTTTGTTTATTGAGTGGTCCACGACGCACTTTGTACACATTAACGGCTAATGGCGCCGCCCACACTGTTTCGCCGGTGGGCCGCGGGATTGGGAAATATCCCGGTTTGTGCGAGTGTTGAACCCGGGACCTTTGGTAACCAGGGCTCAACACCTTAACCACTCGCCCCCCCCCCCCGCCCCTTAACAACCAAACATACACATGATCAAAGAAGAAATTTTGATATTTTCGCTACCTAGAACGTAAAACATTCGGCGCGGGAAGCGCGCCGAAACCTGTCCCTTCTTCCCTATATTTTTTGGGTGGCGGGCAGGAAAACCCTGGCTGCGCCACTGTGCATATAGGCGCTACACCATACCCACATGGATATGAATGACGCTCTACACACTCGGTGGTGCTCTTTGAATATGGTGTCATCACAGACGACGTTGCCAGCGGACACAAAATGACCCCCGCCAGGTATATGGTCACCATGCATTACATACGGCACAATACCGTCGTCCAGAGGACCCGATCGGTGTCGTCTCGGGGACCCCGGGTTCCGCTTCATTTGTTTTTGATGTGGCAAAAACGGAAACAAAATATTTCCGAAACCACAAATAAAGTGGCTGAAATCTGAGTTTTCATTGGACGGGAGGGGGGTGAGGGTTGACCCCCCAAAAAAAATAAGTTTACCCACTCCCGAAGGACCGGAACCTCCCTTGAAATTAGCTGAATGTAGCCAGGCAGCCAGACACATTTAGCTTCTCCGTCCTTTACTGCCACCTATCGGCCGACTGTGGAAGCTGTGACTACGGACTGGCCGCGTACACCATTTAGTGAGTGTTTACCATTGCAATTATCGCAACGCGAGTGGGCCGGCGGCCGCGGCCGCCGACCGGCATTGCCCTCTAAATGCCTTTGAAGGTCGTCTGGCGTGAACGGCGCAGAGGACGAGGCGCACGGGGCGTTGCCAGTCTGCCAAGTGGCAGAAGCTGTTCTGGGTCTCCACGAATGGCCAAGGAAACCCGTCAAGTCCCGGCGAATGTTAATCCACCCAGTAGCGAGGACATGAGGCCACCTGGCCTCATTCACCTGGAGGTGGCCATCGAGGCCACCTCCCCTCTATCAAAACTTACGCACAGGCGGCCAGTATGGAACTGGTGTGCACCCTTCGTGTGCACACCAGTTCCACCTCGACACAAACTGACATGATTCCCGGCCTGGCACCTCTCACCAAACTCACACCAGTCACCACCACAACACAAACAACTCGAGCTGACAACTCTCAGGCCACCCTCGTGAGGAGTGGCAGATCACGCAGTCACTCCGCTGCGGAGTAGCCTCGCTCGCCCTCAGCAGGCTGCCGGGAAAGTCCGGCGCGTCCAGCACCGGCCGACACAAACGTGACCCGGCCGACTCCTGCCAGCCGTCGGACATGTCCCGCGGCTATGGCCGGCCGCCGTGACCTTTCAAAGGTCACCGGTTGGCCGGACGACTCGGCGGCCCCCTCAGGGGCCCTAAGAACGCAATCTACGTGCCCTTCTGACCTCCACTTGTGGCTGAGGAATGCGTCGAAAGGTGCAGACAACATGTTTTCCGTTGTCTGTATATCTACAATGAAATAAATTGCCGTAGCTTAATATCCAAATGGGCAGAAACGAAAGCATACTTCAGTATCACCACTCCAATTCTTATTCCACTTCAGGAAGCATGGTCTGTGCCTACTGACCAACATAAGTTCAATCTTTTGAACTTTGCATCGTACCACTATGACGAAGTCCGAAGACCACATCGCAGTGACGGTACAGCAATTTACAATAACAACGACGTCACACAAACATAAATTACACTCAATTCCATTTTACAGGCGGTAGCCTGCGCTTTGCGTCTCCATGGTAGGAATAGATGTTTGTTCCATGTATATTTTATCATATAAATGGTCATCACAAAAATTCCACAACATTTTGCAGGCTTGAATCATCAATTGAACAGAACATTTGGCATTGCCGTAACCAATAATTGACTTAAAACACAAAACATACACAGTTACGACTCATGAAACGTTTCATTGATCAATGGACATCATATTTTCAAACCAAAAGGCAGGACGAAAAAGTCCTACGCGGCATTGGACATAATTTCCTCACGCATCGATTTATGTATACAGCTTCATCTCGGCCAGCATGCCCATCATGCAACACCCATTTTACAGCAACACATATGCTCGTAAACTGTTAGCAATACCACGGCCATCGAAAACACTGATTGATTATTGCCATGCACGCAACGTTTACTTTTATCTGCCCATACTGTTGGGTGACGATCACCCATTTCTCATCAAACTACTTTTCATTTTTCTTCGCAACACAAGCATGTTTCAATTTTTATCGACTGAATTATATAACATAGCATTCTTTTATTTTTCATTCACAGCACGAAATGGACTGAGGAGACCGAAGTGCCTAACTTAGCAAAACTCAAACTCGGCTATGGGCCACGGATCATACGGTAATATCCACTTAACGATCCTCTTGCGTTTTCTCATTGAAAGCTGTCTGGCACCATCAGTTAACTGCTGCCAGGGGCGGATCAAATCATTTTCATGGGGGCACATTTCCTCGGAGGGGCGCCTTCGGCGGAAATTAAAATCGTTCAGCGAGAGTGAGTGTGCAATCGAACATGCCAAACGGGCACCTTTCCGTCTCCAAAGGGTGTTTTTCCTCTGCAAGGGGCGTATTTTGCTTAAAATCGGAATGCACTTGAGCCTCCCTGAACTTGAGCCTTTTCCGACCAGAGGGGAGCTTTCAGGATTGCGTAATACTCGCAAGACAGAAGTTAGATGGCACCGGCGGCGGACGCAGGATTTGGCCAAGGGAGGAGGCATCCAAAATGTCGCTGCACCCTGGGCTTTAGCACCCCTTCTCTCGCTGATATTGCCCGTTAAATATTTTGTTCAGTGATGACAAGGGGAGTGGATGGGTGTTCGCTCGAAAATTAATCGGCTGTATTACAAATGACATCGTGCAATAGTTGGTGCTCATATTCGTCGGTTTCATGGTGTCAAAAACGTATGCATCGCATATTTTAGGATCACTCCAAACCGTTTGAGGATATTAATCTTCTAACCGTGATGCTGCTGCAAAATGTACAACCCGGATCAACATGGAGGAAGGAGTTTTATGTTCCTGGTATCTGTGCGGCCAATCGACCGGTTCCGTTGATTTCGTTGAGCTCAAAGAACCATGCATGAACTACCAAAGGGCTCCCTCCAGCTTCAAGGAGCCAATCCAGATTCTGGGGGTCCTTTCAGTTTGAGTGTGTCCCTCCAGTTTCAATGGATCTCTCCTGCTCCCAGGGTCCCCTCGTATTCACAGCCGAACTTCAAAACCTCCCGGGACTCCTTCATTGGGCCCAAAGAGGTCAATAAATAAGCCACCAAGCACACTTCGACTTCCAGGGATCCTCCAGTTGGAATAGAACGTCCCACCTCCAAGGGCCCCAAGTATGCAAGGTGCCTCAGATGGTGAAAAGGGTAGAATGGAAGCTTAAAATGTCCTGATAAATCAGTCTTGTCCAATTTGTGATCCTCATGTTGTCTGGCGAGCCCCGCTGTCGCTCTGAAGAATCTTGTTGTCAAGAAAAAGAACCCATCAGACTCGGCATGCCCCGAAGAGGTTTGGCTGCGGTACAGCCGGGAAGGTCCGTGCGGTTGGTGCTAAGGCCCTTTTCGGCGCCTAGGAGGGTATACGAGTCCCCTGCGCACATCCCTGGCAGCGCCACTGGCAGCACGACAATGGACACCACGCCACCGCGCCAACCCACCTGCCCCGCCCCACACCCTATCCCAGCTAGCGGTCTCTCCACGCTATCATTTTTCATCCTCTTCATCCTAATGGCTCGAAGTGACAAAGAAAGAAAATTTATTTCAGTCAAATGACTATCACACATGCCGAAACTTACCGAAGGTTCAGTGGCGAGAGGCTGGCATATAAGACCAAGAGCTGCAGTTGTAGACGAAGCCAAGCCGGCAACTGACACTCGCAGTCGACATAATCTGTCGGGGCTACTGCACCCTCCTGCCACGTTTAAGACCTCCCTCAATAGTAATATTTCACTCATGACTATAATGTACAGTGGCACAAGACGTTATATTCTCAGAAAAGGTACAGCAACTTTTCGGCTTAATACTTCCATCCGGGTGACAAGTACGCTGGGAATATTTCCTCGTGCCATGGTACTTTGTATTTACCCACCTCAAGCATTGACCAAAAGCGGCTGCATGGATCAAGGGTTACCGGGCCCGAACGTAGGCGAGATCATATCTTGGGACTTTCCATTTGGCTCCAGCTCAGCTGAGTCGTTGACCCCGCCCAATTGTGATCCCGTCGGATTTCCATCTGCCGGCCCGCCGCAGCCCTTCCCCGGTAATTAGCCCAATTACGGTTATCCCTGCTGCCGGCTGCCGGCACGCTGGGGGGAAGCCTGGTGTCTGGATTTGAGAGGCAGCCCAGAATGGTACTTTCTGTGTCCTGTGCGCCCATGTAGCTCCTTGGAGGTCAAGACACGCCTGTATATGCACGTCATGAGAGAGTGACACTAACACACACATGGACATATATATATATATATATATATATATATATATATATATATATATATATATATATACATATATATATATATATATATATATATATGTATATATGCATATATACATGTATAATATATATATATATATATATATATATATATATATATATATATATATATATATATATATATATATATATATATATATATATATATATATATGTATATATGCATATATGCATATATGCACAGTCCAAAGTACCGAGATGGCGAGCTGCACCTATGGTGTCTCGATGTCTTTTGGAAGCTGGACCCCTCCAAAGATTGTCCGAGCCTCAATTGGTTTCGGATTTTAACATATTAACCAAAGGTCGTTCGCCCTGTATTTGTTGTCATTAATACTTGCAATGCTGGCTCCCCATCCCCTCGCCCTCCCCTCCCTCACAATATTTTTTACCTTCAGCATATTTTGCGAAGCAACCCTCAGCGTATTGTAGACCATCAGATCGTTATATTGTCATGTTGTCTGTATGCACTGCTAGGGTGCCCTGGGCCCTAAAGTTAACTATGCTTTTTCAATCAACTATGACTCAATCAGTAACTATAAGTCTTGAAATGATCAGACTGTGCGCAATATTTGGTCTGCAAATCATGGAACACCCATAAATGAAATGACCGGGACAGCTAACATCCCACCACAAATGAAGTGTGTGTGTGTGGGGGGGGTTCTCTTTGGGAGCAGTTGCATGAAACTGCCATTGACGTGCTGCATATTCCAAGTCCCAGGTGTTGCCTCAATATTGATAACCATTCCCTTCAATTAAGGCTACCGAAAGCGTCTCCATCGAGCTGCTGGTGTTGCCGCATAGCCGTCACAACAAAGCTCATCGAAGATGTACCTGTATGGTTTGCAGCATAGTGCAATAGTCCGACAGGTCAACATCTCCTATGTACTTACCAATATCAAATCCGTTTACGGCTACATATAAATATTATACGCCAACATAACCCGGAACATAAAGAAACTGAAGATGTAGCATACACTTTCTTTCTGGTTTGTAAGTTAATGATTGGCATGTTAAGGTTGCTTATTGAAACTAGTATGCTATTGCTACCAGGACTAAATGTTAAGCTTCACGACGTTTGCAGCGGGATACATCCCCCGTGTCCCCTTTGGTACCGCCGAATCTACTATCATATTCACTTTTCTACTTGAATGCAGCTCCACTTTATCAGTCAGTACTCAGTATGTTCTGTCATCTGTCATTGTCATCGGTCAGTATGTTCTGGCATTGGCTTGGTCAAATAGCATCAAATCAAATAGGGCATTTTCGGAAAAGTTGGGCCCGGATGTACACCAAACTTTACTAGTTGGGTCCAAAATGATGACCTATGGGCTCATAGGTCATCAGGAATCCACAAAGCGTCCTCACTTGTAGTGTCGCATGTGTGACCAACGAACTTGATCTCCACCCACCGATCCATATCCATACCGAATCATGTGAGCACCTGGCTCGATGGAGGCCTGGACCATAATCCGGGCTGATGCATTGATGCCGAGCCAGGGAATTACGCTGGATCTCTCAATAGATCATTATCAAAAATCATTCATCATCAGGAGCATCATTAGCTCTGATAGGCCCAGAGCTTAAGTTCCGGTGAATACCCGGATCTGGGTCGGAACAACTCCCGCACATATGCCGATTGGATCTTGGGTCTGGCTTGGGTGGATACATGGGCACATGGATACATGGATACATGGATGCATGGACATGGTGGATGCTCTGGATCTGGTGTGTGCTCGGGTCTTGATCAGGCCGACACCTGAGTGTATCTGAGGCGGGTGCCTGCAGATCTGGATCCGTCCGACTCCTCGGTCCGGATCCGGGGGATATCCGATCCCAGCTCCGGGCGTGCTTGGCTCCGGGTCTAACTAGCACTGGATCCGGATCCGGGGCCACGTCGGTCCTGACATCCGGCGCCGGCAGACGGCCCGCGGCGCGGACGCTCCGCGTTTTTGCCGCCTTTCCGCGAAACCGAAGCGGCGCGGCGCGGCTCTCACGCCAGCCGGACCTCATTGGAGTCGCCGCGATGCCCCACAACGCTCAGTTATGTAAATGTCCCTCCGCCTGTTGCGCGCCGGGCCGTTTTTGTTGGTGTTTTTGCGCGGCGCGTTGTGCAGGGGACGGGGCTGGCAGGCACGCGGGTACGAAAGCCCGTCGGAGGCCGGACGTTCGGCTCGGGGAGGCGGCGCGGCCGTCCGATCGGCTGCTCTGCGCGGCCGCACCGGGTGACCTGACCTGGTGCCTGTGTCAGGCCGGGTCGGGTCACGTCGTCAGGTGACCGTGCGACCTGGAGGTGCCTGGGGTGGGGGGGGGCATGTATGTTGCCATCTTGTTGCGATGCGAAGCCTCCACGTGATCCATGTGAGCGATAGGTGTTGATATACTAACACTGGCGGATCCAGGGGGGGGGGGGGGAAATTGGCTTCCTCTCCCCAAGAGGAAGATTTCCGCCGACATTTTGCACAAGAATGTCATCTTTGCGAAATCTAACAGCATTGTATAATATAAATATAGGCTTAAGCACACCAGACGAATGTGAGCCGTTCAAAACTGATTTTTTCCCCCGAAATCGGTGAAACTTGTTTAATGCTCCTCCTCAAGCCAGGCTTCTGGATCCACCCGTGTCTGCCGAAGGTATTGGTAGAGTTTGCAGTGGAGCCAGAGGAGGTGAAACTATCGATTCTCCTTTGGGGGAGGGGGAGGAGGAAACCGCAGCCTTTCAGCTGAATTCACTCTTAGGTAAAAGGATAGCGGGCACGTTACATGGAAGTTTAATTTAGTTATAATTCCGTTTGAAATTGCTGGGGCCCTCCAATCATTTTGGCAGAGATCTATCCGTGGTGGGCTTGCACGGAGTTTAGACGTCCCATTGTAAATTATTGACGGACATTTCAGCAATGCAGTAAGGATTCTGAGACCGTGGTACCTTACACAACTTCCGGTCTCAATTGGAAGGATATGTATCCGTTGTAATGATCTGGGTCCCTTAGTGATCTTATGTTACGCAATTCTTGGAATGCGGTTATGGAGGAAGACGATCTGACTCGTTGAATGCTATTATGGATCCCATCTATTGAGCTTACGAATGTTGAATTTCTTGTAACTTATTGTATTCCAAGGACATTACCCAAGACATGGGGACATGGTATCACACCACTAAACTGACTATTATATTAAGATTTTCCGTTTAACTTGCGTGGACTTCCGACATCGGTACAAAAGGTCACGGTTGGCCGGCAAGTTCCGGTTGGGCGGCAGACTGCGGGCGCGTCTGGTCTCCTTCGTCGCTGATGTTCGCAGACGGCGGCAGACGACAGTTTGGCGGGGAGGGCAGGGGAGGGGTGGGAGAGGCGTGTGACAAGTCGTGTCGGCGCCGCGCCTGTGCCGGAATCGGCTCCTATTACGCTGATCCGGCGGCCAGCGCGCCAGATTAAACCGCCATAAGTCAGCGGCGCACTGGCGTTTACGACGCCGGCCAGCTGGCGACGTCTGTGTGCCGCGCATATTTATGACGAACGCGCGACGGCGCGCCGCGCGTCGGCGTCGAACGCCTTTTGTGCGTCGACTGGGCCGCGCGGCGGCCGAATATTGACGGCTGATCCGGTCGCGCGGCCGAGAGAGGGACGCACAATCGCGGCGTCGTCCGTTGGGGAGGGGGAGTTTTTGCGCCTCATTCCCAGACATTACCCGGCGACTAACGACGACCGGAGTATGCGCCGCGCTCCACTCCCTTCTCTCGCACGGCGAACGCTGGCGAAAGAATGCCCGTCTTGGTGAGCGGCACTCCAGGTTATGTAACCCTTTTTCTCGTGCAGTTCGTCACCGGATTCCGGCTTAACCAAACAGTTGCCGTAAGAAGCAATTGCCCAGCTAGTGAGGTGTGCGGAGGGCGAAGGCAAGTGGTGTGGACACGGGAATATCGTGTGTTTTTTCTTTCGGTGACCATCAATTAGGGATGGATTATGTCGTTCGTGACCATGGTACTTGCCATTGTCTACGTGCAGAAACCGATGTCCGTCCAGGGAAGCTGCAGTTAGGCTGGCACCACGTCACTAATTGAGACATAGTGACTTATGGTATATCTGTCGATCATACGAAAAGCCCGTTCAACGATACAATTTCAATATCTTAAATTGTTGACTCCAGTCAGCCAGAGAGCTACTCATGGTCTGAGTTGTCACATAGCGGAATTGTACTTCATCTGAATGGTAATATTAGGAAGCAGCGAATATGTCAACAACACGAGCCGAAAAAAAAGCAGAAGACAAATTGTTTCAGAGAATACAAATATTGACCCCATCGTTGTTTGTGCTCCATGCCATGTACATTTGATGGAGGGCTTCGACTTCGATAATGCACCAGTGCACGAGGATTTAACGCATTATAGTATATCAACATATATATATATATATATATATATATATATATATATATATATGTATGAAAATGTGTGTGTGTGTGTGTGTGTTTCTGTGTGTGTAACATAGATATAAATTGACGCTTCGCCGCGGTCGATACTTATCCGAGAGACAGACCTTGCGATCTTGTCCTCACTTTCGCATGGTCACCATGGATGGGTTCACTACATATCACTGTGGGCGTAATATTAAGCTTCACGACGTTTGGAGGGGAAACGTCCCCTGTGCCCCCTTTGGCACCGCCCGTGGACAGTACTATTCTAAGCATGCCCACTTCAGCAGTCGTATTGTTGTAATGATGTATAGTGTTTTATAGCAATGGAGCCCTCAACGTTCGGGCAACATTTGATCCTACAGCTTCTCAGAATATTTTTTCTTCAATTGAAAACTTTCCCGGAGGAAGTACTCACAAATTTGACATGCAACAACAAAATCTACACCCGCTGTGCCATCAGGAACTTTGGAAGGAGATGCTGCGGGACAAAAAGAAGAGCGTGACCGAACACATAATGTTTACGGAAAAGTAACAATTAACACGCTCCATCAAACGGCATAGAAGAGCTAGAAATCATGCTCCCTTTGGGACATATTCTATTGCAAACCAAGGTATGGAACTCATGTGGAGGTTACAGTCGTACGAAGCTAGTATGAAGGGTGATATATTACCAGCTATGTTGTGATACATCCCCTAAGCATGGTCATTAGCGTGCTTACCGCTATGACAGCCAGCCAATCAGTTCGACATGAGTTGCCATCAACCACGTGCATGCGTTGCACGGACATAATTGGCTTCAAATTCCTCTCGCCCCCCCCCCCCCATAAGCCAAGATCTGTGGCGACGCCAGTGGGTCTTGCCCATATATGTATTATCGGAACACACCACCCACCCGCCCACTTGACGTGCATGATTGTCCATCCTTTGAGGAACTTTTGTGTTGCTACATCATATCAGGTCACCGAGCTGCGACGTCGTTTCTGGAGGTACGCTTGGTGCATTTCCTGCTCAAATATGATCCCATGCTAAACATCGGTAGTTATCGGAGGGCCTAAATCAAGCATTGGGGGGGGGGATTTGAGTCCCTCCACAGGAGGAGATAGGAAGCTCCTCATGTGCCCCAATCCTATGCACCTATCCTATGCACCTATCCCAGGAAGTGTCTATCTTGAGGATAATATAACTCAAAAGTTATGCTATCCATATAAAACCGACATGGAAGGTGTTGTGGGTGCATAAGGGGAGCTTCCGATCACTTATGACTGACACTCGTAGCGAACATCTCCCTATCTTTTACGGTTGACCTTCGTGGCAAACATCTTCCTTTCTCTTATGACTGATCCTCATGGCGAACATCTTCCTTTCTCCTATGACTGATCGTCGTGGTGAACATATCCCTCTCTTACGGTTGACTTTTGTGGAGAACATCATCCTATCTCTTATGACTGATACTCGTGGCGAACATCTTCTCATCTCTTATGACTGATCCTCGTGGCGAACATCTTCCTATCTCCTATGACTGATGGTCGTGGCAAACATCTTCCTTTCTCCTATGACTGATCGTCGTGGCGAACATCTTCCTTTCTCCTATGACTGATGGTCATGGCGAACATCTTCCGATCTGTTACGATTGTCCCTCGTGGCGAACATCCGGCTGTCGGGACGGTGGGCGGGCGCCCAGGGTGGCTGACCGCACGATTTCTCCCAGACCTTCCAAGGCCGTTGGCGAGCCAGAAGTAAACACCTGTGCCGGCGCTGCGGCCCCACGTCGATGCGGCCACGGCCCGTCCGTCGTGGATGAGCTGCGGCGCGTGACGCGCGGCCAGCGGCTGATGGCCGCGCTCTTCCTCCGGCGCCGCCATTTAGCCGGCGGCCGGCGCGCCTCGCACCGAGCCGACGCGGCTTCGTGGTGCTCCCGAGAGAACTGGAAGCCGGTGGATCGCGTCTGGCCGTCGCCGGTCGCGTGGCGGGATGGGGGCGGTGCTCGGCGGCTGAAACATTCCCTCCTCGTTTTGTGCGATGCTCCCAGGGCGAGACGCCATAGAAAGGAAGCCGCGTGCACGGCTATGCTGCTGTCTAGGAACGGGCACCGGTGTGTATTTTCTACCGCAGGCCACTGTGCAGGTGATATTGTTCAACTACGTTGCCGATCGGTCGCGCCTATAAACGGCAGGTGCGATGAAATCCTTACAGTGACTTGGCTGGTATTGGGTCTTGCACCCACACATTTCTGCTGATGGCCGAACCCAAGATGGATGGCGCCGCCCAGGATGATCAAATTTCAAGGGAAATTGTGGTTGCCTGGGAGTGTTCGGTCCAGTTCTAAACAAATTGTATGAAACTAATCCGGGCTTAATTTCGTCACTCTCGAATCGCCCCGACCTTGAAACATTATAGGCACGGGCGGGAAATCAGCATACAGACTGATGCTACAAATAATCAGGTTGCTGTTACCCCAAAACAGGTCGAGCTGCAAAACGAGATAAACACACACACACACACACACACACACAAACACACATATATATATATATATATATATATATATATATATATATATATATATATATATATATATATATATATATATATATTGACACAATGGTGTTGCCACCGGGAGGTTGGTAGTGCAGCCATTGGTGAAGCATCTATGAAAATTGAATCGGACATGCGTCCCGAACTTAAAGGCGTGGGGCACTTATCCTGTGGGCATTTTAGCGTTACGTATATGGCAATACCTGGAACACATGCACTTATAATTGTATGTAAAAAAAATATAATACAACGTTAGTTCATACCAGTGCACTGGTATGAACTAACTATATGAACTGCGCCACTGCAGGGGCGCCTCCTCCTTAGCAAACACAAATACACTAGATGAAACAACGCATTTTGAGCCTTTTACCACGCAAAACGATAAATTCGATAAATAAATCGACAAACAAGTTCGATTTCGGCGTGCGAAGCGCGCCGAAAGCGGTCTTCGTTCCGTCATATTTTGGGTTGGGTCCCCCATACAAATCCTGGCTACGCCCCTGGTACATACAAACACGATTGGGGATGTCACCTCTGGCTGCAGCTGTGATGCTTCTTCTGTACATTCTGCTGCGATGCTGGCTACATTTTCCACGTTTGCAATTGGGTGCAATTTTTGGCTCGCCGCAGACACTTCGTCGCTCTCCAAGACCATTTAACCCTCTCCCCCAGATAGTCGGCTGCATCTTCTTTTACCACCGACTGAACTAAGTCCCATCTTCATCTATCAGCCAGAAGTCTTGGACGAAGATGTTGTCTAGTTCGGCTGTTGGCCAGCCGTCCTTTCTTCGAGGCTGAGGTCTCAAAGCACATCTGACCTTTGACATATGACTAAGGGGGAGGAGAAGCCAGAAGGTATCTACTTCATGAATGTAATACAAAAAAGTGTATCACAGGCAAGAACAGTGAATCTGCTCTGGTGTACATGCGAAAAAAACCCAGTTCATATGAAGACCATATTCGTCCATATTCGCTCCAAATGCATCAATGCACTTTTGAGATATTAAGAACTAATTTTGTCACTTGGTTCGGAACCCTATTTCTTTCCCAGAATGACACCTTGCGATTTTTATTATTTTGCTTTTACCAGTTCCAGCACAATTTGTTTCCAAAGTACTAGCATTCTGTATTCAAATAACATGGTTTTGTGGTGGCACTCCTCAGATCGATGCACCGTAGGTAATACTGTGCAGGCTACAGCACCCGCGACCATGTCAACGCCGTTCAACGTCTACAACAGCATAATATACCAAACCCTGAGCCAGTCTCAAGGCACCCTCATGGCTTCCTCAGGGCAGCCACAGGGCACCCTCAGGGCACCCCAGCCTCAGGCCACCCTCATAGTTCACCCCATGCCCTCGCTTGTCCAGCTCCCTGAATGACTGCTGTGCTGATTGCTGATGCGGACACAAACAAAAGGCTCGCATGAGCGTTCCGAGCCAAGCCGAGCAGATCTGATCCGTTCCGATCCGACCCTGCCTGGCGCAGTCCGATCCGTTCCGATCCGACCCTGTCTGGCCCAATCCGATCCGATCCGATCCAACCCTGCCTGGCCCAGTCCGATCCGTTCCGATCCGACCCTGTCTGGCCAGTCCAATCCGAGTGCTCTACTGCCTCGTGGCCCGGCTGCTACGCTCTTGAAAACCTAATAATTTTTTTTTCGCTAGGAACATTTCAAGCGTCCTGTTTACACTTAGAATCGGTCCAGCTGTTTGATTTTATCAGCCTTTCTCCCATTGTTTTTCTCAAGCGTTGGCAATCTTCTCTTGAAGAAACGGTGTTATGGCAAAACTTATTCACCCGTACAGTACTCTGCACCAATATATATATATAATATATATATATATATATATATATATATATATATATTGGGGCCAGGGTTCACGCAACAAGCTCTGCTTAGCAGCAGGACCTTGGTTCATAAAGCCACCCCAGCAATAACTCGGATCAAATTTATGAATATATATTTATATATATATATATATATACTGTAATTGTTTCGGTATAATATTGCGCTTGAGCAGAATAGACAAGTCGCATTATGCCCACCATCTACCTGTCATTGTATTCTGCGGTGCGCCAATTTCCGATGAATTCAAAATGGGTGTGAAATTGTGCAGACGCTTCTCTTTCTCTGTGTGGAGTCCACGTGGCTGTACTATATTTGACCTATTCTCTTTCAAGGATAGGAGAGATGTGGCAGCGTTAATGTTTCGGAGTAAAGTTGGCAATAAGTGACCTTGAAACATGCGTCCCTGAACAACATCTGTCGTCTGACATCCAGAGGATTGCAGAAGCTGAGGCGCGTTCGTCGTACCCGAGGACAGGGCCGTGGAAAGCGAGCGTCTGTGGAATGGATTCTTCGACATTGCGTGTAAAGAAAGCATACGACCTTCAATATACCAGGAGGTGCTGAGTTGACATTAAAAGTAACGTTAAGGATTATACTTCATTACTCAAGTAATAAAGATGAAATATTACTCAAGTAATAAAGAAGAAAGATTATACTTTATTAAGTTGAGTAACAAAGTATAATCCTTAACGTTACTTTTAATGTCAACTCAGCACCTCCTGGTATATTGAAGGTCGTATGCTTTCTGTACACGCAATGTCTAAAATCCAGGAGCATCTAAGAGCCATTCTTCGTTGTATTAAACAATGGATTCTTCGGGCATGGCCTGCTTTCGAATGGAATGTTTAGTCCGGAGGCGCGGGCTGAGGCCGCGGCCCGGTTGCTCGTCACCAGAGCAGTCCATTGTTCACTGGGTCCGAGGACTTTGGACAGTCTTGCTGAGTGCGCGGCGCGGTGCCTACACTGCAATGCGCCCGGAATCACTGCAGTGTAGCAACCGCGTGGGATCTACGGTATGTCGATCGTAGTTGTTTTGTAGAAGCGCAGGGCTGACCCGAGGCGAGGAAGGCGATGGTCAACAAGGTCATTTGAAGCGGTGACGAGGAAAACCGGATGGACTATTGTGTGCTGGGCAAGCGTTTTTTCTTCTCTTTATTGCGCCATCATTCGACATTTAACCCTGGTCACGGGTCAAACTGGAATTTACTGATTAGATTCACTGTGGACAGCACATTTTGTCTGTTTATGCGAGGACTGAGGAAGTGATTGAAGACTAGTGAGCTGATTGTATGGAGCACCAAGTGGTTTCAAACTTGAGTTGATGTAGTATGTATTCCAATATAGTACTAAATGCCAATTATGAAAATAATTGGTTTCATACTTGGTGATTTTATTTTATTATGATAGGCACTTCGGCCTGCTCAGGCCATTCGTGCCGTGAATAGAAAGAGAGAGAAAAACATACTATGTTCTGAAAGTCAATTTACAATCCCTGAAGCAAGTTGGTTTTTCTGAGAAAAATGAAAAGGAGATTGATGAGAAAAGGGTGTATATCTCCTAATAGTGTGGGCAAAGAAAAGGGGATGTTGTGTGCACGGCAGTAGTTGGTAAGTGTTTTTCGATGTTCATGGTGATGTTGGCAGTGTAGGAGAATATGTGAAACTGTAAGATGAGTGTTGCATGATGGGCATGAAGGTCGAGGTGAAGCAGTGTAAATATATCGATGGGTGAGAAAAGTGTGACCTATGCGGAGCTGCGATATAACTTTTTCTTCTTGTCTGTTTTTTTTATATGATGTGGTCCAGTTATCGATGACAGGTTTGATGAGACGTAAATGTGTGTGGTTTGTAGTTTCAGTCCATTGTTGGTTCCAAAAATGTTGAATGTTCTGTCGTATTGTTGATTTGATTGCGTCAAAATGTGGTGGGATTTCTGTGAAGTGTGGTAATTGTAATGATTGTTTTGCGAAATGATCTGCTTCCTTGTTTCCTGGGATGCCACAGTGACTGGGCACCCACAGGAAACGGACCATCATGCCCATCAGATGACGTGTTTCAAGTGTGTCATAAATGGAAATATGGCAATGGTGCGAAAAGGAAAGTGAAGAAAGAGATTGAAGAACAGATTTTGAATCGGAACAAATGACGACATGGCGCATGGGGTGACAAATTGAACGGTTGCGGACATAGCGAAGGGCAGTGCGAATGGCGTGCAATTCGGTGATGACAATGGAGGTCCCGTTTGGCAAGCGATGTTGTTTCGTGTATGTACCGGAAACAATGGCCTTTCCTGTTTAATTTGCGTCTTTAGATCCGTCGGTGAAGATAAAAGGAATATGGCGATAACGGGAACGAAACTGGTGGAATTTTTGTTTGACGTATTCTGGACCTAAATAGTCGTGGTATAGATTTGGGAGAATTTGTAAAGATGTGTGTGTAGGGTAGTGTTCTCTAAATTGAATTTTTGCGGCATACCTAAGTGTTTGTTCCATTCTTCTGAGAGCTAATGGTGGAATTCCTGATTCGGTGTTTGTAAAGAAGTGATGGGAGATGTAGTCATTGCACCGAGTGCTATGCGGATAAATTTATTTTGTAAGGTGTCCAGCATTTTCAAAGCGTATGTACTGCCACCTGCGTAAACTACCGAACCATATTCTATAATTGGAAGAACCAAGGATTTGTACAGTTGTAAAAGCGTGTGACGATTGGATCCGAATAATGAAGACGTAATGCAGCGAAATAAATTGAGTCGGTGAAAACATTTGGTCTGGATGTGCTTGATGTGTTGATGCATGGAAAGCTTACGATCGAAAATAATACCAAGAAATTTAAACGAATTTACAAAAGGTATGTCAGTGTTTCCGAGGTAAAGTGGTGTTTCTGGATTTGGGCACGGAGTCCATTTGCTAAATATCATTATGGCGGACTTTGGAGCCGAAAATGTGAAACCGTATTTGATGGACCATTGGTGTACCCGGTCAAGTGCGTTTTGGAGTCTAGAAATAAGCAATTTTTTCATTTTTATCTGTGCACCAATTTGCGCTGTCATCTGCAAAAATAGAGTATGATATCTGAGGTAGCATGTCGGTGAAAATATCGTTAATGATGATATTAAATAAAACTGGTGATAAACAGCTTCCCTGTGGTAATTCGTTTTTCATGAAATGTAACTCTAAAATTGCTGACCGGCACCGGAGATGGAAATGACGGGAACAAGACAAAAATCCTATCAAATAATGAGCTAACTTCCCTTTCACGCCGATTTGAAGAAGTTTGGAAATTAATGCGGGTTTGTATACCATATCATATGCTTTGCTGATGTCTAAAAATACTGCGATGGTGTGTTCATGTTTTTTATAACCAAGGCGGATGTCGGTTTCTAATCGAATGAGATGATATATTGTGCTGTGTCCATGACGAAAGCCGCATTGAATTGGAGATAAAAGAGAATTTGTTTCTAGGTACCAGGTAAGTCTTTATATAATTATACGTTCTAAGAGTTTTCCTAGACAACTGGTGAGAGCGATAGGTCGAAAATTGTTGGGGTTTTGGTATAGGAATGATGAGGGCTTTCTTCCAGGATTCGGGAAAATATGACTTGACCATAGTGAATTAAATGACCGCAAGATGCAATGTTTCGTGTCGTCGGATAAATGTCTAGAAAAAAGAATAATGTAAATTGTCGGGCCCTACCGAAGTGTTACCGGCGGAGGAAATTGCATTTTCTAGTTCCGAAATTTGAAAAAGAGCATTGTACGTTTCAGTGTTGTCAGAATCGAATTGTATTAAATCGGTGTGAAAAGCGTGTTGTGCATTTTGTAAGAATTCCGGTCTGTAGTTGTTATCCGAGCTATTGTGGGCCATGGTGTCTGCTATTGTATTTACTATTCTTTGGGGGTCTGTAATGGTGATATTCTGGATTTTGAGGGCCGGGAGTGATTTAAATGGGATACGTCCAGACAACCGGCGGATTAATTGCCCGATTTGGCTTAAAGGAGTTGGAAAGGTGAGTTGTTGTAAATATGATGACCATGAACGCCGCCTAGCATCGCGAATGATGCGGCGGGTTCGGGCTCGTTCACGGTTTAGGTGAAGTAAATTGTGGGAATCGGGATGTCTGAGATATTTTCGAAATGCTCTTTTTCTAACTGCGATGACCTGTGCTACTTTCGGACACCATCATGGAACTGGAATTATTTTTGTAAAAGGTTTGGTGAGTGGAATTGTAGTAGATGCTGCTTCAAAAAGTGTATTTGTAATTAAGTTGATGTTTTCGATGGGAGAAATGTTGGGGTTGTACTGAATTTGTGAAAGTTCCTGAAATGTTGTCCAATCAGCTTTCTAAATTTTCCAACGGGGATAAAACTGGGTGTGGTATCTGTCGCAGTTGAAAAAGTGGGTATCAATTTGATTGGGTAGTAATTTTTCAGTTCTCCCTCTCCGGAGAAGATAACGCCATCAAAACATCAATTGGCCCTCAATCAAGTTACCAAATGACACCCATGGGTGCAGGTATGGGTGAGATCTGAACAGCGAACATCCATTGCGGTCTTCCAACCCCTCTTAGGCTCTGAGAGACCTATGCTCTCCGCTTGCTTGATCCTGCGCCAAGACTTGGCAGACAGCACTCATCACCGTTACGACAGTCGGGTCTTCCGTCCGAACTTTTAGTTAGCTTTTTCATCGCTAGGTGCCACCACCATCGCACGCTGGTGAGAAGTGAAAATCTGCCTGTCTGCCTCGGCGCCAGTGTGTATTGGATAAGAAAGTGGGTCAGGTGCTGAGTGGTTGATCCGTGAAGTACTGGACGAAATCGCCCGATTTCGACGCGATTTTGGCGTGTGAGACGGTGAACTGAGTGCTGCAGTGGTGGGTGATCGGTTTGGGATCGTGCAAGACGTCTCCAACGCAGGATTTGGACCTAAACAGCTGATTGGACATTTGGTATGTAGGTGATGCTTGGCTGCGCCACAGACCCGCGCTCTGTCTGTCGGTCAGGCGACCCCAAGGCCCAGGCGATGACTTAGAGAAGGAGGGACGATGAAGAGGCAGCTTCCACTGCCAACTTCAAATGGGTTTTAATACTAACCCTATGTGTGTTGCAGGGAGCGAAATGACCACGGTTTTCCCCTCTCAAATCCCAATTCTGAGGGCGTGGGGGTCTCGCCCTTGATGTCAGCAAGAAAGTACCAGGTCCGGAGGTGCAACCTTAAGGGAGTTAGTTATTGGGAAGATCTAGCAATGTTAAAGCTGATGAATTGAAAACGGGTTGTAATCGCCGGGTCATATGTCAACTTGTTAAAATGTGCAATTATTGGACAGGCTCCACCGAACATGCGAAGGCATACCTTTGCGAGGAAACGTGGTGTCCAATATGCCCATCATTCCATGGATGCACTTTTTATAATCCATTATCTTTTGAACGAAAATCACGCCGGCCCCTTCACTTTTCACTGCCATTCCTAAGTCCCTGTTGGAGGGTTTGAAGCCCAGTGGTAGTTTTAAAACCTTTTGAGGGGAACATTGTCCCGATAGGAGTTTATCAGCCTCTCGTATACCAAGGGTGGTATGTGGAACGCGTGGTAATAGCCAAATAGGTACTTCGCCTATATTGATATGAGGCTTGGTCACTGGTATATGGTAATGTAGGATGCCACAGTTGATATTCGACAGGCTGATCAACTCTTATTGTTATCCGATCTTACCTGAGGAAAAACCCGACCGTGCCCTGATCAATCCAGAACATTGTCCCATCAGTGTTGATGTGGTCTAATCAGGGCCTTTTTAAACCACAGACGGAGCAACTGTCCCAGAGTTTGCCACAAGAGCCATTTCAAGTTGATTCTATCCATGCATCGCTCATATGCTCAATGTTAAACTCGTCGATAGTTGTGGGAGGGGGAAGGTGCGACGCTTTTAACACCTCTGTCCTCCAGGCTCCTTCGCCCATTTTAAAGCGTGTTAACTGGGCGGGAAGTTCCCACCCAGTCATCCCATTTTGGACTTTCCACTCATGATTGGGGGACGAGTAGACTAGGGGTAAGTTGCCTGTCTCACAATTGAAAGATTGTGGGTTCGAGTCTCACCTGTCGCTACTCTTCGCCCGCGACCAATCGGCGTGAGAGATTGGCGACGCTACATAACTCAACGGTCGTCGTGTCGTAGAACCAATAACCACTACCACCCTTCCTAATAATTGCTCATTAACACAAAACATAGGTGCCCGTTTCCTTCAGCATTGGGGTGGGGTGTCCTTTCATAGACAGATCCAGACATTTTTATGGAGGGAGCACTCGTCTAAAGTGGCACCGTTTCCTCAGAGTTGCACCACTGCGAGGGTTCCTGGAGTGGCGCCTCTAACGGCAAATGGGCGCCACTTTTCCATAAGGGCACATTCCTTCTGTGCTCCCCTTCTTCTGGGCCTATGCCCCCTTTAGCGATTTGCCTACTCAGTGATTATTCACTTAAAAATTAAATGCTTATATTTGGTTTCCCTTGCTCCAGTCCCTTTAGATATACACATCGCCTTTGACCAGCACCAAACTGTTATTTTTTCGGCGTGTGTTTTCGGAGTTGGTCTTCTGACTATGAATGCTCATACGTTTTGCGATTGATGCGATCCTTGCCTTGGTGTGGTGTGGTGTGGGTGCAGAGACGTCCATAAAATTAGCGTCAGGCGAGGGGAGTGGAGAGCAAAGTTCCAAGTCAATTGCTCCGTTCAATGCCATAGAACAATCACGGTCGCCAAACGGGCGGATACAAGGGGCGTGCGTCCCCGTGGAAAGGTGGCCGGCCCTCCGGCCGGGATAGGCGCCTCTTCACGAAATATTGAGTGCACCTCCACTTCGTTCAACGGTTTTTGCAACCAAAGATGCCCTTTGTAGACGCAAAGGTGCCCTTTCGGTATGCTTGAATGCAGCCCGCTCAACGAATTTTCTGTCGAAGTGGCCTCTCCAAGATGTGCTCTCTCGTAAGCATTCCCGGATTACGCCCCTGTCACCAAAAGTGGCCCCATGTACACGCAGGTGTAGGTTTCTGAAAATTATTGGGAGGCCACAATACATGAAGGCAATGGGCGAGCCAGCTTGGATGGGAAGAAGACACCACATAGGGCCCCATGTTAAAAGGTGAAATTATTGTGATTGCAAGTTAACATTGGGTGGGGGAGGCAAGATCCCTCCCAAAAGCATGCAAAGCTACACCCCTGCATGCACCTACCTACATTTCTTCGTGAATGATCAACCCTACCCCTGCGGCTTGTTGAGCCCCAACGCCTTCCACATGTTCGCTGCCCAGACACGCTCCAAGGATATATGTTCCCGTCGCTCATCTAGCGTCATCCAGACTCATCCGCCCGTTCCCGCGGGTAGATGAGTTTCCGGCACACGTCATCCAAGCTCCTTTAACCCATCAACAAACCTCAGCGAATATCAGCCAAGTTGGAATCTTGATTTTCAGGCTAGTTTGTACGAGATTGCAAATGACAGAAAGTGTGTCGCACGTTCTTGCTTGTACCAACCAGAACTTGCACTCTAGATTTCCAAAGTTGGATACTTATATAATTTGAATGAAAATCCAAAATTGTCTGGATTGGAATATGCATGTGATGATGTAAAACATTTGCAACTAAGTTGTACATAATTTGAAAATACTTACGGAATAATGAAATAACTCCATCACCGTGAAAAGATCCGGCTAACAAAGGGCTGTCGCGCTATAAGTGTATTTTGTAGGATAATATCAGTCGGTTATCAGTTGTGATATGGCCGTGTGAATCGTAACGCCAATGGAAACCTAAAATTTGCATGGCTATTAAGATATTAGTATTAGGTTCCCCGAGCCAAATTTTCAACACAGGGACAATTGCATAGACGTTTTCAGCTGATTAGGTTTCTTAATTTTTGTTTAGTAATGGCACTGCACAGCCAATTTGACGCACGACTTTTCGCGTCAATTTATCTGTGATATTTTGGATTTTGGATCATGGATTAATTCGTACTCGCGTAAAAATACCGAGAATTGGTATGCTTCAGATCTAGCGCCAAATGCGCATGCGCCGAATGAAATGTTTACTGTTTTTTGGCTTTTGCGTCTTACATAGTATTTAATATTTAACACAAGCTCTATTTTCCAATGACATGTAATCCATCAAGCAACTACTTATAGCTCAGTCAATAAAACGCCTGAACTCGATAATTCAGCAGCTGCCGCACCGGTCGCCAGGCTGACCAGGAGCGTGGATCCCTGCAGGGACCCACGTGCGGAGCGGACGTGCAAGGCATCTCACGGGGTCCTTCAATGTATGCGATTTATAATTCGGTGCTAGACGGGGGTGGGGGTATAGCCAATGGGAAAGGCTGTAAACATGGCGGCGGAAGAATGCTCTCCTCCCATTGGCCTAAATCTCAAGCATACCTTTTTGAATTTCCGTGGACTGAGTAATGAAGTAGTTGCTGAATTGTCTGTATGTAATTCGACAATCTAGCTTGTGTTAAGTTCCCAATACCATTCAAGCCGTAAACGCCCCAAACATAGTAAGTCCTTCGTTCTGCTCATGTGCATTTTGCGCCATGTCTATAGCATACCATTTCTCGATTTTTTCTAAAGCGACTACGAATTAATCAATGAAGCCATAAAAGATGAATTGACGAGAGAAGCCGTGTGTCAAATAGACTGTGCAATGTCATCAGTAACTAAAAATGAAACAGTCTAATCAGCTGACGAAAGTCTGACCCATTGTCCCTGTGTTGAAGATTTGGCTCCGCCACGGAACCTGGTATTTAAAAAGCCGTATATCCCTGGGGGGCTTTAGGACGCAGTAGATCGCAGTAGCTGTTGATCCCTGGAAATTTGTGTTTGAGATTGGGGATTTTATGGCCTGACCATACGAACACATTTTTGACTCATCGAACGCTCGCATACGTCATCACAAACCTGATGACGTTTAAGCCACTAGGAATACAGGAAATTGCTCAGGCTCGTCTTGTGTAGAGAAATCGGAATAATTTGAGTTGTCTGCGTTTGACTCATCAGTGCGCACAGTATTCAGTATTCTATAGCCGTGAGTACGCGTTGCCTGGGTTTGGGTGCGGCACAGCGGATGTGCCTCGTGTACACAGAGCAGGTACCATTGCTGATATACAAGCATGGCCAGGAAGGTAAGTGCGTATATGGAATTTGGCGGCTGATTCTGTTATTTCGCCAAGCACATAGAAATTGTAACTTCCAGTGGCTCCACACTGGTGCTCCACCGAGACCGCGACAGCTCGCTCATGATGCTAAAGTGATTAGGGCCGGAATCGGTTTAACGTCGCTTATCGCCATGCAATTGGGGCGGCGTGTGGTTAGTGCCGGAGATGGTGTAAAAGTTTGCCAGCCAGCTGTCCCGTCCGTCCGATGGCCTATCTGTGCCCGTGGAAGCCGCCGAGAAATGCGACCGACGGCGGTTTAAAGTGCGTTTCAAGCCGTGATTTCCATGAGCCGTTGGCTCTGGCGCCGGATGTGCAAATCGCGGAGGCGTGTCTCTCCTCCCGCCGCCGCGCTTGCTGCGTCAAAGATGGACGCCGGACAGGTGTCGCGATCGTCGGACGCGGCTGCTGCCGCCGCTGCAGCGTGTGTGGCAACTCGGCCCCCTGACAATTGAACGGGCGTTACGTGTGTGTGTGCGGCCGCTGCACGAGCACCTGACCGACGTCCGCTGTACACCGGCGTCTCACCAGCGGCGGCGGCTCCAATGCCACCGGCCGAAAGTGACGCGACCGCTGTCGAGCCGGGCTTGACCGACTGGTATGTCCAGTCCGGTTCGGTGGCAGGTGGACGGGCAGCGGGGAGCGGCGCATCTCGCGTGCAAACACCGCTCTCGGCAAACAGCCCTTCCGACCGCTCTCGGCAAACAACCCTTCCGCTGGTCCGGTCCCGTCGCAGCCCTTGTCCCCTCTCTGGGGAGGTGCTGGTGACAATGTGGTGGAGCCGAGCCCCCGATGCACTGAACAGGAAGAGTGGGTGAGGGGGATGAGGTGTCGAAGTTGCCTGCACAGTTCGGCGTACGTCACTCGGAAAGGCAGTGCATCTACGTGACACCAAAAGTTTTGTGAACTTAGGCCTACTCTTGGAAGAATTTAAATTGGATATGGAATGGGATGAGATGGGAGATTGCTCCAGATTTCCGGAGGACTCAGGAAATGTTCCAAATTTCAGGCCCAGCTGTGTTTCTTACATAGACGGTGCCAGGGGAGGGGAGGCGGGGCGGAGAGACGTGCCTCCCAAACGTCGTGAAGTTTAGCATTACGCCTATGGGTGTTGCATGGAAGGAATGAACACAAAGCGGTCATGCCTCCCTTATCCAAATACCGTGGGACTGCTAATGATTCCTGTGTGGTAGCATGGTGAAGACTGATCGTAAGCATGTCACAGCCGTGTTTAATGCTCTTCTTTTCTGGTAGAATCAGTGGTCAATCAGCCAAAGAGGAAGGGGGCATGACTTTCTGGTGAGTCCGAGAGGGCCCTCCAGGTGACCACCTTCAGGGGCCCGCAAAGGCCCCTCATGGTGGGACAATAAAAATACATCCTATGAAAATCAGAATACATCTAACAGATGGTGTGCGAAGGATCCCTGCAACTTGAACACGTCAGCCTTGAGGGCTGGCAGTGGCCGTCTCGGCTGGGAATGACCCGAACAGCTGAGCGATACACAGTGCTCTGAACAGGAACACAGCCATGATTTTCTTAATGGAGGAGTCCGACCAAAGAAATGTCGGGAATTAGAGATCGCTTTGTTCTCGCGATGCGCGCCGAAAATTTCTGGTTTTGCGTACTGAAAATCTCAAGGTTTCTTGCTTGATCTAGTGCATGTTTGGTTGCTAA
Source organism: Ashinkailepas kermadecensis (assembly GCA_034440615.1). NCBI lineage: Eukaryota > Metazoa > Arthropoda > Thecostraca > Neolepadidae > Ashinkailepas > Ashinkailepas kermadecensis. The sequence continues at coordinate 408,625 of JAOTOM010004808.1, read as the reverse complement.
AGAGGGGGGGGGGGGGAGATGTCTGGCCCCTGCCTTGGCTGCATCTCTGGTCCAGTGGGTCCCTTAGGCATGAGCAGGGCGGGCGCCTGCGGGCCAGAGATAGCTGAAATGTTTTTTGGGTTTGAAAGGGTCACTTGACAGGTGAACGTTGCCCCCTGAGAGCTCACAAGGAATAGCGAGGGCTCATCTCAGAGCTGGAATTCCTCTGATATGAGAGCTAAACAGGGCTATTGATAACTGTGATGGGTCCATAACGGTAGAGGAGAGCCTTGCGGGATTAACATCTGAGCACAAATTGTTTGAGAATTATATCTTCACATTTTGGCCAATGTAAGCCGGTTTCAGACTGTCATTTGTCATTCGTCTGGCAGACAGAGTTTTGGTCATTTAGTCATGGCATGGCCAAGTTTTGGCGTGTTTTTTTTTTACCGATTCTGGTGATAACATTTTCTTTTTTTGTAGTGACCTATTTTGGGTCAATCTTGAAGAATCCAGGTAAATTTGCGGAAATACAGAACCTTTGGGATACATACGTGCAGACGAAGTCGCGATCTGCTGAAATATGCGGTCGATTAGGACAACATTTTAAGGGAAAATGCCCCGCGTAATGAAATGCCATATTACATAGCACAGTAACCCCCAGATCTGGTCATTTGAGATGAAAGTTCATACAAAGGCGTCAAATTAAACTAGCAATTGAACAATGAAAAATGCAACATGGTGACCGTCTTTTTGCCCCAAATGGTGCATGCACGTTATAAATGCACACATTCAGTAGCTGATATCGACGTGAGTCAATTGTGTTCCAGTTACTGAACAAGATTGTCCACTACTCACTACCTACTCCTTGATCTCAGGTGCTGTTTGTACAGTATCGGATACATGCATCTGGGTGTCCGACAATGACACATACACGATAGAGATACGAAACCACGGTACGAAGTCGACGGACAGTCGAGCTGGAAGTAACCGGCGGATTTGAAAATATGAAACACCACGAGATACGTTCGGCGGCCATTTGTTACCGTGCTATTTATTGTGCATTCACGATAATTGTTGGAAGTTATTTTCTGCACCGTTTGCACCCAAGTGACAGATGTCTAAAAACGACACATCAATGTCAACGCTTCTTCGTTTCACGCAGTGTGACTGCAGAAGTCCATGTGTTTTCATGCGTAATAAAATAAACGATGTCCCCCCCCCCATTTTATCTAATGAATGATGTTTGTACTGTGTGGAGGCCAGCGCGAATCCAGGAGACGAGTGGTCTAGGCGTAAGATGCTCGTCTCAATCGAAAGATTGTGGGTTCGAGTCTCACCTGTCGCTACTCTTCGCCCGCGACCAATCGGCGTGAGAGATTGGCGACGCTATATGGCTCAACGGTCGACGTGTCGTAAAACCAATAACCAACCAACTAGCGCGAGTCCAACAATTTGTTGGAGAGCGTAGCGCACACGTATGCACTGACACCAATGCTTGCTTTTTTGAAAACTAGAATTGAAGCATTATGAAACAGGAATGTATAGCATGGAGCAACTATTATGTGCGATATTGTTGTTGATATGTTTTGGCAGAATAGTTATTGACGCCGGACGTTCATAACTAAACTTGAAGTGATATACTTGGTGTTACTATCTGATATCTCCGTAAACTAGGTTGTTTTGTTGCGACGGAATGCCAACAACTGCATGAACATCAAAACCGTTGCGAGTCTTCCGTTTTATAATTTCGTACGTCTTCCGAACTGAAGATTTCCGTTGAACGCTCGAGGCGTTCTTCGGGCCCGGTGTCGTATTTCATCGCGGAACGACGCCAGGGATTTGGCGCGCAGTTTAGACGGATGTGCACCACGCCAACGTCTGTACGTTTTAATATCCTGCTCGTATTTCATCCGCCGCTTTGAATTCCGTGATTCGATTGAAACTGTCGTCGGCAATGGCCGATGCGCTTTGAAGGACGGCTTTTTCTTCGCCCCGGCCGGATTCCGGCAGCCACGATTCCGATAAACAGGGGAGCAAGGCTATTTTTGGACTCACCTTTGTCTGTTATGGCACACCAGGGAGGGTAACCCCAACCACCGCAGAAGGCCGCCCGGTGGGAGGGGCGGTCAGCGCCGCCGGGGTCCCAACAGGCGCCGGATTAGGCACAGTGGCACCCTGGCCGACCGTCCGTCACACTCGGCGGCAATGACACCAAAACCGTAAGCCGACCGTTTCCGATGCACGTGCGATGGACCAGACAGACGGGTCCTGTGATTCATAAAATTGCGGTGGCATCAGACGGTGGGAGCGCAGCGAAATGACAGTTCAAAGGGCAAGTACTTGTTTGTGCTCATCGGGCCTTCCATGACACAAATATTTCATCTTGTGAATTTACCCGCATGCACGTGTTTTTGTCGGATGAGCAGTAAAGGTTTCTAGGTTCAGACGTCTACGTGTTTTCGAAGCGAAAATATGTGCTTTTCTACATTTTATACTCTTACACCTCTCCCAGTTTTCGATGGAAAAAATTGCTGCTTTTTTACTTCCTTGACAGTTTCATTTGTGTATGCTATGATTGATGCCGCATGCTCCTATTTTGTTCTTTAATATAGGCGGCGCTCAAGCTTCCTCTGCTATTGAATTGTATCCATGCAATTTGATCCCTTATTGTAACATTTATTTCTCACCCACGTTGTGTCACTATATTTGGTGCGTAACCAGACTGAAAGTTCAGGCAGATTGGTTATCATCCGCGTTATCACAAAAGGACCGCCTATCGCAGCCCTCGGCCGGGGTCCAGTCGAGACCTCCGATTGTCGTGTATCCCAACTGACACTCCGACATGGCTGCCGCGCGAGTGCCAGAGTACTCGGATGGGCGAGATAACTCGGCCACACGCGCCACAAACGCTGAGGAGATCATGCTGCCGGATCAAGCCCCTGCAAGACTGCGGACATGGGCGCTAAATGGCCACACTTGGTCGATGCGCCCTAAAACTGCCAAGTTCAATCTCAAGAGATGGGCGCTAAATGGCCAAACTTGGTCGATGCGCCCTAAAACTGCCAAGTTCAATCTCAAGAGATGGGCGCTAAATGGCCACACTTGGTCGATGCGCCCTAAAACTGCCAAGTTCAATCTCAAGAGATGGGCGCTAAATGGCCACACTTGGTCGATGCGCCCTAAAACTCGAATAACCAACCAAGACTGTGGACAATGACAAATCCTGGGGGATTTTGTCCCCACCCTGTTTTGGGCAACGAGATGTCTGGTTCCCGGATTTAATTATGGCGCCTTAGTAAACAAAAGCATATGCTGTAACTCGGGCGCTGCATGACCGCTGTAGTCGATGCGCCCCTGAACCCCAATAACTAACATTTCTGTAAGCCCATGCGCCGATATTTGAAGAGGTGTCCAAATCCGTTTCCAAGATGTCTCCGCTTTATGGGACCGACATGTCTCCCTGGCGGGTGCCTGTCCGTGTCGAAGTGGCCAGTTTGATCAGCCGGGGGCAATGGATCCGTGGTGTCGGCTGTAGTAGAGTCCACGTCAGCTGACGTCAGATGCCGTACACAGATGTGCGCTCCATTTGGCCAAAGCCGGCCTACGTCCCCAACACGGAGGACCTTTTCACGGGTTTGAACACTGTGTGACGGTGTGTGGTCGCCCGCAACACTAAACAGGGTCCAGCGTCCACTATCGCCGAGCTCCCCCCCCCCCCCCTCTGCCCAGTCTTGTCTTCTGTTGGAGGTTATGTTGCCGCGCCTACCGGAAGGAGATGGCAGACCATGACAGTGTGTGTGTGTGGGGGGGGGGGGGGGCGCAGCTGTGGTACAGGTGCAAATTGGTGCAAGCACAACTGCACAATGTCCTGTGTGAGGGCGCCGATATTCTGTGTGGGGACGGGGCAGCGTCCTAAAATAAATTTTGTACTTCGGGGTAACGGGGAAAATGGTTCTGGTCAAGGTAGAGGAGTGGAAAATTTAGGTGAGAAAAGGTGGAATACAGCATTTCAAAACACATTTTTGTTTTGCTAGCCAGGATCTCATGCACCTTCAGGTCAATGTCGGGCACACGGTTTTCAGTATGCCATTCCTGTTTCTTTGCTGTTTTCTGTTTGATGTCCACTTTGGGTGTAGGAGGAGAGATACGAGTGAAATATTATGGATAACGTTGGAAGGTAAGAGTGAAAAATTGTTCCCATCCGGGTGCCATCTATCATCAAAGTCTGAAGATTCTCGGCTACTGCTGTTGGGTGGCCGGCGGTCGTCTGTTGTGTAGTGGCACACACGGTGGTGTACAGCGCTGTGGTGCAGTGGCACACACGGTGGTGTACAGCGCTGTGGTGCAGTGGCACAGGTGGTGTACAGCGCTGTGGTGCAGTGGCACACATGGTGGTGTACAGCGCTGTGGTGCAGTGGCACAGGTGGTGTACAGCGCTGTGGTGCAGTGGCACACACACGGTGGTGTACAGCGCTGTGGTGCAGTGGCACACACACGGTGGTGTACAGCGTTGTGGTGCAGTGGCACACACACGGTGGTGTACAGCGCTGTGGTGCAGTGGCACACACACGGTGGTGTACAGCGCTGTGGTGTAGTGGCACACACACACGGTGGTGTACGGCGCGGTGCTGTTGTACACGTGCTGAGTAATCCAGGTACACAGAGGTACTGCTCCATAGTGGTACAGGCTTACAGTGGTACAGGTCCACATTGGTACAGGCCCACATTGGTACAGGCACACATTAATGCAGGTACACAGTGGTACTGCTTCACATGCTTACAGTGGTACAGGTACACAGTAATGCAGGTACACAGAGGTATTGCTATACAGGCTTACAGTGGTACAGGTACACAGTAATGCAGGTACACAGAGGTATTGCTTCACAAGCTTACAGTGGTACAGGCAACGCACAGGTACACAGGCAACACACAGGTACTGTAACACAGGTACACATTGGTAGTGCTTCACAGTGGTGCAGGCTGCCAGTGGTACAGGTACACAGTGGTAGTGTGATTGTGTTGCAGGCTGACAGCGGTACAGTCTTACCGTGATGCAGTCTGATTTTGGGTACAATCCAACAATGGTACAGTCTGGCAGTGATTGTCTGACAGTGGTACAGTCTTTTATCAGTACAGTCCGATCAGTACAGTATCAGTACAGTGTTCCAGTCTCCCAGCTGTACAATCCGACGGTGGTACAGTAGGGTGGTGGTACAGTTTGACAGGGGTACAGTCCGATAGTAGTGCAGTCTGACGGTGGTACAGTCTTGCAGTGGTACAGTCTGGTAGTGGTACCGTCTGCCAGTGGCACAGTAAGACGGTGGTACAGTCTGGCAGTGGTACAGTCTGTCAGTGGTACAGTCTACCCGTGGTACAGTCTACCCGTGGTACAGTCTGCCAATGGTACAGTCTGCCAATGGTACAGTCTGCCAATGGTACAGTAAGACGGTGGTACAGTCTGGCAGTGGTACAGTCTGACAGCGGTACAGTCTGGCAGTGGTACAGCCTGACAGCGGTACAGTCTGAGAGTGGTACAGTCTGACAGCGGTACAGGTACACCCGGTCGGCTGTGCAGGGGTTCAGCGGCCGAGGTCGGCCGTTCAACTGCGGCGTGGGCCGGCCCGCCGCCGCCGCCGCCGCTATATAGGTCACAGCCGCCTGGCTCGGCTCGAGTTGACCCCGCTGCGCCGCCCGCCGCAACTTTCTCCTCTGTGACGAAAGCGCCGCGTGACCGCCATAACGTCGGCCGCGCGCCGCGCCTGTGCACGGGCGTACCCGGCCCCGCTGCCAACCGCCGAGTCGCTGAGCTGGCGATCCATCACCCTGGCAACGCAGCGAGAACATGGGCGACATATAACTGTGTATTTTCAGGGCCATATCATTACATTCAAGGTACTCCAAAAGTTCATAACGTCCGAAGCTCACAACCTCCAAGAATCATATCCTCCAAAATAGAAATACACTCCAAAAATGCCCGGATAGGGTACGATCACAAACTCCAGCGTTGATAGTCTCTAACGTTCACAACGTCTAAAAGTGCCCTCAATGGCAGGGTTCATAACCTCAAAAGTTCATAATTTCCAAGGATCATAACCTCCAAAAATAGTTCCCCAATTGTCCGCTCAAGAAGTCGGTAGAACCCCATGGTGGTGAAATATTGCAACTGTGTCTGTTTTCTGTCAGCAGGTTGCAGGAGTGTGTGGCTGTTGCTGCGTTTCCAATGACCAACACAAAATAATTTGGATTCAAGAACTTGCTATGATGGGCGCTAAATGATCACGCTTTGGTCGAAGCGCCCTTAAACTCAAATAACTAACTAACTAAGAATGCGCTATGTAAACGAATTGTGCTAACAAGGAGAACTAAACCGAAGAAAACCCACTATTTAACAGCTTAAAGGAAGATACCTAGGTACAATTGATACGCCGACCAGGGCCCATTAACACCACATCCGTTAGCAAACATACCTACCCAGCACGCCGAGGATTGGAGAACCTCTTTACATTTGGAGCCTAGAGACAAGCTTCACCAAATTATCTCTAAACTGGATAACATTTCAGACCACAAACCTGAATAAGCCACCAGAACACATTTGGCAGCACATTCAAGAGGTGCAATGCGGCAGTAACCGCACACTCTTGCCACCGGTTGACAGAAAACAGGGACACAGCTGCAATATTTAACCGCCAGAGGTTTTATCGACTCCTCTACCGCACAATTATAGAACAATTTGGTAGTTATGATCCTTAGGGCTTATAAACTTTGGAGGCTATGAACGCTTCCCTTCAGGGCATTTTTGGAGGTTGTGATCGCCGGAGGTTATGTACCTTGGAGTTTGTGAAAGCAGGCTGCCCAAGGCCGTTTTGGAGTTTATGTCGATTTTTTTAAGGCTATTATCCTTGCAGTTGGTCAGCTTTGACGGTTATGAACTTTGGGAGTAAATGAACCCTGGATGCTCTGCATGCTCCCCGTATTTTCGCGGCATGGGGCGCCGGGAGCTGTTCAAGTGCTTGTGCTTTCCGAGATATCGTGACTTTTCTAGATCGTCCACGGCGCAGGGTGAATGGCGCTGTGACGGGCCAGTAAATCAGCGTCCCACCGCAATATTGAAGGCCATTCTTCAAAGGCTATCTGAATCAATAGCGTTAGTGGGGCATGGAGTATGAGCCCACCTGCTCATATATCCACCACTGTCAATGTCGAGGAAGAAAACGTGAGGTTCCTAATTGCTACTGAAGTGGCTCACGAATATCCGCATGGAGATTTAAAGCATGCTTGTACCTGTGAAGTTGACCCCACATACAGTCCTGTTCGCCAGATGAGGCTTTCCAGTCGGCCCCAGCGTGGTTTCTCTGGCACCCGACGAGACAGATACTTACACCTTTATTTGAAATTTTAATTTATGCATTCAAATCCTTTATGACAATGACAATGTCTCCCTACTTGGTCATGCCCAAGACATATTAGATATACATGGCACGAATCTGGTATATATTTATTCAAGGTGATGAATAAAATGAGTTGATTTATCTGCTGAGTTGATTTATCTGCGTCTGCCGGGAGAAAATGAAGAAAAAAATGTTTATCATGATGTGATGCTCAACTGAAAATTAAGTCGAGACACTCATCTGTAGTCGTCCTCAATATAGCTCCTCTAAGGCCATCTTCAGTCTTAATTTGAACCCTTGTAGTCCGACATTCTGCCGCAGCCCTCTGAGGCTGCCCATTTGTCCCAGCGGAATACTCCCACGGACAGCTACACTGGGCGCTGGAATACTCCCACGGACAGCTACACTGGGCACTGGAATAGGATATCTACACTCGACGCTGGAGTGCTCCCACGGACGGCTGCACTGGGCGCTGGAATACTCCCACGGACAGCTGCACTGGGCGCTGGAATAGAATAGCTACACTCGACGTTGGAGTGCTCCCACGGACAGCTACACTGGGCGCTGGAATAGGATAGCTACACTCGACGTTGGAGTGCTCCCACGGACAGCTACACTGGGCGCTGGAATAGAATAGCTACACTCGACGCTGCGGAACAGTACACCGTCAGCGCTCGTCAACAGCAATAGTGTTCACCTTCATCTGCCAGCACGGATGTTCATGTGACTTGGATTAGCCGCGCTGAACCGTGACCCAAAGTGAGCTCATCTGAGTCGCCTGAATTACGGTGCTGGCAGATGAAATATGGGCCGCCTGTCGATTCCAGCCATGAGTGAGAACAGGGTGGTAGTTTCGGAAAATGACTGGGCGGGCCCAACGCGTGGAGGTCATGGACAGGTCTGAAATCTATTGATGGCCGGCCCCATGAGATCCCATGTTGAAATTGGAAGTTATTGGTGCAGCCGAGCAGACATTGAGAATCAAAAACCACGCAAAAGGACATCAACCGACACCTATGAGTGGGAACCATTTACTCTCAAGCCATGTGTTGTGTGAAGCCGAAGATATCCGCGTCCCACAATTTGTGTGAAGGAGAGCAAATGCATAGAATCAACATGCGATGTGGCAATAATAAATAATTTATCGTCCAAAGAAGATACCTCACTGTAATTCGACAACAAAAATAATACGCGCACGTCCCAAAAGCACAAACCACCGTGGAGCTCCGCCTGCCTGCGCCCGTCTTCGCTGGCGTGGACATGGGGAAGGCTTCGCATGTGCGCGGCTCTGATCAACTGATTTAGCCCACTTCCGTTCTATCGATCGCTTAGTTTCTGAGAAATGGAGTGATGCATTCAACCTGTGATGTATTTAGCTCCCCCCCCCGTGCCGGAATACTCGCGGACGGCCACACTCGACACTGGAGTACTCTCGCGGTCAGCCACACTGGACGCTGGAATAGGATGGTTACACTAGATATTGTACAATCCCACGAACAGCTGCTCCCGACGCTGGGGTCGGCGCCGCCTTGACACCAACTGCCTCAGGTACTGCTATCGAATGTCCACCCGGTGCAATCCAGAAACTGGCTATTGAGTTGCATGCATTGCGTCCGGGTCAAGAGAGTCTGTGTGCAGCCTGGACCTTTGGTGGAACGTGCCTATTCGTGTTGGTGGCATGTCAGCGTGTGCGTGTGCCTGTGTGGGTGAGGATATAGGGGGGGGGAAGGGGTCTCCTAGTACCTGTCGAATAATCGTCGCACTAGCCTATCACTTTTTTTTAAAAACATTCGCCACTGACATTCTGCATCTCATGTCACGAAATGAGTGGGCTCGCGCAAATTGTGTTACTGATGGCGTGTTTTGGTCGGTGCGTATCGCTGTGGCGGCCTCAGTCGCTCAGCCCACAGGCTGGTGAGACCGTCCCGCCTCAGACCGCCCCGCGGCCGTGTCCGCCCCGCGGCCGTGTCCGCCCCGCGGCCGTGTCCGCCCCGCGGCCCTGTCCGCCCCGCGGCCGTGTCCGCCCCGCGGCCGTGTCCGCCCCGCGGCCGTGTCCGCCCCGCGGTCGTGTCCGCCCCGCGGCCGTGTCCGCCCCGCGGCCCTGTCCGCCCCGTCACGTGTCCGAAACACAGGGAACAGGGGTCCTGTATGTTCGAAGTTTATGTGGGAACCGGCGACCAATAGAAGTGTGTCGACTTCCTCCAGCGGAGTTGTGGCTTCCTGAACTGACGTCCGTGAAGCACGACTGTATTCAACTGCATCAATGCAACATATTTTTTTTACAACGCTCTGCGTTATTATCATGGAAACGTTATAGTCATGCTATTTTGATCTTATGAACTGCGCTTTTTGTGATTTCGTCATAGTTTTGTGTCCGAATATTTTTGACTTTTGCGACGTCATGGCTGTGTTTGACATCCTGGGCTCAAGACTTCCACCCTATGATAAATTAATTACATGACACTGCAGGAGACTGATGCTGCGGTGCTGTGGGACTCGGCGGGCCGGCACGTGACTGCCTAAGCCAGACGGGGGAGTAGGACTTTCAGAGGGAGGGGTGGGGGAGTGAAGCACAGAAAGATGAGGCATAGGCTATGTTCGCTCCATGTATTCGTGGGGCGGGAATGGCGGCATACTTCACGAACGGTGGAGGAAATTATTTACATTACTAGCTGCTCTTTTAGGGAATGATCGTCCCGGCGTTGAAGCATAAAAAACAAAACAAAAACGTCATGTTGGGACACATTTGACTGTTGAATATTTTCAATGTGACACATCTGCAGGGTTCGAGGTTGACGTCACCATACGTGTAGATGCGCCTTCTGTACGCCAGCTCCCTCAGCAACACTGACCGGCACGTACCACCGACAGTTACCAGCCGGGTATGGGCTGCGGCTGCTCATTGCTATGGCGCCCGCCGAGCTGCGGGCCCGTCTGGGCGGCTGTTCGAGAGCTGCACGGACATGGCACTCGCCAAAGTGCGGCTGCAGTGAAAGTGTGCAGTGTGCACGCTGGCTGAGCCGCGCGGCATGTGTGCTCACCCGAATCTCATTGGCAGCCGTTGGCAGCGCGAGCTCCTGCCGTCGGTTGGGCGGTGCCGATGCGGGCCGGGTCCACGCTCATCGGGACCGTGTGCGGTCACTTGCTATCGCACCGGCTCGGTGGTTCTCAAAGGAACACAACGAAGTTGAACTATGGGCGGGGTGGGAACAAAGTGAACACAAATTAACCTTGTCATGGATTTTTGTTTGTTATCGGTAATATTATCGTCCCCGGAAATTGTCCACTCACCTTTCTTGACAAAAGATTGAATGGGCTGTTTGACAATGACTGCAGGCTTATTGTTCACTGATGAAATGCTTGTAACTCACCAATGGGTATAAGGAGGCGGCTTCATGTCAGAAACGGAAAGGAAGTTGTTCTTTCAAAATTTGACGACCCCCAAACTCTAAATCCAGGATATTCAACCTTAATCAAACTCTGATCATCCGTGCTTCAAGCTACGATCCTGCAACCCAATGGTGCCCACTTATACGTACCAGGAGCAATTTTCACGAGGAAGATGAGGGGCTTACATCTGACCGGTGTGATCCAGTGTACACAAATGCATCAGCTATTAAGCTGACGATTGCTGGAACAGTCGTTCGGAGGGCTAGACATCGAAATTCCTCGTACGTCTCAACAATGTTGTTATTTATTCCTGATGTCCCCGTGGTTTTAATGGGCGCAAAATGACCAATGCAGTCGACGCGCCCTAAAGCACAAATCCACCCCGTAGTTTTAGCTCCTAGAACACAACACAAATATCAGTGCACACACGACACCAGACGTATCGATCTTCAGTGCCCGGGCGCACATGTACACCTGTTCCAGATGCTCGTTGCGCTGGGGTTTTCCGATTTTTTTGCGTGGTGCGGACGGCGATGCTGCGACTGCTGCCGATGATGTCTGACAATGTGTGATGCCGCGACTACTGCCGACGATGTCTGACAATGTGTGATGTTGCGACTGCTGCCGACGATGTCTGACAATGTGTGATGTTGCGACTACTGCCGACGATGTCTGACAATGTGTGATGCCGCGACTACTGCCGACGATGTCTGACAATGTGTGATGTTGCGACTGCTGCCGACGATGTCTGACAATGTGTGATGTTGCGACTACTGCCGACGATGTTCTGACAATGTGTGATGTTGCGACCACTGCCGACGATGTCTGACAATGTGTGATGATGTAGATGTCGTTTGCCGTATTGCCGTTGGTGTTGACTTCGAATGAAGCAGGTGCGCTAATCTCACGGCTGCTACCTGAGGTAACAGTTGGCTTTGTCATAACTGGTGTTGCCACGTCGGCTATCCGTTCCACTACCTTTTTGTGCTGTGGTGGTGCCGGCCAGAGTAGGCTATGGTTCGGTGCACGGGCGGCCTGCACCTGCAGCCATTGGCCGGGTCTCGTGCGGGTCAAGGATGTACGGTGGCGTGCGCTGTTCATGACCTCTGCCCCCTTGGATCAGCACTGCTGGTGACCGACTCTGTGGAGGGTTATTGGCGAGGGGCGCCGCTGACGGGTGCCGCTGGTCACCAGCTCCGTGAAGGGCTGGTGGTGAGGAGCGCCACTGACGGGTGCCGCTGGTCACCAGCTCTGTGGAGGGTTGGTGGTGAGGAGCGCTACTGACGGGTGTCGCTGGTCATCAGCTCTGTGGAGGGCTGGTGGTGAGGAGCGCCACTGACGGGCGCCGCTATTTCGGTGCCGCTGGTCACCAGCACTGTGAAGGGCTGGTGATGAGGAGCGCCACTGACGGGCGCCGCTGCTGTGTTTCAGTGTCGCTGGCGACTGGCTCTGCGCGGGCCACAACAGATGCTGCCGTGTGTCTGACGCATCCGACAGCGGCAGCGACAACCGACGCCTCGGATCAGGTACTGTCGCCGGTGCTGCAGAGCCGCCCGCCGACCACGGGGCGGGCGGCGGTGAGCACCCAGCCGCCGCCGTCGCGGGCGACACGCGTATCGACGTGGGCGTAGGATCACCGGCCAGCCGAGCCGGTCACCTGATCGATGTCTCGGCACGGTCATCATCGCATCGTCATCGGCATCGGTGCGCTGTTCGGAACACGGCCGTGCCGTCAAATTACGGAAGTATCGTGTGGGATCTGGCTGGAACGCCAACACTCCCATAGCGCGGTCCTGCCATGATTTTAATCGTGCACGCGCCGGGAGCGGGTCCGCAGTGCGTCTTGGCCGTAGCTCCGCCGCACAGCCTGACGGCCGTCACGCACACCCACCCATCCGTCCGTGGAGGCGCACCGGATGGCGAGTCGTCGAGGAGTCCTTCGGATGCGACGCAGCGTGGGCGGCGCTCCTCGTGTCTCCGGCGTACCAGAGAAACTGTAAAGGCAGGCTCGGGCTCCAGTCGTGTCCGGCTCTCCTGTTGCCAATTCGATCCCGGGTGCCCGCCGCCGCCGGCCGGCCGGGCCTGCTGTCAAAGTCAGAGTCATTTAGTGGGGTACTTCCACGTGGTGGCTGTTCTGCACCCAGACAATGTTGCGTGAGCACATCAGGTAAAGAAAATTGCGTCAGAACATTTCAAGAGCATGCAGCTTATAAAGACTTACACCTATATAGTAAAACCAGCGACTCTGCGCCAATGCACTTATGGATGCAGAGCGGCTCGGTGCTTGCCTGGTGACGGGTGGTAGCCTGTTCCAAGCGACCGCGGCGCGGTATGAAAAAACCTCGCCAGGTCTACGTGTGTCGACGTCTTCGCCCGCGACCAATCGGCGTGAGAGATTGGCGACGCTATATGACTCAACGGTCGACGTGTCGTAAAACCAATAACCAACCTACGTGTGTCGACATCTTGTGAGGTGAAGCTCACCGACTGACCCAGCTCTGGTCTCCCTCCGCGATGCTGGTGACCGGCAGGTAAACATCTTACGAACAGCTTCCGGGTATTGTTCGGTACACATGGCTCTGTGCACCGGAACGCGATCGTGCTCTCGACGTCACACGCCTGGACGGTGTCAGCGCAGTGGTCGTGTGGCCGACCTGTGGCCGACCTGTGGCCGACCTGTGGCCGACCTGTGGCCGACCTGTGGCCTCGAACCTGACCTGTGCCGGCCTGCCGCCGATCTGTTCCGGCTGCGCTCGGCTGGCCTGCGCTGCCGGCCCACACGGAGCCGTGTCGCCTGGCGCGGGCCGGCTCACGTGAGCACGGCCGCCGGTGTGCGTGGTGGAGCGTGGTGTGCGTGGAGCAGATAGCGCGGGTCCGGCGCGGCGTGACAGCGCCGGGCCGTCGTCTGTTGTCTGTCCGGCCGGCGAGCGGTGACACACGGACAAAGGTCGCCGCCGCCCTGTCCCGAGCAGGGTCGCCGGTCGCCGGTCGCCGGTCGCCGCAGCCGGTCGCCGCAGCCGGCCGGCCACTTGCTGCCCGTACATGGGTGCACTGTCGGATGGGCTGGGATCCCGGCCGGGCTGGTGTCGCCGCCCGGTGTAAAGCCGCGGCGACACCAGCACCACCGTCCCATCTCGCCCGATACGGGCGTGACGTCAGCTCGCCACCGCCCCGGGACTGGTGCGGTGGTACGCCACCATTGCTTCGGAGCTGGTGTCGTGATGTCTCGCCACCGCCCCGCCCCGGCCTGGTGCAGTAGTCCCTGCCACTGGCTCACTGGTGAAGGAATGTCTCGCTGCCGTCCCAGTACAGTGATGTACAAGTACGGTGATACCTTCCACCAGTATGTCTAAATTAGTTTTGGGTTGAGTGTCAGATGGAAGAAAAAGGTGCAGATTTTCCTTGCATGAGATGTAGAAAGATATCAGATACAAAAGTGATATTGATAATCCGCCCCCAATTTTAGGACAGAACATGAAAACTATTTAAAGAAAACAAATCGGGCTCTATTCGTGATGGTGACATGTAGACAATCTAAGCAGCCACAATGCACTTTGAGATGAGTCTCCAGCCTTTAGTTTGAGATGTAAACATAACTTTTCTTGCAGATTCGAAATGTAAATATTTTCGCTGTCAGGCGTCATTTTCCACCAAAGTTCCGAATTCGGACACACTGTCTTCCTCCGCCCCAGTCCGGGTGCAGTGATACCTCTACCACTGCACAGCAGTACGCTGCGCGTCAGTACATACAACGCGCTGCTGCCAGCCCTGACAAGGGCGCAGTGTCGTCAGTACATACAACGCTCTGCTGCCAGCCCTGGCAAGGGCGCAGTGTCGTCAGCACATACCACGCGCTGCTGCCAGCCCTGGCACGGGCGCAGTGTCGTCAGTACATACAACGCGCTGCTGCCAGCCCTGGCACGGGCGCAGTGTCGTCAGTACATACAACGCGCTGCTGCCAGCCCTGGTACGGGCGCAGTGTCGTCAGTACATACAACGCGCTGCTGCCAGCCCTGGCACTGGCGCAGTGTCGTCAGTACATACAACGCGCTGCTGCCAGCCCTGGTACGGGCGCAGTGTCGTCAGTACATACAACGCGCTGCTGCCAGCCCTGGCACGGGCGCAGTGTCGTCAGTACATACAACGCGCTGCTGCCAGCCCTGGTACGGGCGCAGTGTCGTCAGTACATACAACGCGCTGCTGCCAGCCCTGGCACGGGCGCAGTGTCGTCAGTACATACAACGCGCTGCTGCCAGCCCTGGCACGGGCGCAGTGTCGTCAGTACATACAACGCGCTGCTGCCAGTCCTGGCACTGGCGCAGTACATACAACGCGCTGCTGCCAGCCCTGGCGAGGGCGCAGTGTCGTCAGTACATACAACGCGCTGCTGCCAGTCCTGGCACGGGCGCAGTGTCGTCAGTACATACAACGCGCTGCTGCCAGCCCTGGCACGGGCGCAGTGTCGTCAGTACATACAACGCGCTGCTGCCAGTCCTGGCACTGGCGCAGTGTGGCTCCGTTGCGGCGCTACTACGGCCGGCGACCCGGCGATCTTCGGCTGACAGTTACGACACCGTATAGCAGTCTGCACGGCTCGCGGACCCGTCGCTGCCCCATTGACCCGGACACTCATCTCGGCGCGGCGCGCTGGCTCATCACTGCCGCGCTGACCCCGATTGTTGATGCCTTAATGACCTCGATCAACACTGGACGGTCGGCCGGCCGGCCGGCGTGGCGGGCCAGTGGGTGGCCGCGCGCCGTCGGCTGCCTCCGCGGTACCCCGAGCCTGCACGGAGACGGTCGCGGCGCTCCTAAGGCGGTGGTGAAGCACCACCGGCGGGCACGTGGCAGTTATAAATTATTCGCGACATAGGGTGGAATATACCACTTACTGAACACTGAATCGACATTATTCCCAAATAAGTATCGACATCGTGCTTCTTGATGCATGTTTGAGGTCTCCATGCCTCGTTTCTAACTGTATCCCGTTTACAAGTATCATCCTTTTGCTCACCATATCGGATCGAGAATCGTGATAACGAACATCCCATATCGCGATTCCAGGTGAAGGGATTACCTATGATGTGCTTGGCATGCTTGGCATGGCATACAATGGCAGTTTATGGCATAGGTGTTTGTATCGTTATCGTTGATATCGGTATAACCAAATTAGCTACCTTTCAAAACATGCAAAACGAGAACAGTCATATGTACGCAATTGTCTCAAAACTGTGTTTGCAGGACTTAACAAGATTTTGAATAACATTACTTCCATGGCGATTTCGACATCCTGCTGCACTCATTTCGACATCTCACACCTAACTAGAAATCAATATTTTAACACTGTCACGTGGCGCCGTCGTGACCACTCGCCAGGCCGCCAGGTGTGCACGCGCGCTGGTTTCTGAACAGGCGAGTCGGCTGCCTGGTGTGGGCTGACCCGCTGTCCCGCGTAACCCGCGTAACCCTGCGGCCGCCTCGAGCACGCTGTCGTCCCCGCGGCCCCCGCGGCCCCCGCGGCCCCCGCGGCCCCCGCGGCCCCCGCGGCCCCCGCGGCCCCCGCGACCCCCGCGGCCCCCGCGGCCCCCCCGCGACCCCCGCGACCCCCGCGGCCGCCGGAGCTGACCTCGTGCCCTCCGGCGCGAGGACCCGCATCTCCTGGTGTGCCGCCCACCGGTACGGTGAACAGGCGGACAGTTGATGCGCAGCTGTCCTGCGGCGAACCTCGCCGCAGCTGGCGCGGCCGCGCAGCAAGTCTGTTGCACAGCCCGACCGCCGGCGGCGGGCGTCATGAGCCGAGCGGGCCAGCGCCGGCGGCGGGGCCGGTTCGTGTGCACGTGGATCGGCCGCCCGGCCGCCCCTTGACCACCGGCGTGAGCATCTGGCCAGAACTGGGCCGCCGGCCGCCGGTGGCGCGCGGCCTGTGTGCGCCGGCCGGCATGCGCGCGCCTCCCGCGCGCCGGCTGAGGTCAGGGCCGCGCGCCTGGTGCGGTGCGCCGGCGCCCGCCCGCAGACTGCTGGGCTGTGCTGTGTGACGTATCGTTCATCTGCGGCCGGTCCAGTTCGGCTCGACAGGGCCGTGACACAGTTCCTGGCCGACAGTGTAAACGCCGGCGTGTCGGTTGACAGCAGGCCGGCCGGCCCGCCTCACACGCGGCGTCATGCCGCCGCGATTAGTGCTCGATATCATGGATGACACGTCATTCAGTATGTCCGAAGATGTTGCGTCAGTTGCAAAAAAGTATTGGATCTGCTGCCGTTGGTGCGTTACTTCTCGACACTACGAGGATTCAGGTGGTTGTTTGGATGGGGTATTCATTTCTACACCGAGAAGAAGCCGTTTGCACGCGTTCAGTAAGGCCAGTTTGAAACATATCGATGCTCACATAGTGTCTTAGGTTTCCTCTAGCGGTCGACCGGCTGTCTCGCCGTGTCTCCGGCAGCCTTCTTTGTTTTTCCCCAGGTCGGCCGGCTCGTATGTACTCAAACTCAGCGGGAACACCACGCAGTCCATGGACTGGCACCAGGGCACCGGAGGACCTTCAGCTGCGTTGGCAGCGGGCACGAAGCAAATGCGATAAACGTCGACTAAGCTTTCCATATCCACCCTGGGTTATCCGATTTGTGATAATGAGATTTTATGGCCGCCGTATAGCCACTACCGTTTATGTTCCCCAAAGCTCAATAATCAGACTGACGGTGGTGTTTGCTTCATCGGTGTGGAGTGCTTCAGTACTTTCTCCTGTCGGCTGTTGCTGTGCGGTCGAGGTGGCTGCCAGATGAGAGGCGCCGTCACGCTGACAGAGGCGACCGCTGGCGTCTTCAGAGATAGCACGGAGGACGTACAGATATCTGGACCGCTCATCTCCCCGGCAGCTGAGGACGTGACCCCACCACCCCTTGTCGGCTCGAGAATGTGGGCGCTCCTCTCCCGGCAGCAGAGGACCTGACCGCATCACACCCTGTCGGTCGGGGACTGACCGCTCCTCTCCCCAGTAGCTGAGGACCTGGCCGCACCACCCCCTGTCGGTCGGGGACTGACCGCTCCTCTCCCGGCAGCTGAGGACCTGACCGCACCACCCCCTGTCGGTCGGGGACTGACCGCTCCTCTCCCGGCAGCTGAGGACCTGACCGCACCACCCCCTGTCGGTCGGGGACTGACCGCTCCTCTCCCGGCAGCTGAGGACCTGACCGCACCACCCCTTGTCGGCCGGGGACGGTGGGCGCTGCTCTCCCCAGTAGCTGAGGACCTGACCGCACCACCCCCTGTCGGTCGGGGACTGACCGCTCCTCTCCCGGCAGCTGAGGACCTGACCGCACCACCCCTTGTCGGCCGGGGACGGTGGGCGCTGCTCTCCCCAGTAGCTGAGGACCAGACCGCACCACCCCCTGTCGGCCGGTGATTGGGCAGGCCGGCGGTCACCCGGGCGCACCCGTCCGCCTCGGACGCCGGACATGCCAGCCGCCGCCGCCGCCGCCACCACCGACAGAGATTGAGCGGCCGGCGAACCCGGTCCCCTCCTCGGTGCGTCCCCTCGACGCCCAGATATGCGTGTGCGTCTGGGCGGAGCCGCTGAGGCGGCACGCAGGGGCGCCGCCGCCGCCCGATACGTGCGTGCCGCGGCCGCGGCGACAAATGTGGCCGCCCTCTGGCCGGCGCGGGCTGTTTTCCTGCCCGTGACGGGACAAGGACCGATAAGCGGCACACTATCGGCGCGGCCCGTCCGCCGGCGCCGGGCGCACACGCAGCGGCGCCGCCGCCGCCAGCCGCGGCCCGCGTGCGTTGTGCGTGTGCCGCTCCTGGCAGGCACCTGGCGTGCGTGCATTATTCGCCCCCTCTATAATCGATCGCACGTGGCGGCCGGGGACGGCGTGTGCGACCCACTGCCGCTCCACGGCTCTCACGCACATGGCACCGGCTCGGTGGCGGCTGACAGTAACCAGAACCGCCGCCGCTGCCCCGCTCTACAAATGTGTGCTAATCGGCCGGCCGTTCGACGCCCCACCGGCGGCGTCCTCGAACGGTGCCGCTGTATGCCCGCGTGCGCCCCACCCCCGGGCCGGGCTCCAGCTGACGCTCCTCCAGCACCCAGTCCAGCGGCGTGTGCTGTACGGTGTGGGTCGGCACGCCGGCTGCCCAGCTGGCATCACTGTTGCGAATGATGGGCGCCGTGTTTCGCCGGCGACGACGACACGCCGAGTCAGCCGGCCATTCACAAAAACCAGACGGCGCGTCGTGGATTAGGCTTAGTGACGCGTGTCACTGCCACGGTCGCAATGGCCGCGGCCCACGCAACACGATCAGCGACCGTTAGCTGGTGCACGTTTCCGCCTCTGGATTTCTGTGTGGTTTGCCCACTGCCGCTTTATTGAATCGCTGACGGGCATGCCATCTCCCTCTCTCTCGCTCTGTGCTCGCTCTCCTCCCCGTATCACTCTCCATACAGTGGGCAGTCAGCGGCTGGGAGTGGTTCTGTCGTGCACGCTATACCACGGCTGGTCTGGTCCCGACGACCTCAATTTTCGGGACACTGTGTATTTCCGAGCGAGTTGTGCGCCCGTTCGTCCAGACCGTACCTCTTATATGTGATCGATGTCCAACTGAGACTAAATGACCCGCAAGGGGTCGCGATGCCACGACCCAGAAGCGTCGCTAGGGTTTTCGTGCAGAATTGACAGGCAGAAATGCGGAGGGGAAAACATCGTGTTAATTCGGCAGCCCGAAATTTAGCGTACGTTTGCAGCATCACTCGCACCAGCAAGCAAGCCGAACGCGTGTGCGTCCGCTGCTGATGTCGTGTGACCATGCTACCGTGATCCAATTCCCAGCGTATCGTCTCTCCACCGATCAGTCCGTGTCCCGGAACGCACCAGCCGTGGCGCGGCGTGGCGTGCGGCCGCCGGTCTGGCCGCCCGAGCCGGCCCCGCCCGGCCCGACTGACGTTGCGTCGGAGCCGTGGCTCGCTGCCTACCAGGTCAGGTGGCCCGGCCGTGCTGGGTCAGTTTTTGCCGCCGCCGTCGGATCGGTTGGCAGCGGGCTGGCAACAGGTGTTGGGCTGCCTCCACGCCGACGCGCCGCCGCTCCCCGCTCCCGCTCCCTCCCCGCCACCGCCCGAAGGCTGACGTGATGTGAGATCAGAGCGTCGCGACGGCTCACTCGGCTGACGGCTGACGCGAGAGTCGTTCAGGTCCACGGCGGTGACGGCTGACGTGAGACTCGTTCAGACCCGCGGCTCTGACGGCTGACGGCTGACGCGAGAGTTGTTCAGGCCCGCGACGCTGACGGCTGACGGCTGACGGCTGACGCAAGAGTCGTTCAGGCCCGCGGATCTGACGGCTGACGGCTGACGCGAGAGTCGTTCAGGCGGGCGGCGCTGACGGCTGACGGCTGACGACCGTGGCGCTGTGTGTGGGTGTGATTAATTACGCACAGTTCACGGCGGCACACGCCGCAATCCCTGCCCCATCCCCACAGCGATCGTGCCCGCAAACTTGCGGCTCCAGACCGGATCATGCACTGTATCGCGGCCGAGGTGATCACGGGAACATTAGCGCCGGACGTTGACAGAGAGGGTTTGGCGCATGCGGTCTGGGCGATCTTGCGACTTTTCCGCCTCAGTGGGTGGGGCGTCGTGTCGGCGCGCCCAGCGCGTCGTGTTGGCAACCGATGCCCAGACACGCGCGCAATCCACAACACTGTACACTGACGACTTTGGAAAGCCTTACTTGAGGGATGGTTTTCTGGTGTAGTCTGGCTGGTGGTCGAATTTGCGTAGAAGGATCGCTGTTTCTGTTTTGTGTACTTGCGAGCCGTGGCCCCTCTGGTGCGAATTCTTTCTTCCGGAAACGGTTCTGTTCGCCCTCAGTGGAATCAGACTTTCTATCCCAGCATCACCCAGCATTACCCTATAACCCTTCTCGTGCCTCAGAAAGTAAGCTGCTAACCTAACTTTGCCAAGCACACGAACTGCCCAGACATTCTAATGGTGTGTCAGCTGTATAGGGCCTTAGCCAAGCACACGAAATGCCCAGCTATTCTCTCCTCCCGTTAATAAATTTCAAATAAGTTGCGCACCTTCCGACAAATGAACCCATCACAATTCCTGGCCCCGCCCCTGGTCTGCACAGGTCAGCGATCGTGCTCACCGACGCGGACGGGGTCGGCGACAGAACCGAGTGGCGGGCCGAGTTCGTGCCGCCTGATCGCGGCTGGTGGTGGGCTGGGAGTTATTGTGCCGGTTTTAGTGGTATTCCGAAGCGCGCGGTGCGCCGCGTACGCGAGAGTGGTCTTGGCCGTCGGACCGGGTCGGCGGCTGGTGGCCGGTCGGCGCGCGCGGGGCCCGTCTGCCGTCCACCGGACCGGGCCGGCTCAAGCGGACGGCCCGCCCCTGAGGTCAAGGTCACGGAACCGGCGCGCTGCGCAGTTCGAAGGTCGCCACTCCGGTCGGCGGCGGGGAGGGGGAGGGGGCGGACACGCACACTCAGCACCGAGTGTGCCCGCTGTGCCAGCTGGCGACAGCCTCCGGTCGTGTCGAGCACTTGGCGCTGATCTCCGGCCGTTCTCAGCGCTCGGTGCTGATGATCTCCGTCCGTTATCAGCACTCGCCGTCGGTCTCCGGCCGTTCTCCGCACTCGACGTCGATCTCCGGCCGTCCTCAGCACTCGACGTCGACCTTGTTCTCAGTACTCGACGTCGATCTCCGGCCGTTCTCAGTACTCGACGTCGACCTTGTTCTCAGTACTCGACGTCGATCTCCGGCCGTTCTCAGTACTCGCCGTTGATTTCCGGCCGTTCTCAGCACTGGACGTCGATCTCCGCGTGTGTTCGTTCGGCGTTGACCTCGTTTTGACTGCACGGCGTTGACGTGAGCGCACGGTGCTGACCTCCGGCCGCTCTGAGTCCGCACCACCGCCCAATGCCCATGTTACATCAGCTCATCGCTGCGGTAACACTCGTCAGTCGAGTACGTGTCGTCAGGCAGATCGTGCGTTCTTAGTACAGATAGCGGACTTTTAATATGTGAGGCCTTCGCGGTGGTATGGAAAATGCTCGGACTGTGGATAGATGCCAGCACGGAGTGACTCGGACGGAATGCACGGGCGACAGAGGGCAGCCGACGATGGCCGAGCATATGAGAGCACGACGGGGCCGTATGCTGGACAGCCGCAGCTCCCTGAGAATGTCCAGAAGAGCTCAGCTGAGCTGTGACGAGCACAAAGCCTGTCGCCACAACACCACGGCGGATCCAGAAGCCTGGCTTGGGGGGGGGATTAGAAAATGTTTTCCGATTACACAAAACTCATCACATTTAAACAGCCAACATTCGTCGGGTCCGGTTAAAACCTTACTCTATTTAATGTTCTTAGATTTCGAGGAAATACCATTCTAGTGTAAAACGTAAAATGTCGGCCTCTTGCGGGGGAGCGGAGGGCAGGACCCGGTTCGCGTTTGGCTCCCAGGATTCGCCCCTGCACAACATTTGTGCTTCTTTTGGGGCATGTCTGTCTGTGCTCTGTCCTTTCTGGGAAATAATTGGAGTGGTAAGTAGAATAGATTAAACACTGATTACGGCTCGCCGTATATTTCATGGCGATTAATGGGCGTGGCGGCATGGAGGCCTGTCCGGAACGGCCCCTTACGATTTATGGGCCGGCTCAGTATCGGTTATCGAGTCGGCCTTTGTTGGCCAGCTTTCGCCGGGGTAGTTTCGAACGCCTATCTATGCGTGACATGTCACGTGCGTATGGAGCGTGAGTGCCGAACGCCAGCTGGACGCCAACTGGACGCTCTCCACAGGCGTTGTTACCGCTGGTTTAGGAGGGATTTCACGCACGGGTTGGGTCTCTGTAGTAATGGCTAGAGCACGGCATGGATTAAAATTCCTTGATCCAATGCAATCTGGATCTGTGATGGTCAATTCATGTCGAATCGAAATCCATTGGCAACTAGAACGGTCAGAGGCGCAGCCCAGAGGGGGTGGGGGTCGCCCCTCCCCCTTAGCAACCAAAAATACACGAGATCAAAGGAGAAATTCTGAGATTTTCACCACCCAAAATCATAAATTTTCGGCGCGCTTCTGGCGCCGAAGGCTGCATTTTTAATTCCTTTCTTGTAGTCGCCCTCCCCTCTTAGGAAAATCCTGGCTGCGCCACTGAGAACGGTAGCCCAAATCTAATCCGTTTAGAAACTTTCATTTATTACAGAAGCGGAGCAGCAATGCAGTTTCAGGGCGACTTCGACACTAAATCCAATTCAGATCGGAAGTCTTGTCAATCGAAATTCTGTGCACGCCGATCCCAGTCCAATTCGTGCTCTGCTGCGCCGCCGGCGTGTGCGGGCTGCCTCCACCGGCCGTGACGTCACTGCGGTGCGTGGCCAAGGTCAGCTGGCGGTCAGCTGGCACGACAGCCGTCTGTCTCGGTCACGCGCACACTGGCCGGCCACATCCGGGCGTGGCGCCACCCGCCCGGGGGAGGGGGGAGGGGGCTGCTGTAAACAGCCAGCACACACGTGGCCGGCCGAGCCCACGGCACCGCGTGACTGGCGACGCCCACTGCACCCCTGCGCACGGTCAATTGAGGTGCGTGGCGGTTCGGCTCGATCGGTGGCGATTCGCGGCGGCCCGCACTGTTTATGCCAGCTCGGTGATGCTTGTTTGCGCCGGCGCTTGTTCGGGACCGGAGGCGCTATAGGACCAATGCAGTCGATGCGCCCCTGAACTACAATAACTAACTTGTTCGGGACCGGCTAACGGCAACCTGTGCCCGTGATATATGGGGTGGAGGGGGGGGGGGTCGCGATAGCTGCAGTACCGGTTTGTCATCATTGTGTGCGTGCGTTTAGCGTGCGAGTCACCGGTGCCTCATGATGCTTGTGGATACAGTGGTGATTGTAGAGTGATCTGGTTATACAGCGATGCTACTTCTGTAGTGATGCCTCATGATGCCTACGCTGATACCCCATGATACTCGGTGGTGCGTATGAATCCTTGCGATTTTGATTAGTGTCCTTAGAATTGCTACTTTGGGCGGAAAACGACCTTGGGTGTCGACACGCCCCTAGGCCCTAACAAGCAAACACATATAATTGCTCCCTTGCACCCGCTGTGCTCCTACCATTGGATGCCACATCGTCTGGCATTTGTACAGAATAAACATTGTATGTTTTGATCGCCAGCTTGACCTCTCGGCACCGAGGCGCGTCCCGACCTCGATATTGTTGTGCCGTGTGTCGCCGAGCAGTGTCCGGTGAGGCACACGACCGACGCTGCTGCAGTGGGCACCCATCCGTCGCCGACATCGTTTGAACTTCCAGCACTGGATTGCTCGGAACGGAGGCGCTGATTCTCAGAAGCCATTATGTACACAGTCTGATGGAGCTGGCGCGGTTAGACGCAGGGGGGCGGGCGGTCGGTCGGTCGGTCGGTCGGTCGGTCGGTCGGTCGGTCGGTCGGTCGGTCGGTCGGTCGGTCGGTCGGTCGGTCGGTCGGTCGGTCGGTCGGTCGGTCGGTCGGTCGGTCGGTCGGTCGGTCGGTCGGTCGGTCGGTCGGGCGGTCGGTCTGTCGGTCGGTCTGTCTGTCGGTCGGTCGGTCTGTCGGTCTGTCGGTCGGTCGGTCGGTCGGTCGGTCGGTCGGTCGGTCGGTCGGTCGGTCTGTATGTCGGTCGGTCGGTCGGTCGGTCGGTCGGTCGGTCGGTCGGTCGGTCGGTCGGTCGGTCGGTCGGTCGGTCGGTCGGTCGGTCGGTCGGTCGGTCGGTCGGTCGGTCGGTCGGTCGGTCGGTCGGTCGGTCGGCCGTGTCGGCGCGTGGGTGGCTGCATGTGTCGGTGTCGCACGTGGCCACATGTGCCGGTGCCGTGCAACACAATTGCACTGGTCCACGGCCGCGTGACACTGAACTGAGCCGCAGCTGCGTGCTCTGCGCTCCGTGACCTCATCCTGCCGAGGCCGCCACCACCTGAGCACTGGTTGTGCCCCACGGTCAGGCGCCGTGTTCTCATCCTGCCGAGGTCACCACCACCTGAGCACTGATTGTGCTCCACGGTCAGGCGCGGTGTTCTCATCCTGCCGAGGCCACCACCACCACCTGAGCACTGATTGTGCCCCACGGTCAGGCGCCGTGTTCTCATCCTGCCGAGGCCACCACCACCTGAGCACTGGTGCTCCACGGACGAACGCCGTGGTCGCCGGTTGTGACGGTGTCCGCCAATGTTTTTTTTTATCTCGACACCGCGCCGCGCCTCAGGCTGTGCGTTGGCAACGGTCGAAGTCAACAGCAGACAGTGGCAGTGCGTCTCGCCGGGTCGACACACGTGCGGCCTGACACTGACACTGACCCTGACACTGGACGCCCCCGGCCATGTGTGAGAGTACTCGCCGGCCTCACGCGCCATTGACCCCGCGCCGCCAGCTGGGCCGGCTCCTGGCTCAGCTGCACTCGGACGACCCCGCGGCGGCGCCGCCGCGGGAACGCTTCCAACCCGGGCGGTTCATCTGTCTCCGTGGCGGATGTGCTGTCGCCTGGGAGACAACAACACGCGCATGCTCGGAAAACTCCGTGGGAATAACGTGGGGATTGTGGAAGAGCTCTTGTTAGGTCAGATCTTGCCTGATGTAAATCGTCGTTGAAGGAAAATCAATACTGCGACCCAGTGTAGTTTTTACTGTGTGAGTTCTAACGATGTTCGAAACGTGTGGCCTCACGCTCTCCGAAATCTGTGAATTTAGACATGGTATGTTAAATATTGAGACTAAAATATGCCTTTCCTTTGGCCAAGCTGGAATTCATTGCCTTTCGCCCCTGCTACCGAGGTTGCTGCCTGCAGTGAACCACTGCCCAACACAAAATATGGGCAGGAATCACGCATATGCATACATCTCACCAGGGGACGAGTAGCCTAGGGATAAGTTGCCCGTCTCACAATCGAAAGGTTGTGGGTTCGAGTCTCACCTGTCGCTACTCTTCGCCCGTGGCCATTCGGCGTGAGGGATTGGCGACGCTACATGACTCAACGGTTGATGCGTCGTAAACCCCCCCCCCCCCATAAAAACCCATACATCTCACCAATCCTCCGCTTTTTAATTTACGAACACTTTTGTACATTATGCGCAAACTTCATGTCTTCATGAGGGTTAGTTTTGTTTACGCAATTTTAGATTAAGTTTCAAGAAACCGTCTTCCCGGCTATGCAATGTTTTAAAAAGAGATAATAGCCACTTATTTTTTTCCATGGCTGTGTGTTTAGTTTTCCTTCATAAATCGTATTTTTGGCCACAAATTTGAGCCATGAAGGGAGTCTGAAAATTGTCAATGCCAAGTCTTGGAGTTTTCCGCACCCGTTTTTTTTTATTCACCGTGATTTTGAGTTGAGCTACCTCCACTGCGGAGACAGATGGACCAGCCTTATCTGAAAGTGTTTTGCCTTGAACCCTGCCGCCCTGACCTTGTCCGCGAGCCGGCACCGTGGTGCGTGATCCGCCCTGTCGGCAAGCGGGACGACACGCCTGCCGTGTCGTCTTCAAGGACGCGCGCGCCCATTGTTGAGGCAGGCCGCAGTGTGCACACCACCTATTTTGTTCTGGAGACTCGGCACGTGACGTTTTTCGTTGACGTCTGACTGGGCGGTGGGAACACCAGGCCGGCGACTGGCCGGTCGTGCAGTTGTCGCCAGGTGGGGGTCACGAGACGTGTCACAGGATGCGAGGTGAACATCTGTTCGTCTTGTTTATCTTACTGATCCTGTCCATCTCTTCTTCTTCCGTTATCGCGTCTATCGGTGAACGGGCGACCCGGTCCTTCCCGCTATTCTTAGGTCGGTGATCTGCTTCCAACATCCGGGAGAGTTGGACTTCAGGGAATGCTGGGACAGCGAGGTCCTGGCTGACCAGGAAGGGCTGCTCGCCACGGTTTTGACTCAGGTGCAGAACCAGGTCAGCTACAGGAAACCAATTCAACTATCACGACTGAAGTCAGTCCGAGGGACGGGCTGGGGTCACGTCCATGGCAGGTCAGCTTCCGGGCCTCATTGAAGCTAACCCACAGGGCGAGTTCGGTAGGAGCTCGAGGAAGCACGCGAAATGAACCCGGGGACCAAGCCGGGGCAGTTGACTGCGCAGATCAACCCGGAGGCCAGGCGAGGTTGGTTATTTGGCAGGTGGTTCGGTCCGGGTCGGATCAGCTGACAGGATGGGTCAGCCCGGGGCCGGGTCGGGACACCTGACAGATGGATCAGCCCGGGGGTCGGGTCGGGTCAGCTGGCGGGCCTCACCAGTCCGGGGGAGGGCGGGCGGCCCTGTTGACGGAACCGACTGACGCTCCAGCTGTCTGCCCAAGTGTCGCCGCGCCATGCCGGACAGAAATAGCCGCCTGTGACGTGTGTCGGCGGCGGGCGGCGGCGGCTGCGGACGGGGTCGGCACGGTGCCGCCGCCCGCCGCCCGCCCGCCGCGAGCGCGCACAGAGTCCGCCCCGGCAGCTGACCTCCGCACCGTACCTGCACCCCGCGGGTGACGCTCGTCGCCACTTTACGACTGTTTACGTTGGAGTCGGGAGTCGACTGGAGGCGGTGTGGAGGCGGCGGCGGCGGCGGCGGCGGCGGCGGTGCCGGCGCGCTGACGCTACGCTTCGAATGCGGTCGCGGGGTGTGCCGGCACCGCCGGCCGCCGATCTCGCAGTGCTGGGATCACGGCCAAACTGTGAGATCAGTGTGAATCGCGGCCACGGGCCAGCCGGGATCACGGCCGAGCTGTAGGACCAGCGTCTGGGTCAGTCCAGGTCGTACACAGCTGAACGTCGTGGGTCATTTTGTGCATCATCCTGTCCACACAAGCTGTATTGGTGCCGCGACTAAGTTCGCCGTCGCAGAGTGCCAATCAGTATATGTGGTGGCGGAGTGATGTGGTCGGGGCGCGTACGTCGTACATCGTACGTCTTCGGTACGAAAGTCGCATCGATGGCGGAGGTCTCCGTTGAATGTGGCGGCCGAGAAGCCCGGCAAGGTTATGGCAGCCCCAGTCGACTGCGGCGGCCACGGTCGGCTATGGCAGCTCCAGGCGCCGTCGGCTATGATAGCTCCAGGCGCGGTCGGCTATGGCAGCTCCAGGTGCGGTCGGCCATGGCAGCCCCAGGCGCGATCGGCTATGGCAGCTCCAGGCGCGGTCGGCTATGGCAGCTCCAGGCGCGGTCGGCTATGGCAGCCCCAGGCGTGGTCGGTGATGGCAGCCCCAGGCGCGGCGGGTTATGACAGCCCCAGGTGCTGTCGGCTATGGCAGCCCCAGGCGCGGTCGGCTATGGCAGCCCCAGGCGCGATCGGCTATGGCAGCCCCAGGCGCGATCGGCTATGGCAGCCCCAGTCGACTGCGGCGGCCACGGTCGGCTATGGCAGCTCCAGGCGCGGTCGGCTATGGCAGCCCCAGACGCGATCGGTTATGACAGCCCCAGGTGCTGTCGGCTATGGCAGCCCCAGGCGCGGTCGGCTATGGCAGCCCCAGGCGCGATTGCCTTTGGCAGCCCCAGGCGCGGTCGGCTATGGCAGCCCAGGCGCGGTGGATTATGGTAGCTCAAGTAGACTGCAGCGGCCGACGCCGCCATACTGAGGGACGGGGTCGGCCGACTGTGCTGGTCCTCGCGCGGCCCGGCACTGCCCGGCCCGGCCCGCCGCTGACTGCCGGCCATTTGGGTCAATCGATGACGCGAATCAATGTCAACAGGCGTCGGAAACTGGCGCGAGCCGAGACAGACACACGGAGACGCGCACGTGCGCCACGTGGCCGAGACGGAGCCGACCGCACGTGCGCCACGTGCGGTCGGCTACTCTGATGGGAGCGTCAGCGACCGCTGCTGTGACGTGCCTGAGGATACATTCTGGGATTCCGAAATTTTCGTGGAAAGCGACACCTAGCAGGAAGTAGTTTTGACCTGCTGACTTCCTAAATTGACTGTCATGCAACTTCACAACATTCAGCTCTAGTAACTGCTATCCTTTTTTTTCTTCTCCATACTCGAATCCTCTCATCGGTGCCATCACAATCTTGCCAGCAGATGCGGAGTTCATCTGTTAATGTCATCTTTTACCGTCAATGATTCCCATCATATTGCCAGTTTGCTTCTATGTCACCCTTGCTACCCTCGCTCTACGACAGGTTAATTCCAGAACACCGGTCTGAGGTAATGCGAAGCAGGTGTCCGAGGTGTGAGCTGCTACCAATGCCACGCCATAACTCGCGACGGCAATCGCCGTATCGTCGGGCTGAAAGGTCGGGCTGAAAGGTCACTCGGCAAACACCGGCACACTCGTGTATCTTTGTGTGGCGAGGCAAGGTCATTGTGTTGAAGCTATTCCCGGACATTGTACGTCGATAATGCCCGGTTTAGTTTTTGCCCCTTTTATAGCCCATGACATGTATGCCACGTCCTCTCACGGTGGGTATCATTCGGCTTTAGGAATGCGGCGACCGCGCAAGTTTCTGAGTGTGTGCGTGGGGGATAAAGTACCGGCATAATGGTTAAAATGGTGGGACCATGAACCTCAAGTTACAAGTGAATTAACTACAAAATTAGTACTTAGAACATAGCTTGAAAGATAGTTTCGAACATTTCCACTGTCTTGCTGCAAACTGATTCTCTGATGAAGACAATTTGAAACATCGAGAACTGTTCTTGAATTCTTGCCTTAGCCAGGATTTTGGCAGTTGTTCCAGTCGTAATTTGATGTTAGTCATTTCACCATTTTAGCCACGTTTTCGACAATTCAATAATTATGGGGAACGCGTAATTGTAGTCATGGCAATGACAATGGCAATTATCTGTTGATGTTTCAAGTGGATTGGTCGAACAAAAGAAAGCCCTCCCCCCCCCAATCGAACAACACCGCTTCCTATAGTCTATCTGTATCTGGTGTTTGAACGCTCACTGCAGTAGGCTTTTCTTTCCTCCGACGTCTCCAATTGATGGGCGTTCGGTGTCGTGACGTTGCCGTCACGATTCCAGCCACTGTAGGTGCATGACGATGACGAAGTGAAAGCTGGCGCCTGCTCTCGACGCCTGCCTGACACAGTTATTCGTCGCCGTGGCCTGCTTCATCGGCAGCATGGCAACAACCATGCGAAGAAATGCGTGAGGGGACGAGTGGTCTAGGGGTAAGATGCTCGTCTCACAATCGAAAGATTGTGGGTTCGAGTCTCACCTGTCGCTACTCTTCGCCCGCGACCAATCGGCGTGAGAGATTGGCGACGCTATATGAATCAACGGTCGACGTGTCGTAAAACCAATAACCAACCAAGAACGCGATGATTTTTTTGCGACGTGTGTAGCTGAGTAGGACGTGTAGCCTTGTCACCCGGCCACACGGAGTGGTTGCGGGACAGCCGAAATCCCGAGCGGCCGGTCAAGTTTGAACCCGAAACCTTGCTGTTATGGGGAAGACTAACTACCCACTAGGCCACCGGCTCCCCATTGAGGAGCGGCGTCCTGTGTATTAGCTGTAATACCGCGCGAACGTTTGGGACTGAATTTTTGGATTGCAGCGTTACCTGGGCGGGAGATCTCGGTCTCGGCTTCTTCCCCGACATCACATGCCGTGCTTGGACGTGTTCTGGATGTCACACAGCGCCGTGCCTCGCGATCAATGATAGTGTCATTGCACTGTCATTGATGAAAAAACACAATCGTCGCGTGCCTGCTGTACCGGCAGGTACGCGGTACCGGCAGGTATGTGGAACCGGCAGGTATGTGGAACCGGCAGGTACTCGGAACCGGCCGGCAGGTACGCTGTTGCGGCATCTATTCAGCGCAGCCACACCATTACCCGGCTCTGATTTCCAGTTGGCCTGCGATGCGAGTCTTGTCCCAAATGGCGGTGTTAGTTACTGTTTTTTTTTTTTTTTAAAAGGGTTTCGGGCTCGTCAACTGCACTGATTATACAGCGCTCATAGCTAATGACGGTGCGTGTCTGTATGTGTAGGTGTGTCTGTGTTTGTGTCTGTGTTTGTATGTGTGTGTGTGACTGTCTGTCTGTGTGTGTCGGTGTGTGTGTGTGTCTGTGTTTGTGTGTGTTTCCGTCTGTGTGTGTGTGTGTGTGTGTGTGTGTGTGTGTGTGTGTGTGTGTGTGTGTGTGTGTGTGTGTGTGTGTGTGTGTGTGTGTGTGTGTGTGTGTGTGTG
This sequence comes from Ashinkailepas kermadecensis, assembly GCA_034440615.1. Lineage (NCBI taxonomy): Eukaryota > Metazoa > Arthropoda > Thecostraca > Neolepadidae > Ashinkailepas > Ashinkailepas kermadecensis. The sequence continues at coordinate 377,713 of JAOTOM010004808.1, read as the reverse complement.
TGTGTGTGTGTGTGTGTGTGTGTGTGTGTGTGTGACTGTATCTGTGTGTGTGTCTATGTGTGTGTGACTTTTTGTGTGCGTGTCTGTGTCTGTGCCTGTGTGTGTGTGTGTGTGTGTGTGTGTGTGTGTGTTTGTTTGTGTGCGTCTGTGTGTCTATGTCTGTGTGTGTCGGTGTGTGTGTGTCTCTGTGTGTGTGTGTCTCTGTGTGTGTCTCTGTGTGTGTCTCTGTGTGTGTCTTGTGTCTGTGTCGGTGTCTGTGCCTGTGTTTGTGTTTGTGTCTGTGTCTGTGTGGTACGCTGGGCCAGCCGGCTACATAGCCCGTGATGCGGCCACGGTCTTCTGGCGGGAAATGTGAGGCGACCCCGTTGGCGGTAATTAAGGTCACGCTCAGAGCGGCGCGCTTACAGTCCGGCTCCGTTTGTTATGTTTCGCTGGGAAGAGGGCAATAAATCTGCCGCTCCGCCGGCGTCACCATCTGGCCGACGATGAGGAGGAAATTCGGCGGCCGACGTCTCGGTAACCGGACTCTCGCGAGCCCGTGCAAGTCCCGACTGCGCGCGGCGATGTGCCCGTGACGTGACGTGACGACGGGTCGGTGCGGCCCGACCGTGCACCTTGTCATCACGCGCCTCACCCGCCGATCTCCGCCGCGCACCCAGCACATTGAGGTCAGCTGGCTGGGAATCAGGGTCATGCGGGCGGGCGTATCCGCCGCCGCTCCCGGCCGCCGCCGCCGCCGCCGCCGCCGCCGCCGCCGCGTCACTCCGTCCGGGGTGAGGTTATCCGCGCCGCCATCTGAATGAAGCTCTGTGGGCGCGGAGCCGGAGACAATGGTGCCGGAAAACCCCACCAGTCGTGTGTGGTTTAAATTGTGGAATGTAGTACAATCGCGACCGGCGTGGTTGGTTGGTTGGTTGGCTGGTTGGCTGGTTGGCTGGTTGGCTGGTTGGCTGGTTGGCTGGTTGGTTGGTTGGTTGGTTGGTTGGTTGGTTGGTTGGTTGGTTGGTTGGTTGGTTGGTTGGTTGGTTGGTTGGTTGGTTGGTTGGTTGGTTGGTTGGTTGGTTGGTTGGTTGGTTGGTTGGTTGGTTGGTTGGTTTCTGGTGTTTCTGGTGTGTGGAAGTGGCACCCCTGCCAGCAAAATGTCAATGCACAAGTTATCAACGTTGCCAAATGCATGCCTGCCTCGTCACCCCCCTCACCCCGCCCAGGCGACCACACCTTATTATCTTTGACCACCCTTTCCCATAGCAATGTTGACTACGCGTTAACCGCGGTGCTCCAGATGTCGTGGGCAACTGACAGTTCGCCATGCTCTGCCTCGTGCCCTGATGACCGTAGACGTCACTTTGAGTCTGCCCAGGCGGATTCCACCGGCGATATTCAGTCCGACAACCCCTCCACTGTCCAATCGGCACGACTGATGGGCTGCTGGACCCTCCACTGTCCAATCGGCACGACTGATGGACTGCTGGACCCTCCACTGTCCAATCGGCACGACTGATGGACTGCTGGACCCTCCACTGTCCAATCGGCATGACTGATGGACTGCTAGACCCTCCACTGTCCAATCGGCACGACTGATGGACTGCTGGACCCTCCACTGTCCAATCGGCACGGCTGATGGACTGCTTATCTGAAGTGTCGTTCTCAGCCATGTATACCCCTCGCTGGTGTACACCGCATGCAAACTCTGCAGCACAACAGGGCCAGGTAGACGGCTACCCACGATGTGAAGCTTGATGCTACACACAACCGCACTTCGATAACTTCTTGAGTTACGGGCGCAAAGTGACCACAACAGTCGATGCGCCCTGAAACCCGAAGAACTAGCCTGACTAAACGTTAAGCTGGTGTACCGCAGTGTCTGTGACTGGCGTGCCCCTTCCTGGTCTGCTATGACTGACATGACCTGCTGGCCTAATGCAACAGCGCTGTTTATCGGAAAGTCGACCGAACCACTCACGCCTGCCAGCATGTGGACTATCGAACATCCTTGCGACGTATCTGAGCAACTTTGCGCCATGTTCGAGCGGCCAATAAAAAGAAAAGCAATCGATTGACAACAAAAAAGAGGGCAAAAAAATGTCACGACAGGAATCACTGATGAACGAACTATTAGGGCTTATTAACGATGCTCACGGATGGATAACGCGAGGTAGCACTGTGACCTTGACATGGGCTGAGGACACTGCCACAGGCCGAGTATGTTGTCCCGGACGCTGGAGATAATAGGGGACAAGTGACCATGTGGGGCATGCAAGTTATGGAATCTACAGGAATGGGGCGAATTTTTGGAGTCAGCTACTGGTGTCAAAAAGGACAACGCTGGCAAAGATATAACGGCATAATGCAGTGCGCAATCCATATTTAGTACAAGCGAGGCATATCCATCAATAAGTGGATATGCATGCTCTTGTTTACCTTATTTTGAAACACAGAAGCTGAATTAATGTTCGCAGGAACGACACGTGAAACATTATTCTGAGTGTATTCTTCTTTTTTTTTGGTGCTGGGAACAAATCTAGCTGGGCCTTATCTGAACAGCACTATCCGGTCGCCCCGTCGCCCCGACGACTACCAGTCGTCGTCATGAGTCTGCTGGCCGCGGCGCGTCGCGCCAGCGCCCGCCGGCAGCGTTCTGAGAAAGGCGGCGCGGCCGCGCTCCGACGAAGCGGGTCGTGCGGCGCGGCCGTCGCGGCGCGCCGTTTGATGTGATGATGTGGCCGGGTTCTCCGGCCGTGACCGGGCCGACTGCGGCGACACGCGGCCCGGTAGGGCAGTGTGTGTCGTGGCCCCGCGTCGGCTCCGGTGTCGCGACCGGAGACGCGCGCGCATCGCCCGGCGGGTGTGGGCCACGAGGTGGGTGGGTGGCCTTGCCGCCGGCTTCGTCGCGACACCACCCCGTACGGCTGCGGTCGCCCTCGGCGCGCGACGGGAGCGCGCGCGCGGCGCGAATAGCAGCCGACGCGACGTGGGTCGGCGACTCCCTGTCTGCCGACGGGCTCCCCGGCTGGAGTGGGATGCCACGCGGTGGCGGCGGCGGCGGCGGTTTAGTTCGCGCCCGCGCCGACAGATGGTGCGGCGGTGCGGCCGACCCGAGTCGACCCGGCGGCCGGGCCGATGACACGCGCCCAGGGCGGCCCGCCCGTCCGCCGGCGCCGGCCGACGGGAGACGCAGCACTCCACCTGGCCGGGCGGCATCCTGACGCCGGCGCGGCGCTCCCATGCAACCGAAGCAGCACCGCTAATGACGCGCTTCCTGTCGTCGCAGCGCGCTGCATGATTCTCACGCGCCGGCGCCATGACGCTGCGGCATGCAACCGGCCTTCGGCGCCGGCCGCGGCGCGAGCGCGCCCGCCGCTCCACGCGCCGTTGCGCAACCGCCCAGCTGTCCGCAGCCGTCTTCCCGGAAGCGGTGCCGACTTTGGTGCACCGCGTTTGTTGTGGCGTCGGCCGACGCTGCTGCCGGGCGTGCAAGAGTGCGGCTTCGGCTGCGTGCTCGAAATGCTGGAAACCGAGCAAGATGGAAACGAGTGACCATGTGAAGGGTTCGTCAAGCTGTTTGTTGTTTGTTTGTTATAGATTGTGTTGATTTAATCACACGTTAAGATCTCACTATGCTTCCATGTGACGATAACGCACAGGGCGGGTTTGGTAGCTCTGGGAGTGGCCACTGCCATTATTTCACAATTACCTTGTGTGTTTGACATGAAGCTTATGTAAACCTATCCGCACACGTATAGGCTTTGACGGGTCAAGTCCGTTGGAATCCTGTCTAGATCCTTTCATGCAGTAGCTGTAGTATAGAATCACTGTTGTGATCCTTGACTGCTACCTTTTCAAAACATATGGCACATTCGACGACTTTGTCAGTTTAAGAAGGGTTCATGTTGCGTCTGCTGCCCAGTCGATTCGAAACCCTGCCACCGGTCCGTGTGAACCAGTACGGGTTAGTGCAGCAAAAGCAGCTTAGAGAATAACAGAACCAGAACACCTCATCGGCACGTTCAACATCTCGATTACGATGACGTTGAACATCACGATGACATCATTGGCGAGGCTGCTACTGGGAGTGTTGGGTGACCATCGTCAGGCGATGCTGTTCCGGCCGAAACGCGAGTCAGTTCCGGCGCCGGTCCAGTTGTGGCCGGGGAGTGTGGCCCGACACAGGCGCGGGTCCAGTTGTCGCGACCGGGGAGTGTGACAGATCGGCTCCCGCCGGGGAGTGAGACAGGTCGGCTCCTGTCGGGGAGTGTGGGAGATCGGCTCCCGCCGGGGAGTGTGGCAGATCGGCTCCCGCCGGGGAGTGTGGCAGGTCGGCTCCCGCCGGGGAGTGTGGGAGATCGGCTCCCGCCGGGGAGTGTAGCAGATCGGCTCCCGCCGGGGAGTAGAAGGTCGGCTCCTGTCGGGGAGTGTGGGAGATCGGCTCCCGCCGGGAGTGTGGCGGATCGGCTCCCGCCGGGGAGTGTGGCAGGTCGGCTCCCGCCGGGAGTGTGGGAGATCGGCTCCCGCCGGGAGTGTGACAGATCGGCTCCCGCCGGGGAGTGTGGCAGGTCGGCTCCCGCCGGGGAGTGTGGGAGATCGGCTCCCGCCGGGGAGTGTAGCAGATCGGCTCCCGCCGGGGAGTGTGGCAGGTCGGCTCCCGCCGGGGAGTGTGGCAGATCGGCTCCCACCGGAGACTGTGACACAGAAGCAAGAGAGACGACCGCCAGAGGGGAGGCGGCGACAAATTGACCAGCATCCAGGCGTCACTGCTGCCTCAATTGATTGCGACCCATGAAACTCTCATCATCCACGGTGGCACTCGATCGAGGTGGCGGCGACAGTCGATTATGGCGGTCGTCAGAGGTGCCGGTGACAGTCGCTTTAGGCGGTCGTCAGAGGTGCCGGTGACAGTCGTTAGGGCGGTCGTCAGAGGTGCCGTTGACAGTCGATTAGGGCGGTCGTCAGAGGTGTCGGTGACAGTCGTTAGGGCGGTCGTCAGAGGTGCCGGTGACAGTCGATTAGGGCGGTCGTCAGAGGTGCCGGTGACAGTACTGTCACCTACTTACACCTAAAGCTACTTAGCTTTAGGCGGTCGTCAGAGGTGCCGGCGACAATCGATTTCGCTGCTCCGCTGCCCGGTCATCTGTCACTGGCCGTGCCGGTGTGGCAACTGTTGCAGTCGGCAGGCGCTCGCTGCAGTTTTAACGTGTGAACATGACGCAACAGTTTACACATTGCTGCCTTTTTCGTTATACTAGATCATCCGACGACTGCAGTTCAGTTGTCGCTGCCAAATGAAATCAGTCTTCAAATTCCAGAACTTTCGAAACAAGAATATAACGGGCGAGATCCGTGGATGTATTTTTCCGGTGTATATGTACAAGACGAGATGAATTGCACTCCCTGACTTGTCGCTTGCGTGGTCTACTGTATTGCATATTGCCCCACTTATCCACACTCACTGGTCCCCGATCCAATTGTGCGCTGCGCATGTGCTTGGGTGTTATAGCTCTGCGGTCATATTTTCTGTGTTACACGGCGTGTGCTTGTTTGTTGTTTTTCCTGATATTTCTAAATGAGCGACACAGAAAGACTGTTTATTTGGACTCAACGGTATCGTATCTGTACTGCGCGGTGCGGTGTCTTCGGTCACCGGAGGAGTGCAAGGACTGGCGTGCACTATTTTCCGATCACGATGGGGGTGGGGGTTTGCTCGGGAAGGTCGTCATACGCCGATGTCCCCGTCATCGGGAGCGTAGCACTGGCGTGTGCCGTATTTTCCAGTCTCCAATGGCGCCGTATGTCCTGGTCACCAGGGGGCGTGGAAGAGTCGACATGGGCCATATTTTCCCGTCTCGGGGAGGGGAGGCGGCGCGCAGAAGGGTCGGCACGCGCCGTATGTTCCGGTCACCTGGATCGCGGAGCGGTCGGCGCGGTGGACCTCGACCGGACGGCCGCGGCTGCGATGAAAGCTTTCCGCCGGCGGGCACGCCGGGTGGGAGGTGCAGCCTTTTGCGGCTCTGCGGGGCGGCCATTAGATGTCCACCTCGGCCGGCCACGCTGCAGCCGCGCCGCACCGGCCCACGTCTGCGGCCACCCTCCTCCCCTCTGTGTGCCACCAAGCGGGCGACACAGACAAAAAATAGCGCAGCCGGCTGCGCCGACCGACCGGTGCGGCCGGCTGCGTGTCGCTGATGGCGGAGCGCGTGTGCACGTGCGTGACGCGTGACGCGTGAGGTGCGACGGGTGACGTGTGACGGATGACGTGTGACGTGTGTGAGGTGTGACGGATGACGTGTGCCGTGTGTGAGGTGTGACGGGTGACGTGTGACGTGTGTGAGGTGTGACGTGTGGGACGGGTGACGTGTGACGTGTGACGGATGACGTGTGACGTGTGTGAGGTGTCACGTGTGGGACGGGTGACGTGTGTGACGTGTGTGAGGTGTGTGGAGCTGTCGTCGGCCGGCGACCGACACTCCCGCGCCACATCTGTCAATTATCTGGCCAGCTGACTGAGTGGACGATAATCGCCGCGCAGGTGCCCAAGTGACGCGGCTGTTGGGCCGCGTGCTATTCGGATTCATTTGCTTGTGTTTACTCGTAAAATGGGCCGATCCCTTCGACGGTTGATTCTTGCATCCGGTTTGTACAAGTCGGGTGGAAGATGACATCAGACCGGTCCGTTGTCTGTAGGACGTTACATCCATATATCCACCTGTGTTCCTTCTGTTCTGACTGGCTGCTGTTATTGACCACCAGTGAACCAGTGAGCTACCGAGTTCGAAGTACAGACGGCTGAGTATTGATGCAATGTTTGTGGCTTGTACTAGTGCAAATGTCGGGCTGATATCAGCGTGCATTTCCCACACGACGTGACCCAGATACAGAGTCGTGCGACACACCAGCCTCAGCGAGCAGCGGCGGACAGTCATTTGGGCGTTCGGGCGCTTCGACCAGAGTTGATCATTCGCAGCGGCGGGCAGTGCAATTTGGACGGAGCGCAGGCGGGCCGAGCGTGGCCCGATGATATACATTGCCTCTGGCGATGCGCCGGCCGGCGATGACGCCACCAGCCGGCGGAATCGACCCGCCGCGACGCCGCAGGGCATGGCTCCAAGGTGGCCGTGCACCTACTGCGTGGCCACGCCGGAGACGATCGGGAGCGCCGCAGACGCCGGCGTCACCGAGGTCACGGGTGGAAAAATGGGCTGCTCCTGGTTTTTTGAACCCAGTATATCATCCTCTCTAGGAAATTATCATCTCAATTCTATGTTTCGGAGCTTGAATCAGGGGTGTCACTTTGTATGCATTAAGGGGGCAACTGCCAACCAATCATTGATGTGTCCCCTCCAATCGTTGATTTGCTCCCTCAATCAGACGGAAGCTTAACCATTGAACCAATGGAATCACTCTTTCAGAACGCTCTAAGTGCACGCTCCCTCAGCGGATTTTTTTTTCTTCTCCAGCCGATGCCGCCCCTCCGGAGAGAATGACAAAAATGTCATCAAAAACATCAATTCCCCCCCCCCCCCAATCAATTTCACAAAATGACATCTATGGCTTGAATGATGCTGTTTGACACTGAACTGCTCCGTGATAAAGTGCTCAAGATTCACTGGAATATGCAAGCTCAGGTTCTGAAGTCGATAGGCTTGAAGAAAAATGCCCTCTCCGCATTATATTACCAATAAATACAGGCTACTCTGCGTCCAGCATTACAAAGTAGAAATCCATCCGTGCCCAAGTGCCCTGGTCAGCCCGCCACGTGGCCCGGTCGCAGTAGCTCCCGTCTGGCTAATTTGTGTCGGCGTCGTTATTTTTCGCAAGACACGAGGCACGTGCTGGTAGGGGCGCCTACCAGGGGTGGGGATGGGGGTCGCCAACCCAGGTGGTGACACAGTCGAGCACAGGTGGCGTGGCTTCCGGGTGGGGACGTGGCCGGAAGTCGTGCAGTGCCCACCGCCAATTGCCCCTGACTGAGGGAGTCTGAAGGTCACTCGGACAAGAATACATTAAATAGTAACCATTGTAACTGCTGGGGGAGCCATGGAACATGGGGGAGCCATGGAACATGCCACTGTGTGCTGTATGCACGTGGGCGTGGGCATGGAGGTACGCGGGGGAGGGTGGCCAGCAGAGGGGAAGCATCCGAGCATGGCTCATTATTTGATATGCGCTCCAATTTGCGCCAATTTTTGCGCTAACGCCAGCCTGATAACAATTCGACGTCACTGCCGCTCGTCTGTTGCGTTCAAATTGCGCGATGGGTCAGTCAATGTCACAGACGGAGCTCTGCATGACGGAGCTCATGTCACAGACGGAGCTCTGCATGTGCGCAACACTCGCCTGCGCTGGGCTGAGTTTGTCAACCGTCGGATGGGACGAACTTGTTTCCAATTCAGGTGTATTTAGCATATGCAGTGTGTTTTGCAGTCCAGCTGAAGTCACATGAAAATAATGTGAATGGAAATGGTTATAATCGAATAAATTCAGCTTTCAAGGTGCTTGAATATCGAGCTGTCCCTCAGACAACTTTAAGGGGTGGCAAAACACGTGCACGAGTGATTTCAGTAATTACTGCACGAGATGACAAGGAGGGGCAATCGCTTTATTAGTAGTGCAGCTGCAGTTATCTGTGCAAGTTGGTTGTGGACTGGTCATCGTGCTATCGCAGATCCAGAAGTGAGAAGGTGTCCCTGCGCGGACTGCGCCTGGGCCACACACAGGCTACCCACTGATATCGCGATAAGAGACCCAAGTGCCACCGCTGTTTAGAAACCCTAACGGCGCGACATGTGCGTTTCTTGGAAACGTACGTGTGCGTTATGAAAATATCGCGATGAATAACATATTGCGACGTGCTAGCAGATTAAATCATGCATTCTGGATGAAATCTGCATACATTTCGCTCTCTGAGAGCGATCGGATTTCGGAACATCTACTCACCTCGGTAGCACTTTTTATAGGGCTCTGACATACTGAAATCAACGTTATCGGCGCTAAATGATCACATCTTTTGGTCGAAGCGTCATTAAGCTCCGATAACTAACTAACTGTACACGTTCGTCAAACTCTCGGTTGTTTTCACCTGGGAGAAGAGAGCAAAATGCGTGAGAAACCGCATGCCGTGGTCCGTATTATTTTTCAGTACGGTGGTAGGCATTTGTTTTTATTTGGTCGTTGCGTTCACCGCATTTAGCCGGTGACCACGTGCCGCGCGACAGCTGCCCGTGCGCCATTCGGGGACACCATGAAGGCATCAGCTCGCTATATGATCAACATGGTCGATGCGCCCTAAAGCCCAAATGACTAACTGACGAAGACATCCGCTCGGGAGAGGTGGCACGATGATCGACAATATGTAGCTACTTTCAGGGGCATATCCACAAGGCTGGCTTGGGGGGGGGGGGAAATTAAACAATTATCCGATTTTGAAGAACTCTTCAGATTTCAACAGCGAACGTTCGTCGGCTCTGTTTAAGATAATATTTATCGCATATAGTGTTTTAGATTTCGAGAAGTGCCATTTTAGCGCAAAATATCTGCATAAAATCGGCCTCTTGGAGGGAGCATGTCCCCCTCAGCTTCATGGATCCGCCCCTGGGAACTTTGCAGTGGTTGTCCAAACTGAAAGGGGTATTGGTGGGCAAAGGAGCTCGCAGCTGAAAACTAGAACCAAGTTCGTCAAAATGTGACGAAAATAATCATTTTGTATCTATATCGCTGTTTATCTTTTCACGTTGTTTTTTTCAGTCTGATTGTATGGAACACAGTATTTTCCACCCTAGATCATGTAACGAAATATCGGAAACGTTCATTCCCTTTCAGGTGACTACTATGCCACTATTTCGAAATGTATGCACCGATGGCCATCTGTACAACCACGATGTAATCATCATTACAATCCTTTTAATCGCGAGCTGGATGGTAGGCGTACACCACTTGTGTTATGTACAAGAAACGTAATCATTACTCTTTTTCATCAATATTGTGATTATTTTGGTACGACAGATGTGCTGCTGCCATTTGCTTGATGGTTCCTTATGTTGAGGCTTGAAAGCTTCACAACTTGTTGCCGTTAAATTTGACCTTTACTTTAGATATTTTATAAAGTAGATGCTGCATTCAGTTAAATAACAGTAAATTCAGAGTGTTTTACTGCCTCTGATTTCTCGTGATGTGAGTGACCACCGGCAACAGCAGGACGTCATTTCGCTCCATGCAGTCACTCCTTGCATTTAACTAGGTTTAACCTTTGGCTCACGACATGTGTGGCTGAAAGGAGAAGCAGCGCTCGGTTAACCCGCCGGGTGCGTCTCAGAGCAATGGGGCGAGCTTTCAGTCTCATTCATCAAGTTGGTCGTTAGTTTCTGTGCAGTGCCCTTCACTCTGCCTAGAACGTATCCGGTTGCAATAATAGCCTTGCCAACGGCACTTCTTCAATGCGGGAACGCCATGACGCCTTGATCACACGACCTGGAAAACGTAGGATCCTCAGCCACAAACGCGCGTGCGATCTTGGCATCACCGTTTTTTTTTTGCTGAAGACATCCTATTGACTCAACATGAGGGTTATGTCTTGTTACGTTTTGAGTATTTATTGCTTCTGGCATTTACGCATATGGAATAATGCTTATTATTCATTTCACTGGTGTCATGAAGAATTGTACACTCGCTTTCGGTGGGATGTTCGGGGGTACCCTTAGCATGGCTGGCTAACTAGGACCGTAGGCTGTGACGCTGCACACCAAAAATTACTGGTAGGCTGCGCCGTTTCACAGTTATGAGTTGCGTGACAGTCTACCAGCTTCGCCACCGGCCAGCGTCCGAGCCATAGGATTCGCGTGTGTGGTGGTCACGCGACCATTTGCCCTGCAGCCATGCAGTGGTAAACACGGGTCTTCCCTGTTCCCGCCTTGCATTCCTCTGTCGGCGAAACAACATTGGCAGTTAAACGAGCAGGTTACTGGACTTCTGTCGATAAGCAACAATTGATAGCTGCGGATTTCCGACTCCAGCAACACAGAATGAGCAGGAAAGGTTGGAAAATGCTCAGTTGCAAAGATGTAGCGAAAGGAGATGGGAGGTTTATGATGTCAATGAAGTATTCTCTGGCCCCAAAATAATAATAGAATGTCCAACATTTGTACGTTTTAGAAATGTAGTTCGAACTCTTGCTGGGGTGGCTTTATGAACCAGGATCCAATTGCTAAGAAGAGCTGGTTTCGTGAACCCTGGCCATGATTCCATGAATTACAGTTTTACAGTCTAAATTTGGCAAAGCGCTTCACGTGCCGTCAATACACCGACACGGCGACCCCGGCAGCTCGCTCTCGACCTTATCGTGCCAATTGCCAACTGACCGTCCCAGCCGGGGACTAAAAGCGAGCACGCGAAGCGACTCGAACCCAGCATTGCCAGGACAGCGGAGACGGGTGCACGACAGCGCTCTAGCCAACTAAGCTACCGAGGCGGCAAGTCACAGGGAGGCACTTGCTTGCTTAATTCAGATTCATTGACGAGTCAATTAGTTACTTGATTAAATTGCATCTACTTCATTGAGAATCACATGTTTTAGGGCGCAAGGAATATGTTGCATGATATCATATTATTTATTGCATATGTTGTGCACTGTACTACAAGCGACATATTCAGAATTCCATGGATAAATATTTCTTCACGCGGAACCATCCGACTATTCTACAAGCAAAGATTTTACTTTATATTGCTTCATATAAAGTAAAATCTTTGTAAAATGGATGGTATCAGCGTGAAGAAATACTTTATCCCCACGGAATTCTGAATATGTCGCTTGCAGCACAGTGCACAACATATGCAATACATAATATGATATCATGCAACACATTCCTTGCGCCCTAAAACATGTGATTCTCAATGAAGTAGATGCAATTTAATCAAGTAACTAATTGTCTTGTCAATTAATCTGAATTAAGCAAGCAAGTGCCTCCCTGTGACTTGCCGCCTCGGTGGCTTAGTTGGCTAGAGCGCTGTCGTGCACCCGTCTCCGCTGTCCTGGCGATGCTGGGTTCGAGTCGCTTCGCGTGCTCGCTTTTAGTCCCCGGCTGGGAGGGTCAGTTGGCAATTGGCACGATAAGTTCGAGAGCGAGCTGCCGGGGTCGCCGTGTCGGTGTATTGACGGCACGTGAAGCGCTTTGCCAAATTTAGACTGTAAAACTGTAATTCATGGATCATGGCCAGGGTTCACGAAACCTTCTTAGCAATTGGATCCTGGTTCATAAAGCCACCCCAGCAAGAGTTCGAACTACATTTCTAAAACGTATAAGTGTTGGACATTCTATTATTATTTTTGGGCCAGGGAATACTTCATTGACATCATAGACCTCCCATCTCCTTTCGCTACATCTTTGCAACTGAGCTTTTTCAACCTTTCCTGCTCATTATGTGTTGCTGGAGTCAGAAATCCGCAGCTATCAATTGTTGCTTATCGACAGAAGTCCAGTAACCTGCTCGTTTAACTGTCGATGTTGTTTCGCCGACAGAGGAATGCAAGGCGGGAACAGGGAAGACCCATGTTTACCACTGCATGGCTGCAGGGCAAATGGTCGCGTGACCACCACACACGCGAATCCTATGGCTCGGACGCTGGCCGGTGGCGAAGCTGGTAGACTGGCACTCAACTCATAACTGTGAAACGGCGCAGCCTACCAGTAATTTTTGGTGTGCAGCGTCACAGCCTACGGCCCTAGTGAGCCAGCCATGCTAAGGGTACCCCCGAACATACCACCGAAAGCGAGTGTACCATACGGAAATGTAGCGTGCGAGTCAACTACGGATGCTTGGTGCCACTCTGATGGGCTGGTTTGGTCACGTGACTCATTGCGGGGGGGGGGCTCGTCTTGCTTAAGGATGCTCAATGCACTGATTGTCGGTTGTGAAAATGTTTGAAATTGAATCTTCGTATTTTGTTCACTCCAGATATGGTGTTTTTACCGCTCACTCTTTATTAAATATTAATCACGAGCGCACTGAATCTAGGGGCTCTCATCTGCCCTAGACAGCTGCTGCGCTGGTCTTCATAGCGACGTCATGTGCTTGTTGGTCCGCATTGCCGCCTTGACGGATGTTATAGCAACACCGTCGGTTATGCGGTCGATTCACGTGGTCTCGCTGTCTGTAGGGGTCGTTTAGGCTGCGGACGTTTAGATTCTGGGATGCATGTGTAAATTGGAGGTACCTGAATAAACGGTAACAGGATCGATAGTCATGTTGACCCGGAAAGGCGTCAAATATGATTATTTTGTGATGCTGTAATTTACATTAGGATAACTCTAATATTAATATGATTGGGTGCAGGATGCCGTTATGTAGTCAGCTGTGCTACCTGTGCCTACTGAAGACACCATAATTGAAAGACAGTGCCTACCTAGGCAGATTCCGTGACCTCGACCAAGCTACTTAAGCACAGTATCCACCAGGTGGGTCAATCATCGTCGCCTATTGACAAGTCAAAGTAGGTTCCTGAAGATCGCATTGAGCCATGCAGTGGTAGGAATTGAGGGGATGCCACTAATTTGGCAACTTAAAAATACTAATTTCCAACTCATCATGATATACACTAACCTGACTGAAAAAGTGGTGCAGGAGATATTGATAATGTCAGGTGATTCTTCATTGATTGATAATATCAGCTATTGATATTATCAGATATTATATTGATTATATACAGATATTGATATTGATATTGATAATATCAGATCAGGTAACACCTGTTTTTTTTCAGTCGGTGAAGCACACTGTTGATTTTGAAGATTTGCACCGGAACACCAAGCATATTGTACCAGGTATGGGTGCAGATATGAAGAAATTGTTATGCTGGCAAAAGACCATCAGTGTGCTATTCTTCTAGTATACGTCCGTAGACGGAACATTAAAACCGAATACTATTAGTGGGGCAGCTGAATTATTGGGGTGTGAACTGCCACATGCAAGTCTACACCAATGATACCAGGTGCATACAAATATCGCTGGCTGAAAATAATAACACATTGAACCGAAAAATATTGCGCCGGGCAGGTAGAAAGCACCCAGTGTTTTCAACCTCCAATGCACGACCTGACCAGTGTCAGGTCGTAAATCTCCAACATGACCAGCACCAGCTGTGGCTCATTCACACCACCTGGTGAAAGAAGCTGCACCTGTCATCCACTGACATTGCACAAATCACCAACCACTGCGCACCTGCTACCAATTGATTGCATGGACAAGATATCGTTGACATTGTCATAATTTGCAGACTGGCCTGGGTGTCAAGATTGTGTTGTCTGATGTCAGAAGTCATATTTTATGAAAAACTATAAACATGACATGCAGAGTACATGAAGAAGCCAATTATTTTTGGTGGATGCGCTTCCTTTAAGCTTATTGTTGAGTTAACGAATACACTTAAAACGTTCTCATTTATGTCTGTGGCTTATCTACTTTTCTAGTTGCACTGGTATTTAAGTCAGCGCATTAAATTAAGTGCACACAGACAATATATGATCACGTGGTAGAAGGACTAATTGGCACATTATTCCACCAGTTCTTCATCATCACCAGCAACGCATATTATTAGCCGGTATTTTTACCAACAGTCTTCAACCCATGGCTGCTGATAAGTGAATCTCTTTTCAATCAGTGCCAACATAAGTAAGATAATGTCAGAAATTATCAGGCTAGCTTAAGAACATCACTATATGACATATGGCATCACTACCTTACACAAATGTGTGAAAATTTGGTTAAATTAGGTGAAGTTGACTGAGGAGTGATATCAGGCCTGCCTGATGACCACCTACTATTAATTTTACAGTGAAATGGTCTTACCAGCGCAAGTTGGGATTGGATATTCCCTTCGTGCAGCGTCCCACCACTCACCACTGTTTTCTTTTGCATTTGTATCGCGACACGGTCACGAACATCTTTCCTGGTATGAATTTCTGTGTGTTCTAACACTGACCGATAGGCACAAAACGCTAGTGATGCTTCGTTTCCTGTCCTCGTGCCTTCGGCCGAAATATCCACATCGTTGTCCACCTTCAGAATAGACGCCAGATTATAGTTGAAAACAATGTGTTCATTGTATAGCGCCCCGCACGCTATAGCGCTTATTTTATTATGTAGTTATTTTTGTGTTTTTGGTGCTATCAATGTAACTCCAATAATTTGGAATGTCCATCATTAGACCTATGGCGCTGCATGGAAAGTATTAGCCCAAAACAGGCTTTGGCAACACCAGTAATTGTGCTGGCAACACCCATAATTCTGAGAAACCTTCACCTATGCCTGCAACCAGTCCATTGCTTAATGGTATGTTGCTCGTTCGGTTTACGCCAGCCGTTTTCCCATGAAAGTCTGAGCTATCGGATGAAAAATGGCCGCAAGAATCCTGGTCGTGCTATAATGCTCTGGTGGTATGTCCCAAATAGCGGAACCAATGTCGCAAGCCAAACTAAACGTGTCACTGAATGGTGGTCGCGCTGTAGGTGTGCGCATCTTGTGATTGGATTGACAACAGTTCCGTCTATCCTTGTCCGTGCGAAGGGTTTGCCTGTGCACTCATATGAAGAGCCTGTTTAACTATCACGGTAGGACAATCCAGTCTGTTCGGTGTCCGAATATCCGTTATCAGTCACAGAGGCGTGGAAACTATCCTAAGACGGGCGGGGGTGGGGATGGGATGGTATAGTTGTTTTAAGTTATTCCTTTCCATGAAAAGCCAATTGGGTTCATATTTTAACCCATTCAATGTGGCAAGTGAAAATTCCTCTTTCAGCACTATTTAGTATTATGCAATAATTTCCTCTCAGTCCATCTCATGGCATCACATGCCAATTGACATCACACACAAAGCTGGAAGCAAAGAAGGAAGCTTGGAACGCGGTAACAATTAGCTTGGCCACCGGTGGTGCACCAATGACACACGGCACGAATGACAATGGAATGATGCGTATAACCAATGCAGTTGATGCGCCCTAAAACCCGAACAACCAACCGACAATGGAATGATTTGTAGACGCTCGGCAAGAGTCGCGATCGGCGGCCGTTTTGGCCGTGTGTGGTGGATGTCGTCCACGGGCGGTGGATGCCATCCACGGGCGGTGGATGCCGTCCACGGGCGGTGGATGCCATCCACGCACTGTGGATGCCGTCCACGGGCGGTGGATGCCATCCACGGGCGGTGGATGCCGTCCACGCACTGTGGATGCCGTCCACGCGCGGTGGATGCCGTCCACGCACTGTGGATGCCGTCCACACACGGTGGATGCCGTCCACACACGGTGGGTGCCGTCCACGCGCCGCAGATGTTGTCCACGCGCGGCGACGGTGTGCCCTGTCCGACACACCTGCTGGCTGTTGGTGTGCCGCCCCGACCCGACCCAGGGCTCCGCCCGGCGGCCGGGTGGAGAGGTACGCCACCGCCACGCCGACGGCCGCGTCCCATTATGTCGGCGCTTCTGTCGTCGTTACACCGGCGTAATGGGCGCTTCCGACTTCCGCGGCGCCGGCGCCGGGAACGTCGAGGCTGATTCGCGCGCTACCTGTCGGTCGACCGGCGGAGGTGGCTGGGTTCCGGCTCCGGTGGCGGCGGCGCTGTTCTGGCCTACCGGCGGCATCGACATTCTGGTTCCCCGGGGATGCCGCTGCTCTGGCGCAGGTGCTAAGGTACTAGGGGGGGGATGTTCTGGTTCCCCGGCGGTGTCGAGGCTCTGGTTTTCCGGAAATGCCAGGGTTCCGGCCTGTCGGCGGAAGCGACCATCAGATCATGTTAAAGGATAGATGCTGTTGCTTTTGAACCTGCCCTGGGAAAGCAATGGACGGGTGGCACAGTGGTTAACTTGTATAGGCTTTTATATGTAGAAGTTATTTATCTATGTCCAGTTGCTATGTATCAGCTATTCAAACTCACCTTATACGTTCGCCTTTGGATCTCCAACAGTTATGTGTGTATATATTTACATACCTGTCGCCATGGTGAAATGCGCCAGCGCGCGCCAGTCGCCGGTGTAGCAACCTATTATATCTTGCCTCTTGATATCATCATTTATGCGCCGTTACCACCGTCTTTCGTGAAGCCACAGGACCATGAAACAGTGACACATTATTCGTGAATTGAGGTGGAATATAGCACTTTCAGAACACTGAATCGACATCCTTCCGACGGAATATCGACATCGTCTGTCTAATTTCTGTTATGTCTAATTTGTCTAATGTCTAATTTCTAACAGTATCTTGTTGATAAGTATTATGCTTACACTCACCATTGCGGATTGTGATGCATGAACATCTTTGAGCACAATTTCAGACAAAAGCATTATCTGTGATGTCTGTTATACAATATCAGTTGATAAGCTTACGTATTTTGTATCGTTATTGCTAAAATACCTAGTTATGCTAAATCTGCTATCTAAAATCAAATGAAAAGTGCACGTATCACTTTTGTGATACGTGCACTTTTGTTAAAGTGCACTTTTGTAAAAGTGCAGGCGTGGATAGTAGTATACTGTTGGATCAAAATTGTGTTTGTAGAACTTATAAGTTAAGTTAAGCGACATCGTTTCGATGGCGAATTTCGACATCTTACTGTACTCATATGAACATCTCACACCTAACGAATAACCATTATTTTAACACTGCCATGAAGACACACCCGGGAAGCCATGCCATGAAGACACACCTGGGAAGCCATGCCATGAAGACACACCTTCGTCCGCACACGTCCATAACAAGTACCCAACTCCTGGCTCCGGCCGATGTCCACAGTTCATCTGTGAGCAGGAGTGAAACTTCAGATACTTTCGTGGATACACGTGCACCCCAACCAGAAAATGTGAAACTGCAACTTCCATGTCGTATCCCCAAGTCTTCTTCAGTAAAGAATGTCATGCTTTGGAGCGAAATTCGTATGGGCACTTTGGGAGTTATAAAACATAACTAGGTTTTCAAATCATCGAGCTGGCTTGCAATGCCAGCGCCAGTTCCGTTCACCCTTGCTGGGAATTGTCCGAATGCATCCCTGCCCATTCCACCGCTCAACAAAAACATTCTTGGCAGAAATATGGCGGCCACCACTGATGTACATCTCCATTCAAATGCATAAAGTTCCACCACTGTCGCAGGGTGAAGTGCCCGCGGCGAACAGACCCGCCGACCGGAAGACAGTGGCGTCGCACGTGACCGGAATGGGATTTGACGACGAGCATTTGCGCAGATGTGGCGATCGCGCCAGCCATCTCTGACCGTGCAATACCGCCGATCCGGTCGGTCCGGTGACATTCTCATGTCAATCCGCTGACTGTCGATCAAGGTGACCTTGGCTTTGACACAAGGTGACCGCCGGTGCCGCCGACAGACGCTGAGCCGCTCCAGACTGGTGGGCGCCGTGTACCCCTCGCCGAACGTGCCTCCTGTCTGGTGGGTGCTGTGCGTCCCTTGCCGAACGTTCCTCCTGAGTGGCGAGTGCCGTACGACTGAAGGTGCGGCCTCCTGCCGTGTGCCCCGCGCCGAACTTGTCGCCGGTGTTGCACGGACACGCCGGCTGCGGTCAGACGGGCCAGACCGGCGGACATTGTCCGGCTGTCGATGGCAGCTGATGACAGACGGGTCAGGCCGGCGGACATTGTCCGGCTGTCGATGGCAGCTGATGACCGGGCAGACGGGTCAGACAGACCGGTCAGACGGGTCAGACCGGCGGACATTGTCCGGCTGTCGATGGCAGCTGATGACAGACGGGTCAGACCGGCGGACATTGTCCGGCTGTCGATGGCAGCTGATGACCGGGCAGACGGGTCAGACAGACCGGTCAGACGGGTCAGACCGGCGGACATTGCCCGGCTGTCGATGGCAGCTGATGACAGACGGGTCAGGCCGGCGGATATTGTCCGGCTGTCGATGGCAGCTGATGACCGGGCAGACGGGTCAGACAGACCGGTCAGACGGGTCAGACCGGCGGACATTGTCCGGCTGTCGATGGCAGCTGATGACAGACGGGTCAGACCGGCGGACATTGTCCGGCTGTCGATGGCAGCTGATGACAGACGAGTCAGACCGGCGGACATTGTCCGGCTGTCGATGGCAGCTGATGACAGACGGGTCAGACCGGCGGACATTGTCCGGCTGTCGATGGCAGCTGATGACAGACGGGTCAGACCGGCGGACATTGTCCGGCTGTCCATGGCAGCTGATGACAGACGGGTCAGACCGGCGGACATTGTCCGGCTGTCGATGACGGGTCAGACCGGACAGACCGGCGGATATTGTCCGGCTGTCGATGGCAGCTGATGACCGGTCAGACGGGTCAGACCGGCGGACATTGTCCGGCTGTCCATGGCAGCTGATGACAGACGGGTCAGACAGACCGGTCAGACGGGTCAGACCGGCGGACATTGTCCGGCTGTCGATGACGGGTCGATGACAGACGGGTCAGACAGACCGGCGGACATTGTCCGGCTGTCGATGACGGGTCGATGACAGACGGGTCAGACCGGCGGACATTGTCCGGCTGTCCATGGCAGCTGATGACCGGGCAGACGGGTCAGACAGACCGGTCAGACGGGTCAGACCGGCGGACATTGTCCGGCTGTCCATGGCAGCTGATGACAGACGGGTCAGACCGGCGGACATTGTCCGGCTGTCCATGGCAGCTGATGACCGGACAGACGGGTCAGACAGACCGGTCAGACGGGTCAGACCGGCGGACATTGTCCCGCTGTCGATGGCAGCTGATGACCGGACAGACGGGTCAGACAGACCGGTCAGACGGGTCAGGCCGGCGGACATTGTCCGGCTGTTGATGGCAGCTGATGACCGGACAGACGGGTCAGACAGGTCAGACCGGCGGACATTGTCCGGCTGTCGATGGCAGCTGATGACCGGACAGACGGGTCAGACAGACCGGTCAGACGGGTCAGACCGGCGGACATTGTCCGGCTGTCGATGGCAGCTGATGACCGGACAGACGGATCAGACAGACCGGTCAGACGGGTCAGACCGGCGGACATTGTCCGGCTGTCGATGGCAGCTGATGACCGGGCAGACGGGTCAGACAGATCGGTCAGACGGGTCAGACCGGCGGACATTGTCCGGCTGTCCATGGCAGCTGATGACAGACGGGTCAGACCGGCGGACATTGTCCGGCTGTCCATGGCAGCTGATGACAGACGGGTCAGACAGACCGGTCAGACGGGTCAGACCGGCGGACATTGTCCCGCTGTCGATGGCAGCTGATGACCGGACAGACGGGTCAGACAGACCGGTCAGACGGGTCAGACCGGCGGACATTGTCCGGCTGTCGATGGCAGCTGATGACCGGACAGACGGGTCAGACAGACCGGTCAGACGGGTCAGACCGGCGGACATTGTCCCGCTGTCGATGGCAGCTGATGACCGGACAGACGGGTCAGACAGACCGGTCAGACGGGTCAGACCGGCGGACATTGTCCGGCTGTCGATGGCAGCTGATGACCGGACAGACGGGTCAGACAGACCGGTCAGACGGGTCAGGCCGGCGGACATTGTCCGGCTGTCGATGGCAGCTGATGACCGGACAGACGGGTCAGACAGACGGGTCAGATCGGCGGACATTGTCCGGCTGTCGATGGCAGCTGATGACCGGACAGACGGGTCAGACAGACCGGTCAGACGGGTCAGACCGGCGGACATTGTCCGGCTGTCGATGGCAGCTGATGACCGGACAGACGGGTCAGACCGGCGGACATTGTCCGGCTGTCCATGGCAGCTGATGACCGGGCAGCGGCACGGCGGGCGGCCGGGTAGAAGTCTGGAGGGGGGGGGGGACGGCTCTCGCAGCTCGGCGGTGCGGTCGGCGGAGCGCCGACGCGCGTACTGCACCGTCGTGCTGTGAGGCCCGACGTTCGCGGGCGGTGTGCAGCGGGTGGGCGGTCGTCGGCCGGACACGCGGACGGTGCAGAGGAGCACGCCGTCAGCTGACGGTAGCCGGCCGACTGGTATGTTAACATAGGACCGGGTGGCCGGCATCAAGACACAATGCACTTCTCATAATTGGCCGTGCTGACGTGCCATAAAGTCATAAAGTCATAAAGTGTTCAGGCTTAATAGAAGCCACAGAGCCCCATCTGGGTTAAGCCTATCTAGAAAAGGTACTAGAAATGCATATACTCTCACCCCAATCAATCCCTTATTTCAAGTTCCTAGGGAGCTATATATCCCAGCCTATCTAGCACCAGTCACTTGCTATTGCATAACACACTCAACAATTACAAACTCCTCCAATCATGCCCATTGTGCTACCATAGCCAATCTCATCAGTATCACATCCCGAAGGAAGGTGCTGAATCCACTGCTAGGTAGACCCTATATAAAGTTATAAAGCGTTTAGACTTAATAAGAGACCCAAGGGCCCATCCAGTTAGGTCTGTAAATGGAAGATACCATAAGCCTGGTAAAAAGACCCACCCCAACCATCCCACATCCTGAAGAAACCAGTCCACCAATATCCCACACACCTATCAATGCCTATCTACCCTAGCTATCCAGCCCTATTCCCCTGATCCCTCCTGACACATGTGGATTGAATGCCTTATCAATAATTTTCAAATTGCATCCATGCCTGCTTAAAGGGGTCTGTGCCGTGCACACTTACTTACCATAAATCTCACCCCATCCATCACAAATTAGAACTCAAAAACAAGATTTTCCTGTCTAAAAAATTTGTCCACCCTACTTTTAAATACATTCAATGAGGAACTCCCCACAACATCAGCAGGCAGCCCATTCCACTGATCAACAACCCTTTGACTGAAGACCTGTTGTCGCTTAACTGTCCTACACCTCAACTTGTCTAACCTGAAGTGATGACCCCTATGTGATACTCTAAACTGAAGAGCGCCATTCAAATTGACCTGATCTAGTCCTTTAACAATTTTGTACATTGCAATCATGTCCCCCCTTAATGTCCTATACTTGAGTGAGTACATATCTAATGGCACAAGCCTTTCTCCATATTCTAAGTTACCTATTCCACTGATGAGTCTAGTTGTTTTGCGCTGCACTCTTTCTTACATATCTATATCTTTTTCTAGGTAGGGGCTCCATGCTTGCGCAGAATATTCCAAGTGGGGTCGCACATATGCTAAGTACAGTTTTTTTCATGACTTCCTTGCTCTTATATATCACACTTCTATTAATGAGTCCCAGCATTCTGAGTGCCCTGTTCCTAGTTGAGATACATTGTTTTTCTGCTTTAAGGTCTTTTGAAACCAACAAACCTAAGTCCCTTTCCTCTTCAATAACATCCAGTTCCCTCCCTCCCATTGTATGTCTGAAAGTCTCACCTCCAGACCCCAGATGCATAATCTTTCACTTGTCATAGTTGAAAGACATCTGCCATTGATCAGCCCACTTTTTTTGGGTCCTCCAAGTCTAGTTGAATATTTATAGATTGATCACAACTGTTTGCCACTCCTACCAGCTTGATATCATCAGCAAATTTGAACACTATTCCTCAGCCATAGCAGGTATAATCCGTGTTTGACCGTGTTTGAGAGCGCCGCGACTTTTGTGCTTTGCGAAGGTTCAGCACGGAATAGCTGGGTGCCTATCCTTGTTCAAGGGGTAAAGTTAAGATAGGTAAACTTATCTCAAGGGGGTAAGCTTAGCTTAATTCGACTTAAGTACGGCTAAAATGATGGCAAATTTTACATTCTGTATCAGAGCGTAGGCATTAGTGTGATTTGATATGCATTTGGGTGCTAAGGTCTTAGTGGATTGATCTCCCATCGCTCTCTCCCGGATTTCCCGGAGCCCTATGGAGTTACCCCTCTCCCTTCAATGGCGAATCCATAAATATTGACTTCTCAGCTATTTACTTCTATGAACGCCAGTTCCGACAGACGGTATCTTCAGTTGGTAGGAGATCAATTCGAACAGCGGTGTATGCAGTATTAGCCATGAGACCGCCAATATCGAAAGCAGGGGTTTGTCCCATGTTTCACATAGGACCTTTTAGGTTACTCTCTCCACCTACGTATTTTCTTTGTCTTGAAGTGTATTGTTTCAGTATCTTTTTTTGTTTAAGTATCTTTTTTTCTCATCTTATATTATCTTCCGTTCATGGGCTAACCCAGATGCAAGCCCCTGCGGCTCTTATCAATCCCCAACGCTTTATGACTTTATACCTGTGGCTCCCATTTAGCTTTAACACTTTATGACTGTATTGCTTTATGCCTTGATTTGTCACTTAGTTCTATATAGAGCTAAGTCATATTGCTCGAATTTAACTCAGTTATCCTTCAGTAGCGTCTGAAAAAGTGCTTCTACTTATCCGAGATGCGACAAATTGACCACCGGTTGTCCACCACCTGTCCACCACCGGTTGTCCACCACCGGTTGTCCACCACCGCTTGTCTCCAAAGTCGGCCGACAACACGCTTGCTATTTAAAATCGCTGAAATTGCTAATTGCTCGTGACATTTGAACTACTCACCCACGCCAAAAGGTGCCTACCAGGTAGAAGTGCGGTAACCCAAGTATAAGAGGCATCAAGACAAGCTTGCGAAGACGAGTTTTCGCATCCTATCAGCTGTATGGCTGGGCTCGATTTGGTGGGCCATGCCGCAGGTGTGGCAGCGGCCGTCAGCGAGATCATCGTGCGATCTCTGCCTGCCGACGTGGTCGGTCCCGTCACCCTACCCCGGCCCCTCTGCGGTCCTCCCCATTCCCCTCCTCCAACACAGCCGGTAAACAGCGCAGCGTGGTCGGCACATGCTGCCACCTGGTGAGCAAGGTTGGCGCGGCGGTGGCGGGAGTTGCGCGGCCTCGAGCGGCCCTGCCCTCCCACTATCGGCGGGTCATTCTACCTCGCGCGGCGCACGGCCGCCGGGTTCCGTGCACTGCGGCCAGACGCCGCGCCATAGTCGCCGCACAGACTCTGCGGTGACGAATTAGACGTAGCGTTCTCAGCCGTATCTCAAAAGGGAATTAATGTTCCTTTTTTGTTGGTTAATTTGGCTGAGATTAGTTTTTCGGCATGTATGATCAAAACATGGGCGCTCTATGATCAACATGGGCGCTATATGATCAACACGGTCGATGTGCCCTAAAGCCCAAATAAATAACTACCTAATGTATGGTCAAAAAATGAAGTATGAAAAAATGAATAGCGATATACCGAAATGGCGCAGAAATGGGTTTTTGCACTTCATATATCTTGCCACAAATGTTTGCTCGTGATATATACAAATGGCGCGGGTAAATGTTCAGCGCGACCCGTATTCACGAGGTAACTGAGATGAACGAAGCCACTATACAAGAAAGAAATCTCTATAAGAGAAGCTAGCATGGGACGGATCACGGAGGCATAAGAATGGTCGCACCTTACGATTAAGAGTATATTTGCGAAGGTGAAGTGACCACGAAGTTCATCAATTTATAGAGATAATCACGAACACGTTTATCCGTATCAAAAGGATATTTCTTTTAAATCTTGGGATGATGATTGAAAGATCTGATGTACTTGCCTGTCCATCCATCAGTTGTCTGTTGGACATGTCCATTTTCGAGGAAATTTGAGGCGTAAGTTTAGCCGACCATGATTGCTTTCAGCTGAATTAATTTCGTTGTGTGATTTCAACTGGTCTGGCGAACACATCGTATGTCTTCGGAATCATTTATCTTTTAAAATACAAAATATGCCCATTACCTTCATTACCACCAAAACCGCCACAGGGCTATCACAATAAATACAAAAATATTAATCAGCGCTGACAGTAATGTTGGTATCAGAACTATCCGCTAAAAAAAACTAAAAAAACCGAGCTATTCGTGCGGTTGAAGTGTTTTTGTGTTCCAGCAGGAGCAGATGCTGCTGCAGGTGTTCTAGGTAGCATAGCAGGTGCTGGTCTGAACTAAACGGGCACTCATTTTAAGGGGTTATCGGAAAAATCGAGGACGACGGAAATCTGCACGAGTTACGATGTTAAGGTGCAGTGGCGGTATGTCTGATCTGGAATGTCTGTGCCCACCTGCCCTCCGTTGGCCTCGTCTGGCTGACGATCTCGCCCACCCGTCTACCCGCGCCTCCATCTGCTCCTGCCGGATGTCTCCCCGTGTGTCGGCTCGTCACGTCAGCTTCAGTGAAGTCTGATGGCTGACTGCTGTGTGACCGTCAGCCGTCAGTTGTGGCATCGGTGGGCGGGCTGCCTGTCTGCTCGGCTGTGTGTCTGCCTGTCTTGAAAGTTCGGAAGTTCGCGTGAGAGTCCCGAGAGTTCGCTTGTCTGTGTGTCCCGATGCCCGCGTGTCTGTCCGTCGTCGTACCCGCCTGTCTGCCTGCTGTCGCGTCTGCCTGTTCCGAGAGTTCGCTTGTCTGTGTGTCCCAGTACCCGTGTGTCTGTCCGTCGTCGTACCCGCCTGTCTGTCTGCTGTCGCGTCTGCCTGTTCCGAGATTTCGCTTGTCTGTGTGTCCCAGTACCCGTGTGTCTGTCCGTCGTCGTACCCGCCTGTCTGCCTGCTGTCGCGTCTGCCTGTTCCGAGAGTTCGCTTGTCTGTGTGTCCCAGTACCCGTGTGTCTGTCCGTCGTCGTACCCGCCTGTCTGCCTGCTGTCGCGTCTGCCTGTTCCGAGAGTTCGCTTGTCTGTGTGTCCCGATACCCGCGTGTCTGTCCGTCGTCGTACCCGCCTGTCTGCCTGCTGTCGCGTCTGCCTGTTCCGAGAGTTCGCTTGTCTGTGTGTCCCGATGCCCGCGTGTCTGTCCGTCGTCGTACCCGCCTGTCTGCCTGCTGTCGCGTCTGCCTGTTCCGAGAGTTCGCTTGTCTGTGTGTCCCAGTACCCGTGTGTCTGTCTGTCATCGTACCCGCCTGTCTGCCTGCTGTCGCGTCTGCCTGTTCCGAGTTCGCTTGTCTGTGCGTCCCAGTACCCGTGTGTCTGTCTGTCATCGTACCCGCCTGTCTGCCTGCTGTCGCGTCTGCCTGTTCCGAGAGTTCGCTTGTCTGTGCGTCCCAGTACCCGTGTGTCTGTCTGTCATCGTACCCGCCTGTCTGCTGCTGTCGCGTCTGCGTGCTTGTCGGCGCGGCCGGCCGCGACTGTCTGCCCCTGCTGGTCGCTGGCCGGCGGCCGCTATGCGCCTCTCCGTGTTCCGTGTTCCGTGTTCCGTGTTCCGGCCGGCGCGTTCGTCCGGCCGAGCCGGAGAGCGAGCCAGCCAACACGGCCGGCTGCATCATCCCACTCCGACCGCCGGCCGCGGGCGTGCACGCTCGCATCCTCGCCGGCGCCAGGGGTCGAGAGGTCATCGCGCCGACGGCGCGTTGCGCAAGTGTTTGACATTGGCGGGGCGTGCCGGCACGTGTGGTGTCGCCACACCTGGAGCCCCGCCGCGACGCGCGGCGCCTCCGCACCGGCGGCGACACGTGGCCGGCCGGCGCGCACGTGTCGGGACGGCGCGCCGCCGGCTCCGGATTTGGCGCCAACCTGGAAGATGGCCGGTCGAGCTGCGATGTTGCCGCACCGGTGCATCGACTGGCGTCGTGGTGGCGCTGTTTTTGCTGGCGGCGCTGTGACGCCGTGCGGCCGACCGCTGCTGTGGAGACGGTTCAGGACTGCCGGGGGACGCCCCTTGCCACGACTGGGTGCTGGTGAGTGTGTTCACCTCAACTGGTTTCTAATCTTCTGGACGCGTATTCTGAAGCAACGATTTTCTAGCTGTTCGCCCTTCCGCTCGTGTCGCTTATCTGAATTTTCCTTTCTTTACACAACACAATGTGCGGTTCACGTTGTATTCTATCATACATTTGTCTTCCTGTGCCGCCATTCTATGCTTGAAAGACCTCATACATCCACGAGAATTACCGCTCCCGAGAATCTCGGTCAACATTTCGGTCGCGGCGAAAAAGAAGGATGACGGCGCACTTTCTAAAGCATCGGTTTCGTGTCATTTCCCGCTTACTCGGAAGCACCGCAATCCTACCTCCAACAAAGCGCAACATCCACCACACATCACACGTTCCTCTTCCTTCAGACAGCTCAAAACCATCCTCCGTGTTGAGAACGGATTGCTCCCAGGCGGTGAGCGTGTCTGCCTTCCTGTCACTGCAGACTCCATTCAACGACAGAACGTGATCACCGAACGACGAGCTGGCGCAACATGGCGCAACATGGCGCTGTTGGCGCGCTCATTCCGCGCCACAATGGCGTGTGCACCTGTCGCCGTGACTTGGTGCCGGTCAGCAGCTCTCTGCCGCCACTCGGACGGCAGACCCGTCAGCCATCAGGTGTGACAGGGTCGCCGCAGCCGTCTGGAACGGCAGCGTGACGGCCTTGCTCGCCGCGCACGCCGCCTTTTTGCGGCGGATGGTATCGTCGTCGTGGCGGCGATTGACACACGCCGACGGCCGTGTTGCAGAACAACCGGTATCGCTGGCAAATTGCCAGGTCGCGGGCGGCGCTCGCGATTGCGGGCGCGTCGGCCGGATCGGCGGCGAGTTCCTGCGGTGTCGGCGGCGTGCTGCTTGCGCGGACAACTCCTCCGGCGGGTCCGTCGCGTACTTGTGCTGTTGTGGCAGTGACGTCAGCGGCAGTAGAGAGTGGACCGGCCGCTGTCGGACAGCGGTGCAGACCGCGAGGTCAGCGGTCAGACTCGGCGGCGGTGGAATGCGACCCCTGGCGCTGCGGGAGTGGCGCATGGCCGTCGGAGCCTGAACTAACGTTGACGTCCAACGTCAGACGTTGGACTGCTACGCCTGGCTGAGTTCGCGGCCGTGGCGTGATCGTGGCGGACGTCTACGACCGCGCCGCGGGAGAAATCTCACCGCCGTCGGGCGCGCCCCAGTGGCAGTGACCCAGTGTGCCTGGCCCCGAATCCGGCGGCACGGCCGGCCGACTCGACTCGGCGCCGGCCGGCGCGCCGCTCCGCAGCCGCGCCGTCGAGAAAGCGGCGCGAGCGTTGCACGGCGCGCCGTCGACGGCCGGCGCGCGCGTCACTTGCGCGCTCAAGGTCAGGAAAGCGACACCGGTCGGCGACAGGTGGTGGTGCTGCCGTGACCGGGGCGGCGCGCCCGGCAGTCGGTGCCGGCGGCGGCGCTGATGACGGGCGGGTCAGTCCGGCGCGGCGGAGCGTCCTCACGCTGGACGGCCGGGGCGGGGACCGGTCGCCACTGGTGGGCCGTGTAATCGGCGGCGGGAGCGTGCGGCTCCGCCGGCGCGCTTTGTCCGCCGACCAATGAATGGAACCGGGCCCCGGAACTCGCCGCGGTTGTGCGGCGATGCCGCATTCAGCGCGGCGCCGTTTTGTCCGGCCCGACAAATATTCTCCCGAGAATCCGGCCGTATTGTGACCCGGTGTGGTGTTTTGTCTACCGTCCCAACA
The DNA here is from genome assembly GCA_034440615.1 of Ashinkailepas kermadecensis. NCBI lineage: Eukaryota > Metazoa > Arthropoda > Thecostraca > Neolepadidae > Ashinkailepas > Ashinkailepas kermadecensis. Next base: position 349,372 of record JAOTOM010004808.1, on the reverse strand, counting down.
CTGCGACTTGCCACATTTTATCAAGTGGATGTGCGTGCAAAGTGGCGCATTTACGTGGCCCGGAAGCTCATTTTCAGCCAATCGGTCTGAAAATCGAGCTGTCAAACATCGGTGCTATCGTGGAAGTTATTTAACTCCAGGATGGGTTTGATAGCCCTCCGATGATTTCAAGGTTGGGTGCGTCGCGCCACTCGTGAACTCTTCACGCGCCGCTGACTTCACGCCCCGTCACCTCCAGTGCAGCAACTGCTGGCAGTCCAGGTGACTCAGTTGGACATGTAGTGAGTCATGCTCAAACCAGTACATGTCTGCGGACGCTATCTTGCAAACGGAAACCAGCTTTGCCAGCCTATTGCTATCTGTCAGCCGTGATAGTCAATTAAGTGCCAATTACAGGCAGGGTCGGTTTCAAGATTGGCTCGTTCCGATCGCCAGTGCAGCGGTCGTAGCCCGACCGGTCCATCCCTGCCGGCGCGAGGGCAGCCGGAAGGGCTAGTCGGCAGCCTAGTGGCAGGATGTGTCGCTTGGCGTATCTGATGACGGCCGCGGCGGCTACCTTTTGCGATGGGACGCCAATTAGCGGCCGTTTGGCGCGATCGGGTCGTCCACGTCCGGACGCGGACCAGGTCGTGCGTCGGTGCACCGGCATCGCAGCACCGACAGCCAGCGGTCACTGCCGGCCGGCTGCGATAGCATCCTCTCCGACCACTCGTGACGTGACGGGGCTCGTCTGGCGGCCCGCTTCCGCCCCCCTCCCCTCCTCCCACACACACACACACACACACACACACACACACACACACACACACATTCATTGTATATATATACACATATATATATATATATGTATATATATATATATATATATATATATATATATATATATATATATATATATATATATATATATATATATATATATATATATAAAACCCTTATGACATGTGGCATAAGGTGACAGATACAAATATATGATACAGATTTCCCCGCTTCCCAGATGGGCCCCTGTGGCTCTCATTAAGTCTGAGCACTTTATGACTTGATGCCTTTATGGTACTCGGACGTGAGACATGTGTTATCCCTCTCGACCTTTCCTCGGATGACAGGACCCTACCTCACCATACCCCCAATGGGTGTGACGGTGTGGCGCGTGACCTTGTCGCTGGTGACCGGCCTGCTCGTGTGGCGGCGGCCGGGGCCGCTGTGTGTGCCGCGGCCGTCACCGTCTGGGCCGGCTTTACGGCCGGGTCGGCCCGGCGCCACCCGAAGCGATTGGCCGTGCTGCCGGGCTGGAATGCGGTCGGCGCCGCCGAGAAGTGGGACAGGACGGCGGGCGGCGGGCGGCGGGCGGCGGGCGGCGGGCGGCGGGCGGCGGGCGGCGGGCGGCGGGCGGCGGGCGGCGGGCGGCTAGAGGGTGGCGGGCGGCGGGCGGCGGGCGGCGGGCGGCTAGAGGGTGGCGGGCGGCGGGCGGCGGGCGGCGGGCGGCGGGCGGCGGGCTGCGGGCTGCGGGCGGCGGGCGGCGGGCGGCGGACGGCGGGCGGCGGGCGGCGGGCGGCGGGCGGCGGGCGGCGGGCGGCTAGAGGGTGGTCTGTGTGGCCGGCGGCTGCCGAGCCGCTCCTCCCGGACCTGGCCGGCGGGCCGCCAGTGACGCGCGACGACGGCCGCACCGCATCGTCCTGGCCAGCTGTACACAGGTGTGCCGCCCCGACGACCGGCCGGAGGCCGCTCTGAAGGCCCTGTGCGCGGTGTTTGCCCAATATAGCTGCCCGTGGAAGTACTTAACAATTTGTGTGAACCGCGACCCGCCTCTGTTCCGCGACCCGCGATCTGTCGGGATCTACCATCTTGGACGGCGGACCAACATTCCTCCCTCCCTCCCTCCCTTCCTCACCGTGAAGGCACGGACCCTCCTCCGCCGTCACGAGTGTGGTTTCGTAAAATGAGTTAGACAGTGAGATACAAAATGAATTAATTTCAAGTGTTGGAGGGAGGGGGTGAGAGCGAGATTATAAATTAATTCGTTCCATAAGTATAGTATAGATGTTGTTGCTTATGTATTTATCCTTTTCACAATACATTTCGGGTAATTTTTACCAGATATTTCGAAGTGTGATGTCAATAATTTTTGTCGTTTAGCAAGAAGTCGTTGTCATTCATGCATCTTAACACAAATAATAAGATGGCATCAAAGTACGCTAACCAAGTTTTCAATAATTATGAGTACTTTCAAAGGGAGAGGTGGCGGGGGAAATTGCACCCCTTCAACCAACTAGGACTAGGTTGAACAACAGGACCGGTGATGGAGTCCTGGTGTGCTGGTGTTCCACCACGACAGGCCTCACACCACCTACTGGAGCAGCTTGCCGGCCGGCCGGCTGTCTGTTGGGCCACACACCCGGCTCGGTCGCCGCCGCCGCCGACAGCCGGACAGGTCTCACATGGCGGCTGTTGTGTGTCCCTGACCCGTGTCCACACGTAGCGCCGCCGACTCCACCGCCGCCGACAGCCAGGCAGGTCTCACACGCCGGCTGTTGTGTATCCCTGACCCGTGTCCACACGTAGCGCCGCTGACTCCACCGCCGCCGACAGCCAGGCAGGTCTCACACGCCGGCTGTTGTGTATCCCTGACCCGTGTCCACACGTAGCGCCGCTGACTCCACCGCCGCCGACAGCCAGGCAGGTCTCACACGCCGGCTGTTGTGTATCCCTGACCCGTGTCCACACGTAGCGCCGCCGACTCCACCGCCACCGACAGCAGGACGGCCCTCACACACCGGCTGCTGTGTATCCCTGACCCGTGTCCACACGTAGCGCCGCCGACTCCACCGCCACCGACAGCAGGACGGCCCTCACACACCGGCTGCTGTGTATCCCTGACCCGTGTCCACACGTAGCGCCGCTGACTCCACCGCCGCCGACAGCCAGACAGGTCTCACACGCCGGCTGTTGTGTATCCCTGACCCGTGTCCACACGTAGCGCCGCCGACTCCACCGCCACCGACAGCCAGACAGGTCTCACACGCCGGCTGTTGTGTATCCCTGACCCGTGTCCACACGCAGCCCCGCCGCCGCCGGCCGCCCGCCGCCCGCCGCCCGCCGCCCGCCGCTCGCCGCTCAGGCTCGCCGACACGGTGCGTGCTGGGGCGGCTGCAGTAAAGCCCGTCCGCCGACCGAGCGCACGCGAGTCGAGCGCGAAACGTGACCACCGCTGCCCCCGGGATATCAGCCGGCTGTCCGCGGTGTGATGGCGGCGCCGGCAAAAACGCGCCGCGCCGCCGCCGGCCGCGTCGCCCGCGTCAATGCTGGAATAGCCGATCGACGTGGCCCGGTGCGCGGCCGCGTCGCGTGCTGGACCTGTGCGGCGCCGGCAGCTGTCTGTCTGTCTCCGCATGTGTGCTGGCTGCACCGTGTACAACACTGTGTGGTGTACGCCAGCCGGCGTGGCGCCGACCACCGCTCGGCCGGGGCTCGTGTCAGACGTCAGCCGGCCTGCGACAGCCGGCCGGCTGACGTCAGCCCCGGCCATGGCCATGCAACACGTCTTGTGTCAGCCGCTGCTACTGCGCTGTTTGGTGGTGGATTGTGGCATGGTGGCTAATGGGTCAAAGCGCCATGCACTAGTCCATCGCATTTACGCCAGGCATTAGGCCCGGAATCCGCGCCAATCTGTGACTGGGATCCGCACTGACCGCTGGGCCCGGGATCTGAACCAGTCCATGGCCCCTGGATCCACACCAGCTACTGGACCCGGGATCAATGCTGGCCGCTGGGCGTGGGATCCACACCAGCCACCGGTTCCTGGGTTCACATCAGGTACCGGACCCGGGGTCCACGCTGGCCGCCAGGCCCGGGATCTGAACCAGCCCATGGTCCCTGGATCCACACCAGCTACTGGACCCGGGATCAATGCTGGCCGCTGGGCGTGGGATCCACACCAGCCACCGGTTCCTGGGTTCACATCAGCTGCCGGACTTGGGGTCCACGCCGGCCGCCGGGTCCGGGATCCGGACCACCCGTCGGGACGCCGGGTCGTGACTGCGGCGCTATGATTCGGTTGGCTCTCCGAGGAGTATGATCCGCGAAGGTAGTCAGACGAGCTGGGCGGAGCCGCTCGGCACCGGCCTTCCACGAGCGGCTGGCGCGGCGGGCTGGGTTTGCTTCGCCACCGTATCGGAGCAATGTCTTCTATCCATGGAACAGTGTGCAGTTGCGTTGTTCTTTTTCTGAGTAAGTTTGTCGTGGAATGCAGCCAACTGAAGTTAGTATCTGAGAGTAGCAGTGTGGCCGGTGTCACCTCAGCAACAGTGTCACCTGTCAGACAGCAGTGTCCGGTGTCACCTCAGCAACAGTGTCACCTGTCAGACAGCAGTGACCGGTGTCACCTCAGCAACAGTGTCACCTGTCAGACAGCAGTGACCGGTGTCACCTCAGCAACAGTGTCACCTGTCAGACAGCAGTGTTCGGTATCACCTGTTCGGAATGGTTGCAACTGAAGTGGTGTCAATTCCAGATAGGTAGTCGATCGCGCATGTCGGAATGCGTACAAATTGGTTGCGTGCTATGTTGTCGGGTTTGTTTGTTTTGAACACCAGGGACGTTAGACGAATACGCACATTCTGCAATTCAGCGTGGGCATGTGGAAACCGAGTGGTTGTGCCCTTGTCAAAGCTTGACTTGTCACAGACACGTGTTACTGGCACGTTAGTTGACTGCCAATTTACAACACAAATAATTAAATACGGCGCACGCATGTTGGTGCGCTCCGTCAGTCCGGGTGCTCACGGTGACTTTCTGTTTCTCAGGTAAGCTGGTCGACACCGGACATCAGCGCTTGCTCGGTGCTGCAGAGCTGCTGACCGAGAGAGCGGTCAGTCAGTGACTTGTGAGCGGTCAGCCGGTGACTTCTGAGTGAAGTGAACGTGCCGCCGTCTGCACCTGCCTGTGAGTACCTGCAGTGCGTGCTGGTGTAGCGCGTGGGCGTGAAGCGCTGGCCAGTTTTTGGCTCGTGGCCACCGGTCTCTCACCACCAGTTATTGGTTCATGGTCACCGGCAGTCGACAGGCTTTCGTTTGTGGTTAACGAGTCTGACCGCCCGGCGATTCATCCATGTGTCGGTACGGTTGCTCCGGGTCGCGCTGCCGGTGAAATTTCACGGGTGAGCCTCGATCTGGCACAGCGACGAACAGTAGCACAATGTCCTGGAATTGCGTGATTTACGTGGCATACAAGACTCGTCAGGAACTTGTTTTGACGTCCTACAATAGAGTTTTGACTTCCTGAATTCATTTCCATGAAACTTCACAACACAGAACTGCAGTAACTGCCACTTCCGTCACCGCACTTGCTTCTTGGTATCTCTCATCTCTCATCTCATCTGGCATCTCTCATCAGTGCCATCACAATCTTGCCAGCAGATGCGGTGTGCATCCGTGAATGTCATCTTTGTCCACACTGTTACAAAAAAAACAAATTGTTTCAATGTCATCAGGGGTTTTGAAGTCTTCGCCTGTCACTCTTCACGCTGCGACACATGAATTCTAGGACACCGCAGTAGCTGTGTTTGGCGGGCCAGCCACGTCTGACCAGCTGTGGCGGACGGCGGCGTGCTTCGATCAACCTCGCCGCCACTGGGAATCCAGCCCGGCCCCATAATACGATTATTATCAGTATTATGTCACGGGCTGCAGCTGGTCGTCACGTGCAGCATGGGCTGTGGCAGGCCTCCAGGTGCTCGGACGTACTGCACACGTTTCTGTGAAAAGTCCTGGCAGCAGTTCACAGGGTCTGAAATTTTGCAAGGCCCTGGTTGCCTTGTTCTTGATGGCTGCGACAGAGACGCGGAGAGATGCTCCTGTTGCCTGTCGCGATGGCTATTGCGTTGCGCTGTATTTCACCGAAGCGCGTTCATTACCCGATGGCTTTGTCGGTGCTCGTCTGCACCGTCGGAAAGACGGAACGTGACGTGTGAGCGAAAATCGTGCGCCCGTAGGCCTGCATGTCGACTGTGCCAGCCTGGCGCAGACGCCGAGCGTTCGGGTAGGTCTGGAGCGTGACAGTCTCTCGTGACAGTTGCGGGAGCGGTGGCGGCGCTGACGCCTCGATACGATAATCGCCACTCTTCTGGTGCCGGCCGGCGGTAGGCGGTGTCGGCTGGTGGTGCCGGCCGGTGGTAGGCGGTGTCAGCTGGTGGTGCCGGCCGGCGGTAGGCGGTGTCGGCCGGCGGTAGGCGGTGTCAGCTGGTGGTGTCGGCCGGCGGTAGGCGGTGTCAGCTGGTGGTGTCGGCCGGCGGTAAGGTGGTGTCGGCCGGCGGTAGGCGGTGTCAGCTGGTGGTGTCGGCCGGCGGTAGGCGGTGTCAGCTGGTGGTGTCGGCCGGCGGTAGGCGGTGTCAGCTGGTGGTGCCGGCCGGCGGTAGGCGGTGTCAGCTGGTGGTGTCGGCCGGCGGTAGGCGGTGTCAGCTGGTGGTGCCGGCCGGCGGTAGGCGGTGTCGGCTGGTGGTGCCGGCCGGTGGTAGGCGGTGTCAGCTGGTGGTGCCGGCCGGCGGTAGGCGGTGTCAGCTGGTGGTGTCGGCCGGCGGTAGTGGGTGTCAGCTGGTGGTGTCGGCCGGCGGTAGGCGGTGTCAGCTGGTGGTGTCGGCCGGCGGTAGGCGGTGTCAGCTGGTGGTGTCGGCCGGCGGTAGGCGGTGTCAGCTGGTGGTGTCGGCCGGCGGTAGGCGGTGTCAGCTGGTGGTGCCGGCCGGCGGTAGGCGGTGTCAGCTGGTGGTGCCGGCCGGCGGTAGGCGGTGTCAGCTGGTGGTGCCGGCCGGCGGTAGGCGGTGTCAGCTGGTGGTGCCGGCCGGCGGTAGGCGGTGTCAGCTGGTGGTGTCGGCCGGCGGTAGGCGGTGTCAGCTGGTGGTGTCGGCCGGCGGTAGGCGGTGTCAGCTGGTGGTGCCGGCCGGCGGTAGGCGGTAGGCGGTGTCAGCTGGTGGTGTCGGCCGGCGGTAGGCGGTGTCAGCTGGTAGGTGTCCGGCCGGCGGTAGGCGGTGTCAGCTGGTGGTGCCGGCCGGCGGTAGGCGGTGTCAGCTGGTGGTGCCGGCCGGCGGTAGGCGGTGTCGAGCTGGTGGTGCCGGCCGGCGGTAGGCGGTGTCAGCTGGTGGTGTCGGCCGGCGGTAGGCGGTGTCAGCTGGTGGTGTCGGCCGGCGGTAGGCGGTGTCAGCTGGTGGTGTCGGCCGGCGGTAGGCGGTGTCAGCTGGTGGCGGCCGGCGGTAGGCGGTGTCAGCTGGTGGTGTCGGCCGGCGGTAGGCGGTGTCAGCTGGTGGTGCCGGCCGGCGGTAGGCGGTGTCAGCTGGTGGTGCGGCCGGCGGTGCAGCTGGTGGTGTCGGCCGGCGGTAGGCGGTGTCAGCTGGTGGTGCCGGCCGGCGGTAGGCGGTGTCAGCTGGTGGTGCCGGCCGGCGGTAGGCGGTGTCAGCTGGTGGTGTCGGCCGGCGGTAGGCGGTGTCAGCTGGTGGTGTCGGCCGGCGGTAGGCGGTGTCAGCTGGTGGTGTCGGCCGGCGGTAGGCGGTGTCAGCTGGTGGTGTCGGCCGGCGGTAGGCGGTGTCAGCTGGTGGTGTCGGCCGGCGGTAGGCGGTGTCAGCTGGTGGTGTCGGCCGGCGGTAGGCGGTGTCAGCTGGTGGTGTCGGCCGGCGGTAGGCGGTGTCAGCTGGTGGTGTCGGCCGGCGGTAGGCGGTGTCAGCTGGTGGTGTCGGCCGGCGGTAGGCGGTGTCAGCTGGTGGTGTCGGCCGGCGGTAGGCGGTGTCAGCTGGTGGTGCCGGCCGGCGGTAGGCGGTGTCAGCTGGTGGTGTCGGCCGGCGGTAGGCGGTGTCAGCTGGTGGTGCCGGCCGGCGGTAGGCGGTGTCAGCTGGTGGTGTCGGCCGGCGGTAGGCGGTGTCAGCTGGTGGTGTCGGCCGGCGGTAGGCGGTGTCAGCTGGTGGTGTCGGCCGGCGGTAGGCGGTGTCAGCTGGTGGTGCCGGCCGGCGGTAGGCGGTGTCAGCTGGTGGTGTCGGCCGGCGGTAGGCGGTGTCAGCTGGGTTCGGGGTAGGCGGTGTCAGCTGGTGGTGTCGGCCGGCGGTAGGCGGTGTCAGCTGGTGGTGTCGGCCGGCGGTAGGCGGTGTCAGCTGGTGGTGTCGGCCGGCGGTAGGCGGTGTCAGCTGGTGGTGTCGGCCGGCGGTAGGCGGTGTCAGCTGGTGGTGTCGGCCGGCGGTAGGCGGTGTCAGCTGGTGGTGCCGGCCGGCGGTAGGCGGTGTCAGCTGGTGGTGCCGGCCGGCGGTGAGGTGAGCTGGTGGTGCCGGCCGGCGGTAGGCGGTGTCAGCTGGTGGTGTCGGCCGGCGGTAGGCGGTGTCAGCTGGTGGTGTCGGCCGGCGGTAGGCGGTGTCAGCTGGTGGTGTCGGCCGGCGGTAGGCGTGTGGTAGACGGTGTCAGCTGGTGGTGTCAGCTGGTGGTGTCGGCCGGCGGTAGGCGGTGTCAGCTGGTGGTGTCGGCCGGCGGTAGGCGGTGTCAGCTGGTGGTGTCGGCCGGCGGTAGGCGGTGTCAGCTGGTGGTGTCGGCCGGCGGTAGGCGGTGTCAGCTGGTGGTGCCGGCCGGCGGTAGGCGGTGTCAGCTGGTGGTGCCGGCCGGCGGTAGGCGGTGTCAGCTGGTGGTGTCGGCCGGCGGTAGGCGGTGTCAGCTGGTGGTGTCGGCCGGTGCCGCGCCGGCCGGCCTGTTGGCGCGAGGCGAGTTGTCAGGTCGCCGAGTACGAAGCACTATGGCAGGCTACCATGCTTTCGCACGCCCAGAACGGCTCTGAAAGCCCGCAGCGATGCGGCACTCAGAAGCGGGTGGTGGAAAGGCGAACAACGCCCCGCACCAGCCTGCGGCAAGACGTCTGCGCCGCAGGCACCTGAGGGGACGAGTGGTCTAGGGGTAAGAGCGCTCGTCTCACAATCGAAAGGTTGTGGGTTCGAGTCTCACCTGTCGCTACTCTTCGCCCGCGACCAATCGGCGTGAGAGATTGGCGACGCTACATGACTCAACGGTCGACGTGTCGTAAAACCAATAACCAACCAACCAGCAGGCACCTGATGGATGTGGTTGGCACCTGACGGACGTGGTCGGCACCTGACGATTGTGTTCGGTACTTGACGGTTGTGGTCGGCACCTGACGGACTTGGTCGGCACCTGATGGATGTGGTCGGCACCTGGCGGATGTGGTCGGTACCTGACGGATGTGGTCAACATCTGACGGATGTGTTCGGCACCTGACAGTTGTGTTCGGTACCTGAAGGACGTGGTCGGCACCTGGCAGTTGTTTTCGGTGCCTGACGGTTGTGTTCGGTACCTGAAGGATGTGGTCGGCACCTGACGGACGTGGTTGGCACCTGACGGTTGTAGTCGGCACCTGAAGGACGTCGTCGGCACCTGACGGACGTGGTGGTGCCTGACGGTTGTAGTCGGCACCTAACGCACGCGATTCTGGAATACTTGTGTATGCGGCCCCGGTCAGAGGGCGTCGGTAGCTCAGTGGCTAAGCTGCCGCTGGTTAAGCGTCTGACATGCCAGAGGTACGGGGTTCGATTCGTCACAGTGCCCGCCCTTCCTGCCAGGGTGAGAGGCAGGCGACGCCGTACTTTTGGTGGGCACATCGATGCTTAACAAGATTAATTTTGACCAAGTACGGTCCGAGTTTTTCACGCCATACAGCACGCGTGACACGTGACATTTCTCACATAGAAAATGAAGTATATTTGCTGTAGTGCATAATAATCACGATTCAAAAGACCAGGCATGTTCAGTTTTTTCTTCTTCCAGCCTTGGATCCTCGGTGGGGGTCGCCAGCCACGACACGGGCCGCGGAACGAACAGCGTCATCTGGAGCAGGCGCGCGCGCCGGCTCTGTGCCGGCGCCACGCGTGCAGCTGCTCCACTTACTTACTCGTCTTGGGCAACGCTGACGCGCGCAATCTATTACGGGAATCCAATAGGGCATCGCGGATCGTTATAGCCTGCTTCCCTTCACAGCCGCGCGGCAGCTTGCCGGCATTCGCCACGTATTCGTTCCAAGGTAAACTAATTAGATAAGTTCGCGATGCTAATCATAAGTCGATGTATGCATTGATATCAGTGACCTTTGCTGTTCGATGCGAACTCTGGTCAGGCGGATCTGACCGACCACTGTGGTGGGGAGGAGAGGATGGGGAAGTCTGGAGAGCGGTCAAGTGTTGGGCCGAACGAAGTGGGTATCCGGACGGCAGTTTGTGAGTCTATAGTTCGCATCCCATCAGGTTCGTACTCAAAGGTTGGTATGCGAGGGTTCGTATAGCGTAAAGTCCGTTTCAAAAGTTCGCATTTTGTAAGGTTCGCACAGCTGAAGGTTCGTAGAGATAAAGGTTGGTAGGGATTATTATTCGTAAAACCTTAAGTTCGTGTTGCGAAAGGTTCTTATGCAAAAACATCGTGTCCAAAAGTTCGTGTTGCATGTGTTTCGCGAAGTATAATATTTGTAACGCATAACGTTCGCATAATTAGATGTTGGTATAGCTAAAGGTTCGCTGATACACAAGTTTATATGCATGATATTCATAAGGGCTAAAGTATGTCATACACAAGATTCTTACGCAAATGTTTGCATAGCATACGGCTCATATTCAAAAGTTAGTATTGCATACGTTTCGCATAGCAAAACCCCCAGCCATCTACCAGTGGTCCTCGAGATTTTAGGGGCGATTCACCCTTACAGGGACACCCAAACCCATGAATCCCTTCCTGGTGGGGTTCACAGCGAAGTGTTGTATGTTAGCAATAATTGGAGACTGGTATCTTTTGAGAATAAAGTGACCGACATCCGTGGGCATTAACAATTGGGTATAGAGTAGACCTTTCAAGGCTCGTTTCTCCGTCCTCCACACATGCGGAATGTCGCCACAAACTCTCAGGGCCCCCAAACGTCCATAGGCCCTCCACCTCCCACTGACCCTCCAGCTGCACGGCTCCTCGAGCTCCAAGAGATCCTCCACATCAAGGAGCACTCTTTCTCCGCCGGGAGCCATCCAGCTTCCGGCACCCCGCCATCATCCAGAGGCCATCCAGCTCTATCGGCCTCTCCAACTCCTAGACACCTTAAGCTCCAGGGTACAGATCCAGCTACCAGGGGCCCTCTAACTGCAAATGGCACTATTTACTCACATAACTGCAAATGACACTATTTACTCACAATGGTCACAAAATCCGATGAGACACCCTAACCCTATGGGATCCAGAAAGATAATACTACGGCGGACCACGAAGCGTTACTGCAACCTAGAAAGGCTTCCTTCACTATTAGGAAGAATCGAGATTCCCTGACGGTAGGAAAGTTCCACCTATAGGCGTAAGAGCATCTATGCTTCTTCAGGTCCTACCTCGATCACACGCTCTCCCAGGGCCTACCCCGATCACACGTTCCCCCAGGGCCTGCCCCGATCACACGTTCCCCCAGGGCCTGCCCCGATCACACGTTCCCCCAGGGCCTGCCCCGATCACACGTTCCCCCAGGGCCTGCCCCGATCACACGTTCCCCCAGGGCCTGCCCCGATCACACGTTCCCCCAGGGCCTGCCCCGATCACACGTTCCCCCAGGGCCTGCCCCGATCACACGTTCCCCCAGGGCCTGCCCCGACCACACGCTCCCCAGGGCCTACACCAATTGCACGCTCCCCCAGGGCCTACCCGACCACACGTTCCCCCAGGGCCTACCCCGACCACACCAATTATTCAGCGTTCCACAGCCAAAATCGTCTGCGTCCGGACCGAACCGGAACCGAGCGAAATGGCGCCAACGAGCCAACCGGCGCGCCGGAGTTTGTGGCTTTCGGCTTTCGACCGACAAAAAAGCGGCGCGCTTGTTAAAAACTACACGTTGCGGCACCGTTCGGGGAAACGTTTAGCGCAGTGTGAACGAGCCTCGGCGTGGGGCGGAGGAAGTGACAGTGGACCTGACAGTGGACAGGTGTAGCCAGGGCGATGAGCCTTTTTTGCGCCATGTAGGCTACTCAAAGCCTCAACCTCCGTCTTGTACGGTCTCTATTATCATCCGTCTTAATTGGGCCCGTGAGAACGGGCGGCACTCGACGTCGCTGGTCTTCCCGGACAGGCCGACCGGCGCGGATGGGTCGAAGCCGCCAATTTCTCGTCCTGAAGTGGGTTATTAACTGGTGTGTTCTGTCAGCTGACGGGAACCTGAGATGTTTGCCGAGCGCCGCTCGACTGTGACCAGTGAAAGGATTGCCGCCGCGTGGAGGCCGCTCGAACCCTTCGGCCTTCACGTGGCAGGTAGCGGTCCTGGCCCGCCGCATGCCGGCACATAACCTGTCGGGCGGCGCGCCGTCTATCTGACCCCGCTGCGTGCTGCACCTCCTTCAGCGTGCTCAACTGCCGCGCAATTCAGCTGGCTGATGGTCATGCGTTATGTTACTTTACGTTTGTCGAACCCATACCGGGCTCTGCCGTCTCACGTCTGTATAAGAGGCGGTTTGTCGGCGTGAATGGTCAGCTCGTGCCGGGCTCTGCCATCCCGTGTCTGTCCGTATAAGAGGCGGTTTGTCGGCGTGAATGGTCAGCTCGTGCCGGGCTCTGCCATCCCGTGTCTGTCCGTATAAGAGGCGGTCTGTCTGCGTGAAGGGTCAGCTCGTGCCGGGCTCTGCCATCCCGTGTCTGTCCGTATAAGAGGCGGTCTGTCTGCGTGAAGGGTCAGCTCGTGCCGGGCTCTGCCATCCCGTGTCTGTCCGTATAAGAGGCGGTCAGTCAGCGCGAATGGTCAGCTCTTGCCGGGCTGTGCCGTCTCACGTCTGTATCATGGACGGTCGCCGGCGTGAGCGTACCGCTCCACGGTTCGTTAGAAGGGCTCGGAATGCTCAGAAAATGAGACACGTACAATTTGAAAGCTGGTCATGTGCTGATTACGAATATGTCATTTTGATCAAGATCTATCGCTCGCTTTTTAAGACGTACTTTTTATCGATTTTTTCTTCTTCATTGTTTCAATTGACCAACCAACTACTTAAGCTATGATTATGTAGCTGTCTTATTTGGTATTCATCAGCTCCTCAAACTGTGGGAACAATATTCAGTATGATGCACTGCCACAGGCCTCCCATAGTAGATTCAGTGATTGATAAACCCTGAGCCGTGGTGTTGTGGCATTGCGTCTTACTTTCAGGCCGCATGTTGCTCATGAAATCGCCCGTAACGGCACTCCGGCCGATAGTTCATTCCCGGGGATCTAGTCTAAGTAGTCGATACTTGATCAAGTGCCGGATGTATGATGCAATTCAGATAGTTAAGTTGCATCATGTATGTGAGTCTAGTCCTTCATGAAGGCCCTCAGAAAGTTGAAGCTGTCGGTGAGTGCTGGAATGTGTAGGTTTCGCGGTTTATTTGCATTTCGTTTGTGGAAGCTGGTCGTTGCCCGGCTCATGTAGAATATCTGAGGGTTCGCAATGCCGGAGAGTGTACGCTGACCAAGAGCAAAGGCCATCACCAGCTGGCTGGACGCCCTTCACCGGCTGCAGTCGCGCCTGCCACATCGTCCACGGTCAGTGTACATTCTTCGGCAGCGCAACCAGTGCCATGTATATCATGAGGGTTGGTTGGTTGGTTGTTGGAGTTTAAGGGCGCATCGACTGCGTCGGTCATGCAGCGCCCATATATCATGAGGGCCTGAGGAACGTCGAGAGAGCACCGACTTGGTGCAAACAAAACGAAAACTTTACGTTGCAGCGCTCTCCGACAGTTCCGACTTCCTGAGGGCATTCGCCGAGAACTAGACCCGCATACCTGATGTAAGTTCACTCTTTGAGGCTTGTCATACATGAGATATTTGATCCAATATCGTCTTCGTAGAGCGGTTCCCGAGCGGGGAATTCTATGCCCGTGTGTCGTTACGGCCCATGTCATGCGCATATGCAGCGGCAAGTGGCACGTAATGCCAATACATGGAGGATCAGGGTTTTATGAATCATAAGACATAAAGACATAAAAGATCAGTGCAACTATGAGCCACAAGGGCCCTTCTTGGTTGCACTTTGTACACTGAATCAGTTGGCCACCAAATCTGTCAATCAACCCTCCCTGGAATACAGAAAAACAAGCCCCCTATTCTTATAATGATTGTCTATGCCGTTTTTAAAGACGTTCAGTGTGTTGCTACTGACAATTGTTCCTGGCAGCTGGTTCCAGTGTTCTACTACCCTGTTGGTGAAGAAAGACTGTCTTAACCTTGTCCTGCTGTGATTAACTTTAATTTTGAATTGATGACCTCTAATTGCATCATTTCTGTTAAATTCAAACATTTCCCGGAGATATCCCTGTTCCTGACCATGAACAAATTTAAAAGCCTCGATGAGATCTCCTCTCAGCCTTCTATATCTAAGTGAAAACATATTCAATTTCTTCAATCTTTCCTCATATGCCAGGTTGCCTATACCATTAACCATTTTTGTTGCCCTCTGTTGTACTCTCTCTAAAAGCCAACAATCTTTCTCATAACTAGGGGACCAAGCTTGGACACAGTATTCCAAATGTGGCCTGACATATGCACAGTGAAGCTTCCTGATGACCTCCTCACTTTTGTATGACACATTCCTCTGTATCGCCCCAAGCATTCTTAGTGCCTTCTTCCTGGCTTCTTTGGTCTGTTCTGATGCCCCCAATTTTGTGTTCAAAATAACACCTAAGTCCTTCTCCTGCCGAGTCACAGATAGTACTTGGCCATCCATCAAGTATGGCGCCTTCATATGCTGCCTACCTACATGCATGACTTTGCACTTATCAAAATTAAACTTCATTTGCCATTTTTCGGACCACTTCACAGGCTCGTCTAAGTCGTTCTGCAGCAAAACCTGCTCATTGTGCCCTGTTATTGCCCTAAAGATCTTCAAGTCATCCGCAAATGTCAAAATCTTACTGCTTAGGCCACATTCAATGCTATTCACAAATATGATGAACAACAGTGGCCCCAGTACCGACCCCTGAGGGACTCCACTAAGAACATTTTGCCATGATGACTTTGTACCATTAAGCATCACTCTCTGCTGTCTATCTGAAAGCCACAACTCAATCCATTTTAGGATGCTACCTGCAATGCCATGGACCTGAAGCTGCATCATTAACCGTTTATGGGGTACCTTGTCAAAGGCCTTACTAAAGTCAAGATATGCTACATCAACCTGATTTCCGTGATCAAATTGTTCTGTAGCAAAATTTAAAAAGTGCAAGAGATTTGTGAGACACGATCTCCATTTTCTAAACCCATGTTGAGTATCTTGAATCAATCTGTTTCCTTCCAGAAAACTAACTATTCTATCTTTGATAATTGATTCGAGTACCTTGCAGACTAGGGATGTGAGGCTTACTGGCCTATAATTTTCAACTTTCCCTCTTTCTCCTTTCTTGAAAATAGGAACTACATTTGCCCTTTTCCAATGTGTTGGAATTTCATTTTGTGAAACTGATCTACAAAATATTATACTAAGTGGAATTGCCAGTTCCTTTTCAGCTTCCCGCAATACCCTAGCATAAATTCCATCAGGTCCTGCTGCCTTGTTTGGCTTTATTTTTCTGATATAATTGAAAACAACATCACTATCAATGAAATCAGCATTGTGTATCTGATCACCTGTCACTGAACTGTGATTTAGGGTTGGCAAATTTGTCACATCCTCCACTGTAAACACTGATTTAAACTGCTTGCTCAGCTCCTCAACCATCTCACCATCCTCACTCAATATAGTCCCATTTACTTCCAGTGGACCAATTGTGCTTGAAACTTTACTTAGCTTGTAGAAACTAAAGAACTTTTTACTGTCCCCATTACAGTTCCTAGCCAAATCCAATTCTTTTGCCCGCCTTGCTGCTTTGGTTTCCTGCTTCACAGCATCTCTAGCTTTTTTATACGACCTTAGATTTACGATATTTGAAGCTTCCTTAAATACTCTAAATGCATCTTTCTTAGCCTTAATTGATCTTCTCAAATCTGGTATAAACCATGCTGGCTTTTCTACCCTTCTTTTCCGCCTTTGCTTTTGGGGGACATGTCTAATCTGAATTTCCCTCAAGTAAGATTTTAACTTTTCCCACATTTCACAGGCATTTAAATAAAAAAATATTCTTCCCATTTTATGGCACTTAAAGCCTCTCTCATGGAGTCAAAGTCTGCCCTGTTAAAATTTGGAATCTTTGCCAAGTTATCCTTGATTGTCCCTGCTATTTGTACCTTAAAGCTCACTATGTTATGGTCACTTCTTCCCAGAGATTCTCCTACAGTCAAGTCTTGAACTAAATCACTTAAATCTGAGAAGACAAGGTCCAAGAATGAGCCCTGCCTGGTTGGTTCCATTACAAACTGGTGTAAGAACAAGTCCTCTTCAAGGCATTTCCTAAACAGTTTACATGATGGGGAGCCAACACCAACATTTTCATTTCCTTTTAGATTAGTCACCAAGAATAAGGCATTTCCTCGGAAAGTTTCTCATGATTTCCTCACAAATCACCTTATCGAGCTCCAGTTGCTGAGAATGTGGCAAGGTTCCTGATCGATACAAAGCTCCAATCCTCAGTTTATTGCCGTTGCCTCTTCCCACAGCAACATCAAGCCAAATGGACTCCACAGACACATTTTTTACCCCCATCTGCTACTTTCTGAGAACTGCATAAGCTATTCACATAGAGCATTACACCACCCCCTTTCACTGCTGGACCCCTATTGCATGAAAACATATTGTATCCCTGGATCTCATAGTCCTGCAAGTTATCCCCAAAATATCCCTCACTGACCCATGCCTCAGTAATGCAAACAAAATCTGGTTTCTCCTCAGCAACATAACACTTGAACTCATCAAATTTGGATCGAATGCTCTGAGCATTAAGCATCATACACTTAACAAAAGTTCCATAACCCACTTTGGCTTTTTCATGTTGAGTAGCTCTATCATCTCTGGATGAGCTACCACTCTGCCCCCTTGATCTACTGCTACCTCTATTTGCTGACTGTGAGGTGTTTGCAAGACTTGTCTCTCTATCACCTACATTCCCCCATGACCTGCCTAGTTTCCCTGTTTCCTAATGAGAGCCTCCTCATACCTATTGCTGAGCAATTGAACTCCTCTCTTGCTCAAATGTAACCCATCTAATGCAAACATTTCAGTCCTCCCCCAGAAATCCCCCCACAAATCCAAGAACCCCACCCCAAGCTCCTTACAAATCTTGGCCACCCTGGTATTCAGCCCAATGGCCCTTGAGTACCACTCTATGCTTGCGTTAACCATAGGGAGGATGGATGTTACCATTCCTCGTTTCCTACTCACTGCTAACCTACCTATCAAAGCCCTATACTCTTGTATTGTTTCCTCTGTTTTTGCTTTCCCTACATCATTTACACCAACCTGCACAATTACTGTTGTGCTCTCTCCACTACCCTTCATCACTCCTTCTATCCTATCACCAACATCCTTTACCTGGGCCCTGGGTAGCAAACACGAGTCCGTTTGTTGGGGTTCCTGCTACAAAAAGTACGGTCCATGTACCTCACTCTTGAGTCCCCTATAACTAAAACTTCCCCCTCTCTATCATCAGCTGCCTGGTCGTTCCTACCTTCCTCCTTAGCAGCATTACCAGCTCTCTCTTGCAGTACCTCAAATCTATTATTAGTAGTACAGCATAGTAATCTGCGCATGATCAGGTGTCGAATGACATGTGTTTCGTATTTTGCGCCGTCCCAACCCTTCCAAAGAGCCGTGGTTCGTGCCTGTTGGCGGCAGGTGCTGGCCAGGCGTCGCCGATGACGGAGGTGGTGCTGATCAAGTCGCGAGATGACCTCGTCTGTCGCACCTGGTGTCGCCATCTGTCAGGCCCGCCTGTCCGGCCCTCCTGTCTGGCCCTCCTGTCCGGCCCTCCTGTCCGGCCCGCCTGTCCGGCCCTCCTGTCCGGCCCTCCTGTCCGGCCCTCCTGTCTGGCCCTCCTGTCCGGCCCTCCTGTCCGGCCCTCCTGTCCGGCCCTCCTGTCAGGCCCGCCTGTCCGGCCCTCCTGTCTGGCCCTCCTGTCCGGCCCTCCTGTCCGGCCCTCCTGTCCGGCCCTCCTGTCCGACCCTCCTGTCCGACCCTCCTGTCCGACCCTCCTGTCCGACCCGTCTGTCCGGCCCGTCTGTCCGACCAGTCTGTCCGGCCCGTCTGTCCGGCCCGTCTGTCCGGCCCGTCTGTCCGGCCCGTCTGTCCGGCCCTCCTGTCCGGCCCGTCTGTCCGGCCCTCCTGTCCGGCCCGTCTGTCCGGCCCTCCTGTCCGGCCCTCCTGTCCGGCCCGCCTGTCCGGCCCGCCTGTCCGGCCCGCCTGTCCGGCCCGCCTGTCCGGCCCGCCTGTCCGGCCCGTCTGTCCAGTGCGACGGTGTTTGTCCGTTCGTTCGTCTGGTTCGTCCGTCCGTCATTTTTTTGACTGCCCGTCACGGTGACTCTCCTGACCTCTGTCCAGAATGGAGGCAAAAACCGTGCTGTCGGCGCCGACCTAGCCCATCACCACTAAGCGCCTCTCCACACACTGTGTTGTCAGGTGTGATCGAACTCGCACTGTGCCACCGTCGCCGTCTTCTGTGTTCTGCCTGAACAAAATGGACTCCTCTGTTCGTGGTCACATAACCGGTCTATATAGTGAACGACCAGCATGTTGACGTAATTATATTATGGTTTCGTCTCGATTATTTGCACACAATTGGTGGAATAGAAACGGTATCATGCATGATGCAAACCTGGCAATGGCTGTTTTCGATTTGACACATTCGTTCGGTGGATTTTATTCGTGGGTAGTTTCTCCTTAGTGCCCGCCATCAATCGCGGTCTGTTTTTCATCTGTTCCGTGTTGGCTTGACCTTGCGTTTAGTGGGCATGTTAAGTGCCATAGTCGTTTTGTGCCCCGCCCCACCCCCGTCCCCTGATCGCCCGTTCGCCTTGACTGTCAATTGCCCAGTTTTTCCGTCGTAAATAAAAGGCGTGCTCGGTTATTACCCAGGCGCGGGCGCTGTCTGGGCCATTCGGGTCACCAAGGTCAGGGGTCAGACCGGACCGACAGCGAAGACTCTCACAGCAACGGTCGTTTCGGAATTCAGTCACGCCCCAGTGGCACGAGGGGCATAATTCTGGCTATTTTGAACGTGATTATTGTTTAATGCATCTCTATTCTTTTTTATTACATATCCCTCGTTTCATCTCAATCGAGGTTCTTATTAACGTCAATTATGGAGCAAATTATGACCTTGCCCTGCACCCAGTGCATTCATGTCACCCGTTCGAACGTGGTCGCGGTTGCCGAACAGCGTAATTGATTCGCTGCGATCGCCAAAACATGGCCGCTCGTGCTCGCTGCTCTCAGGGTCACGCCGTTTGTGTGGGTGGGTACGGCGCTGGCGTTGCAGCGCCTTGTTGTGTTCGACCGGCACGGGACCGTGCTAGTCTGCCCGGCGGGCCAGCGGCTGACCCAGCAGCCGACCCGGCAACCGACCCGGCGTACCGACGCCGAACGGGTCGCCGGGGACAGGTGTGCCGTGCGGAGGCGCGTTCTTCACGACCCCGTCGGCCTGCAGCAGATTTCTGCCACCGCTCTGCCTGCTCCGGCCGAGTGGAGCGGTGTGTTTGCTCGGCGCTTGCGGTTGCCACGTGCTCCACGCCCTGCGCTGTTGTCGGTGGTGGTCGGGCTGGCGAGGCCGTGTCCAGGCGCAGCTCCATAATGTACGCCAGCAACAAATACACTCGTGGCGTTTGCAAGCTCGCCTGACAACCGGAATGGCCAGCGCGCCTGTTGTGTGTGCACTGTTTGTTTTGAACACAGCACCGGCCTAACACCAAGTTAATGTTATCGGCTTCATGTTACAGATAGGAGTGAGTAAGCCAGTCAGTTAGTTGAGCTATAGTGCGCATCGACGTCATGGGTCATATAGCGCGCATAGGCACGATTGAAGAACACAATCGCGCAACGTGTCCAGTTTTAAGCACGGCCGTATTTCATATGTCTCACGTGAAAAGTTGCATCCCGAGGTCGTGAAGTGTTGGACGGTCGTCAGTTTAAGTCGAAGACGAGGCTGAGTGGTATCAAGCCATTTGATGTGACGGACGGGAGTGTGTGATTGGCTGTGGCAGACGTGTGGCACGTGTTGCACGCTGGACGGCGCTGTCTGTTCATGACACGCCAGCGCGTGAGGCTGCGTCTGATGCGTGGCCGGGCGCGTGTACATTGGCAGCGTGGTATGCGGCGGTTGGCTGCGCGTGCTACCGTGCCCGCTCTCGGGTTTGAGCTGAGCCTCCGCAGCCGTGCTGTGCTGGATGCTATCGCATTGTTTGCGTATGTGTATATTGTATACATTGAGTTGTTGCATCTGCCTCTGTCGTGACCTCTGCAACATCTGCCTGTGTCGTCACCTCTGCTACATCTGCCTCTGTCGCCACCTCTGCCACATCTTCCTCTGTCGTGACCATTGCCACATCTGCCTCAGTCGTGACCTCTGCCACACCTGCCTCTGTCGCTACTTCTGCCACACCTTCCTCTGTCGTGACCTCTGCCACATCTGCCTCTGTCGCCACATCTGCATCTGTCGTGACCTCTGCCTCTGTCGTGATTGACCGTCCACCTGACCCGGCGGCGGACTGCCGTGGAGCATCCTCCCAGTACGCAGCGCCGTGTTGCACTCAGCACCTGGCGTTCGGTCCAAGGCTGCCCGGGTCTCGGAGCGCGTTCTCGGCGACCTTGTGCGGCCGGTGTTGCCCACCCGCCGCCGCCCTCTAGGAGACAGGGCGGCGCACAAAAAAATCGCCCCAGTGCGCCATTTATCGAGTCGAGTGAGCCGACGCTGACGTCATCGACCGCCGCAGTGGATTGGCGGATCCATGGGACGAACGGCGCCCCGGGAGCGGGTGCGCGCGGTCGTGGGATTGTCCCGCGAAAGGAGGACAAGGCTGACGGAATAGTAATACGCAGAGGACCGCGGAGGAGGGGGCGAGAGGCTGGCGACCGACACCGACAGATGTCGCTGACCAGGGACTAGGCGCGACCGACGCCGCTGACACTCTCGGCCCTGCGGGCGGTCCAAGGCGGCTACTCGCAGACGTTGTACCACGTTGAAGCCGACGTATACGAACGCTTGTTTGCGTGTTGTTTGGATTAGGGTCAAGTGTGGCTGGCGCAGAGGCCGCGACGGCAAGGGCGGGTGAAGGCTCCCGAGTCAACTGACCCCGTTGATCCCGGCGACCCCGGACGGTCCCACGGTCGCCAGCCTTCACGCGTCCTCACCCTGCGACCTTTCGGGGGCCTATCGGAACATGCTGCCGGCCGGCTCCCACGATGCGGAATGGACTGCACTTCAGAGGTGCAAGGCTGAGCGCTTGCTGCTGCCGTCACAGAGTGCAACCGCCAAGGTCGGGGGGGGGGGGGCGCCAGGTCGGCTCCGCACCACGTGCCGCACGTCATCAGGTGCCGGACAGGGTCAGACCTCGCCTCACGTCTGCTTGTCGTCCGTGCAGGGCCGGACTGGCGTGTCTGGGGCCATGTCTTCAGGGGCGCGTGGTCTAGCGGTCTCAGACTGTCACTGGCCGGCGGACACAGCGGTGTGGTGAAGGAGCTGCAGAAGAGCCTGACGTGTGACTGACAGGCGGTGTGTCAATATTCAGATGCTTGCGTTGGAAGCGATGTGCCGCCCCGGTAGCTCAGTTGGTTAGAGCGCTGGCCTGCACTGGTGTCCCCTGTCCTGTCAACACAGGGTTCGAGCCGCTTCACGCGCTCGTATTTAGCCCCCGGCTGGGAGGGTCAGTTGGCAGCTGGCCCGACAAGGCCGCGGACGAACTACCGGGCGGCCGTGTCGGTGCATTGACGGCACGTTAAACTTTCGGTCAAAATTCTGCCGTTGAACTGGAATTCGTGGATCGGGTGATGAGGCCAGGGTTCACGCAACAAGCTCTGCTTAGCAATAGAACCCTGGTTCATAAAGTCACCCCAGCAATAACTCGAATTAAATTTATTTATTAAAAAAAAAAAAAATGTGTAGCGAAGAAACGGGCCGTCATGTTGGCCTACAATTCGTCAGTCTATTGTCCTCTCGTCCGCCTCACCTCGCCCGTCTCCCAGCAGCCTCCAGTGCGTCAGCTCGGTCGTGTCAGTCGTCAGCCGGTGAGCCTGCCGTCAGCCTGCCGTCAGCCTGGCGTCAGTCAGCCCGCCGACGGCCGGCGTTCCCACAGTAGAAGCGGCGCCGGCACGGCCGGGCCCGTGCACTTGGTGCAGGCCGTTTTTGCCGGCCACCAAGTGCCGAGATGGCGTTTTTGCCGGCCGAGATCGGCCGGGATGGTGGCGTGGACGGTCGGCTGGGCCCCACACATCGCTGCTGCCGCCACCGATGTCGGCGGTGCTCCCCCGCCCTGCTGCTACCGGCCCTCTCCTCCCGACGGTGCGGTGGCCAGCCGGACAGCCGGAGCATATCCGCCGAAGACCATCTCAGCGGTAGTCTTCTGCGTGATTACCCCGACGTTTTGCTCGGTTGGCGTTCGTCGGAGCCGGCCGCCGCCGACTGACATGTGTTCAACTTGGATTTCCAAGGTCCGCCCGGGTTTGGAAAGGTCACCCAATGACCACGTAGTAGACGTCGAGTTTGCAAGAATTTGTGTTCACGTTTCATGTGTCGGGATGTTTTGTGACGCGGGCGGACTTTTTTTTTTTTTTTCCTAAATCTTTAGCTGAGGCAAAGTGCCATCTGCTAGAGATTGCTACGTTAAAGAAGGAGTTACGTTAATCCGGCTTATGTGACATCCGGTTATATCAACTAGTCAAGAAAGGAGAGACGCCGTCAAACAAGAAATATGGCGTAGAGACGAAACACGCATGTCATACAGGTACATATACATACATACAGACACTCATGACAATGGAAGGACATTTGGAGGGTGGGCAGCATCGTAACCTCCGGAGAGGCTCCACTGCCCACCTGCGACCTGAAAAGCGAAGCGGAGGCCCGACGCCCAGGGCGAGTCGTGGGCGTCGGGCCCGACCTTGTGTGTGTAAGTGTATGTTTTAAGTTAAAGCCTGGAAACCCCTAAAAAGGGGAAAACCAGGCTGCTTGGAAAACCCGAGGGTAAAAAACCAAGCGCAATTTAAAAGGAAGTCCGTCCGTATTAGCCAAATTGGATCGGATCTTGTCTACCTAGTGTGAGATAACCTATATGTATGTGTTTTGCGACGACGGAGAGGAAGAGATGTGGAGCGGAGTCATATGAGTGAATGTACACCGAACCGAAACCAGCCAGTGTAAGTGACCAATATATAGGCGAATGTGCTTCCACTCAGATGCCAACCAAACTTTTGCCCAGCTCGACTCAATGGCGATACCGGCCAGCCGACCTGTTGCAACAACAGCAGACAACAGCAGAGCGCCGCCAGACGTGGCAACAGCAGCGCGCCGCCCGAATAAATCGCTCGGCTCGTCGGCCGGTGCCGATATCTGTGGTCGCGGCCCGGCCCGGCCCGTCTGCCGTGGGTGGGCAGGCTGATTTGATCCCAGCTTGTGGCTGCGTCGTCTAGCTGCTGTCGCGTGCCCCATATCGCGAGGACGTGCCGGGATCAGCTGACCAGTGGCGGGCCGACTGCCGGTAACGAGGCCAACGGCCGCCGGTGATGGGGCTGACGGCTGCCGGTGACTGAGCTGACGGCCGCTGGAAATAGGGCTGACGGCTGCTGGTGACAGGGCTGACGGCTGCCGGTGACTGAGCTGACGGCTGCCGGTGATTGAGCTGACGGCCGCTGGAAACAGGGCTGACGGCTGCTGGTGACAGGGTTGACGGCTGCTGGTGACAGGGTTGACGGCTGCTGGTGACAGGGTTGACGGCCGCCGGCAACGAGGCTAACGTGACGGGCTGACGGCCGCCGGTGACGGGCTGACGGCCGCCGGTAACGAGGCTAACGGCCGCCGGTGATGGGGCTGACGGCCGCCGGTGACGGGCTGACGGCCGCCGGTGACGGGCTGACGACTGCCGGTGACTGGGCTGACGGCCGCCGGTGACTGAGCTGACGGCTGCTGGTGACAGGGTTGACGGCTGCTGGTGACAGGGTTGGCGGCTGCTGGTGACTGGGCTGACGGCCGCCGGTGACTGAGCTGACGGCTGCTGGTGACAGGGTTGACGGCTGCTTGTGACAGGGTTGACGGCTGCCAGTCAAAGCAACTGTCAGTCTGAAGGAATGCCGAGCCCGGCTCCAGCACTGTTGTCAACGTCTGGGTGGTCTGTGTCAGACTGAGGGCTTCATCAGTCAAGCTGAGAACCGCTTTCCAGTTTGATGGTCTGCGCTAGTCGACGCCATTCTTTACGGCAGTCTGGAGGTGTAGACTAAATTCCGATTGTCTGAAGTGGGCGGCCTGAGTCGGAGTCCGGCGGTTTGCGACCAAACCGTGGACTATCTGTGGGCGATTTGCGCGGCCCGGACACAGCCGAGTCCGATCTGGGTCAGTGCGCCGTCAGCGGCCCGACTGACCCGCCGTCCGACCGGCGGGTGGCGGCCGGCGCGTGGCGGCCGGCGCGGCGCGGCGGGACGCCACTTGTCGCCGCCGTCCGAGCCGGCGGGGTGGGCGGGGTCAGCGCGGCCGACCGTGCGGGTGGTCTGCCGACCGGGCCGAACCCATCCGGGCACGGGCCGCGACCGGCCCTGACCCGAGCGCGCGCCAGTGGCGTCCGCCGCCGCGCCGGCTCGTGCCGACCACTGGCGCCGGGCGGGACCGGTGTTTTTGCTCGGATGACCGGCCGTCCATCGCGAGCCGAACTCCAGTTCGCTGAAGGCCCGGCCGGCCGGCGCGCCAGCTCGCCTCGGGCGCTCTCCGCTCCGCCGCCGCCGCCGCCGCCGCCGCCGCCGCCGCCGCCGCCGCGCCGCGGCAGCAGCGGCGGGCCGAAAGCGAAAACTGTGTTACAGAGTTAGTGGGCTGGCGGCGCTGTGCGACGCGGGTGCGACCGTCGGCGGCCGGACGGTGCCAGCGCGCGGCCTGTGTGCGACATTGACCTTGCGCTGAGGAAGTCGGTGCGGCCGACTCGCCGTGTGTGCGTGCACACGTGGTGTGGGTCGGTGCCGACCAGTCTGCTGCCGGCGGCAGTGACATTCCGCGGTCAGCCAGCGCCCCGTGGATCGGTGACGTTCGTGACCTGAGGCGATCGTCGGGAGCACTTTGAAAGGCGAGATACCTGTGTGAATGTTTGTCTCCGTATGGCTGTGCTAGGTGATTCGAGACGTCTTCCTTGCGTCGATCCCCAGGAATATACATTGGGAGCTACTTTTTTGTTGCGTTTTAATGTTTGCAGTTCCAGTCCTACTGCTAACGTCACAAATGGCTACGCTAGCGAAAGGTGGCAGATGATTGATGCGATCGAGTCTTGAACAATAACTGCTTTTATAAATAATGCTATGGAGCATCTTCGCCAGACTTTGCTACCGTAAAGTGTACAATGTTTGTCTCTTACACTGCTTTTACTTATTTTACAAAATTGCACTTCTACGCACGAACATCACCAAAATATGGTAAATAATTGAATATATAGGTCATTGTAGGTTGTGGAGATATGTTTGTTGCGAAAGCTGGGTAGCATGATTCACATATTTCCATTCGAATATGCGGCGAAAGAGTATGTGACTTCCTCAATGACGACTTATGGGACTTAGCTAGAGCGGTTTAGAAGGCATTCCTTAGGAAGGATGCTCCTTCACTCCTCTCTCTCTCTCTCTCTCTCTCTCTCTCTCTCTCTCTCTCTCTCTCTCTCTCTCTCTCTCTCTCTCTCTCTCTCTCTCTCTCTCTCTCTCTCTCTCTCTCTCTCTCTCTCTCTCTCTCTCTCTCTCTCTCTCTCTCTCTCTCTCTCTCTCTCTCTCTCTCTCTCTCTCTCTCTCTCTCTCTCTCTCTCTCTCTCTCTCTCTCTCTCTCTCTCTCTCTCTCTCTCTCTCTCTCTCTCTCTCTCTCTCTCGCTCTCGCTCTCGCTCTCGCTCTCTCTCTCGCTCTCGCTCTCGCTCTCGCTCTCGCTCTCGCTCTCGCTCTCGCTCTCGCTCTCGCTCTCGCTCTCGCTCTCGCTCTCGCTCTCGCTCTCGCTCTCGCTCGCTCTCGCTCTCGCTCTCGCTCTCGCTCTCTCTCTTTGCAGAGAGCACGCAAATTGTTCCTTTTATTTATCTGTACTTATTGCACAGCGCATGTAACATAACCAACTTAATCCATTTAATCTCCCTTTCCGTGACGGGTTATTCGCGTGGCAGTACATGGGTGGTGTGAGGAAAAAGTATGGCTGTTAATTACCAGACACTCAGATGTTTCCATCTGTTGCCAATACTGCTCTTGTTCTTGGCCCTCAGCGCTTGCCAGAAGTGTCAGAAAACGAATGGAGTAGCCAGTCTGAGCTGAATTCGATGAGATCAGAATAGTTTGGTCGACGAACTTTCACGTTTAGCGTCCAGGGATCAGTTGATCCCTCTTCCTTGAAACAACTATCCAACTTACGTTGGCAGACTGAGTACATTCGAATTGGGACAGGATGGAATTTCAGTGGTGTAGTACGTTGGTTTGCAGCGCTTACGAGGGATTAAGTGGGATAATCCATTCAAGCAAATGCGAATCGAATTGGAATGCTTCAGTGGATTTAGACGAGTGCTGTGCATATGAAACTAATGACTATTTCTGGTGGCAATGGTGGTTTGTTGGAGTTCGTTCAGTGATTCCAGATCGTTTTCAAATTGGTTGAGATTGGATGGGACCTTTGTGCTGGACGTATTAATCACAATATTCGTGAATGCTATTTTGAGAAAGCGGTGAGAATGGATGCTTTTATGTTGATCTCCAAAGGCGTAGGTGAGGTGTTTTATTTTGTTTTTTTTTTTATAAAAAAAAAATTTTTTTTTTTTATTTCCCCCTTTTCTCTTCTTCCCCCCCGCCAAAAAGGGGGGGGAAATTGGGGGGCTTTAATTATCCAAGGGGGGAGGTGTCGAAAACCAAAAACTAACCAACCAAAGGCGTAGGTGAAAATGGTGTAAATTTAACGCAGTGCAAACTTAACTACTCGAAATCGCGCGAATGACATGTATTCCTAAATCATGCTTGAATTGACCATGCTAAAGTACCGAGTCCGCTCTAAATGTTTTCATTCTGCCACCGCTTTGTAAAGTATCAATCCTCCACGACTTTCCGTATCGATTCGTTTCGTGGTACTCGTTTCACCTGTAGGTTTCGATGTCATTGGTCATTGCCTAATGCGGTAACTATGACGAGCGTTTCTACTGTTCTGCCCTCGGAGATGAAAACTTCTCCGATATACACCTATGATGTCTCACTGCCCGACACCATCAGCGGACCTCTGGTGTCTCGCTGACTGACACCATCAGCGGACGTCGCTGTGTCGCTATCCGACATTGGCGGACCTCTGGTGTTTCGCTGTCTGACACCATCAGCAGACCTCGGTGTCTCTGTCTGACGTCATTAGCGGACCCCTGGTGTCTCGCTGTCCAACACCATCAGCTGACCTGATGTTGCAATGTACTAGAAAAGCTGGGCAATGAGAATATTCAGACTCATCTTTATCGGCACAACTTTTTCAAGGGATACTCAACATGAATTTTGATCTGGGAGATCTTGCTTAACACTGAAGTTCATGGAGTATGTAACTAGAGATGTGACAATGAAAGCAGGATAGGTGTTGTGTACTTATATTCTAGCAAAGCTTTTGATGAAGTTACACACAGGCGTCTAATTCATCAACTAGAGCAACATGGGATTGATGGAAAAGTTCTAGGTTGGATTGAGGTATGGTTAAGGGGACGGAAACAAAAGGTAGTGTAAAATGGATGTAAATATGAATGAAAGAATGTTCTGAGTGGAGTACCACAGGGGTCTGTTCTAGGTCCACTTCTCTTTATAATCTTTGTGAACAACATTGAGGTAGGTCTGAGGAATATGGTGTTCAAATTTGCTGGTGATATCAAGCTCGTTAGTGATCAGTCTGGTAATATTCAGCTAGTCTTGGAGTACCTAAAAAAGTGTGCTGATCAATGGCAGATGGCCTTCAGCCATGGAAAATGTAAGGTTATGCATATTGGGTCTGAAGGTGAGACATTCGGATGCACAAGGTGAGGTAGGGAACTGGATGTCTTTGAAGAGGAAAGAGACTGAGGTGTGTTGGTTTGAAATGACCTTAACGGAGAAAAGCAGTGTAGCTCAGCTAGGAACAGGGCAATCAGAATGCTGGAAATCATTAGTAGGAGTGTGGGTATAAGAGCAAGGAAGTCATGAAGAAATTGTACTTAGTCTATGTGTGACCCCACTTGGAGTATTTTGTATAGGCATGGAGTCTGTACTTAGAAAGAGATACATTCATGCTAGAAAAAGTGCAGCGCAAAGCCACTGGACTCATCAGTGTACTAGGTAACTTGGTATATGGAGAATGGTGTATGACATTAGATATGTACTCGAGTATTGGATATTAAGTGGTGATATGATTAATATGTATAAAATCCGTTAAGGGGCTAGATCAGGTCAATGAGAATCATGCCCTTCTATTTAGAGTATCACATAGGGGTCATTAATTCAGATTAGTCAACTCGAAGTGTAGGACAGTTAAGCGACAACAGGTCTTCAGTCAATAGGTTGTTGATCAATGGAATATGCTACCTGCTGATGTGGGGAGTTCATCATTGAATGCATTTTAAACATAGTGTGTACAGTTTTTTTAGGCTAGAAAATCTTGTTTTTGAGTTCTAATCAGTGGTGGATGAGGTGCGATGTATGCTAAGCAGGTGTGCACGGTACAGGCCCCTTTAAGCAGGCGTGGCTGGAGTTCAAAAATTATTGATGGGGCACTCGATCCACGCGTGTGTTACACGAGATCGAGATCGAGTGAACAGGGCTAGGTATGCTGAGGTAGATAGGTAGGTAGATATTGGTAGGTGTGCAGGATGTTGGTAGACAGTTTCTTTACAATTTAGGATATAATATTGGTTTGGGTGTTGAGTATCGTTTAGTCCAGGCTTAGCGCAGTATCTTTGAGTATCTTTCCCTTTGCAGGCTTAACGCAGATGGGCCCGTGTGGGTCTTATTAAGTTTGAACATTTTACACCTTTGACTTTAAAACCTGTAGTGTCTTGCTGTCCGACACTATCAGCAGACCTCTGTGTTGACGCTGTCCGACACCATCAGCGCCCAACATTGATGCCATACCAGATGGAACGTTTCACTTATAACGTTACACTTATATTTCACTGATTCATATAAGCTTTGCATCCAGCCAGTCGAAAGTTGAATGGTGCTGCGTATGAGAGACGTTACCACCGGCTTTATGGTTCTGGAAGTCGGTGTGTGCTTACCATGGTAAGTCTCGGGAACGCATGGGTCTAAGCCACCGACTGTGGCGCGCTGCCGACTGCGACGAGTCAAGTCGTCTAGTTGCTCGGCAGCACACCGCCACCGTTGCGTCCACTTAGCCTGCGTCAGCCTGCGCTGACGTGCCGACCGGCATAGCTGTCACCTGCAGAACGATTTGCCTGGGGGCTTCAGGGAAAGAACTTGATGTCACGCGAAGGACTTCGCCAATTGACGCATCGCCTCGAGCGGCGGCAGATTCGGGCATCGTAGCCTGGTGAGCTGTTCCCGGCGCCCCCGCAGCTGCTCGTGTCCACGGACAGGAGCTGCCGTGTCCGCTGTACACCTCGTCTCGCCTGAATTGGGTGGAGGTGGAGCACGCACATGTACGGCACACGTCGCCAACGAAGCGGTCAGTTCTCTATATATAGCTGCAGGGTAATCCAAGATCGGATCGTCCATGATGGAGCATTCGATATGTTTGCGGAGGTAGCTAAAGATAGTGACTGCGAGTGCTCTTGTGGGAAACTGTGATGAACACAGGCGGTAATTGCACGCACGCACCCCCTGCCAACGGGTGGCGGGTGTGCAGCGTAGGTGCAGCTAACGGTATCCGCCGAAACGTGAATAGCGCCGGCGGCTATAATTAGGCGCCGGCGCGAGTGGACCGTGGAGCGCGCGTCCACCGGCCGCGGTCACATGGTGCACCATGAGTGCCGCGCCGCGTCCCACAGGGCGCCACGGAGCGTCCACGCAGCGCGGCCGGCCGGCCCGCGCCGCCCCTCGCCCGGAGACGTGTAATGGCCGGCCGGCACGCAGCGCGTCGTTTCCACGGAGTGCAGGCGGTGGGCTGCAGCGGGCGGCGAAGTGGCCGGCCGGCGCGGACCGGCGCCGACCTCGGCGGCGGCCAGAGGTCGCGGGCCGGCCGGCCGTCACACGACCAGGCGTCTCTCGCCGGCGCCGTGACGGTCGGCGGCAGGGCGGCGACAGTGGCTGGTGCCGACCTCGGCGGCGGCCAGAGGTCGCGGGCCGGCCGGCCGTCACACGACCAGGCGTCTCTCACTGGCTCCGTGACGGCCGGCGGCAGGGCGGCGGCCAGAGGTCGCGGCCGGCCGGCCGTCACACGACCAGGCGTCTCTCGCCGGCGCCGTGACGGTCGGCGGCAGGGCGGCGGCCAGAGGTCGCGGCCGGCCGGCCGTCACACGACCAGGCGTCTCTCGCCGGCGCCGTGACGGTCGGCGGCAGGGCGGCGACCAGAGGTCGCGGCCGGCCGGCCGTCACACGACCAGGCGTCTCTCACCGGCGCCGTGACGGTCGGCGGCAGGGCGGCGCGGACCGGCGCCGACCTCGGCGGCGGCCAGAGGTCGCGGGCCGGCCGGCCGTCACACGACCAGGCGTCTCTCACCGGCGCCGTTACGGTCGGCGGCAGGGCGGCGGCCAGAGGTCGCGGCCGGCCGGCCGTCACACGACCAGGCGTCTCTCGCCGGCGCCGTGACGGCCGGCGCCGTAACGGCCGGCGGCAGGGCGGCGGCCAGAGGTCGCGGCCGGCCGGCCGTCACACGACCAGGCGTCTCTCACTGGCGCCGTGACGGTCGGCGGCAGGGCGGCGGCCAGAGGTCGCGGCCGGCCGTCCGTCACATGACCAGGCGTCTCTCACCGGCGCCGTGACGGTCGGCGGCAGTGCGGCGCGGACCGGGGCCGTGACGGTCGGCGGCAGGGCGGCGACAGTGGCTGGTGCCGCTGGTGGCGTCCACCGCAGCCGGAACTCCACTGCACTGTTCTGAAATGCATGTATCGTAGAGTGGAGGTGGTACGAGGTGACGACGTCAAAACCCCTGATGGCTTCGAAACAATTTTTTAAAAAAATGCTGGCAAATGATTGTACTTGCAGATTAACTCAGCGTCTGCCGGCAAGATTGTAGTGCCGAAGATGATAGGAATCGAGCATGGTGAAAAATCAACATTTACGATAGTTGTATGTCGTGACGTTCCATGGAGGTCAATTTAGAAAGTCAAACTATGTGCGCAGGTCAAGATAAGTTTCTGACAGGTGTCGTTTTCCTCGTCGGTTTCGGAATTCCGGGACATCGCTCGCAGTACTATTTGTTATACTGCAGTGACACGGCCAGACCACACCGCGCACGGTATGACGCGGCCCGGACCACACCGCGCACGGTGTGACGCCGCTCGGACCACACCGCGCACGGTGTGACGCGGCTCGGACCACACCACATACTGTGTGACGCCGCTCGGACCACACCACACACTGTGTGACGCCGCTCGGACCACACCGCGCACGGTGTGACGCGGCTCGGACCACACCGCGCACGGTGTGACGCCGCTCGGACCACACCGCGCACGGTGTGACGCGGCTCGGACCACACCGCGCACTGTGTGACACCGCTCGGACCACACCACACACTGTGTGACGCAGCTCGGACCACACCACACACTGTGTGACGCCGCTCGGACCACACCACACACTGTGTGACGCCGCTCGGACCACACCGCGCACGGTGTGACGCCGCTCGGACCACACCGCGCACGGTGTGACGCGGCTCGGACCACACCGCGCACGGTGTGACGCCGCTCGGACCACACCGCGCACGGTGTGACGCCGCTCGGACCACACCGCGCACGGTGTGACGCGGCTCGGACCACACCGCGCACTGTGTAACACCGCTCGGACCACACCGCGCACGGTGTGACGCCGCTCGGACCACACCGCGCACGATGTGACGCCGCTCGGACCACACCGCGCACGGTGTGACGCGGCTCCGACCACACCGCGCACAGTGTGACGCGGCTCGGACCACACCACATACTGTGTGACGCCGCTCGGACCACACCACACACTGTGTGACGCCGCTCGGACCACACCACACACTGTGTGACGCCGCTCGGACCACACCGCTCACAGTGTGACGCCGCTCGGCCCACACCGCGCACGGTGTGACGCCGCTCGGACCACACCGCTCACAGTGTGACGCCGCTCGGACCACACCGCTCACAGTGTGACGCCGCTCGGACCACACCGCGCACGGTGTGACGCCGCTCGGACCACACCGCTCACAGTGTGACGCCGCTCGGACCACACCACACACTGTGTGACGCCGCTCGGACCACACCACACACTGTGTGACGCCGCTCGGACCACACCGCTCACAGTGTGACGCCGCTCGGACCACACCGCGCACGGTGTGACGCCGCTCGGACCACACCACACACTGTGTGACGCCGCTCGGACCACACCGCGCACGGTGTGACGCGGCTCGGACCACACCACACACTGTGTGACGCCGCTCGGACCACACCACACACTGTGTGACGCCGCTCGGACCACACCGCTCACAGTGTGACGCCGCTCGGACCACACCGCGCACGGTGTGACGCCGCTCGGACCACACCGCTCACAGTGTGACGCGGCCCGGACCACACCACACACTGTGTGACGCCGCTCGGACCACACCACACACTGTGTGACGCGGCTCGGACCACACCGCGCACAGTGTGACGCCGCTCGGACCACACCGCGCACGGTGTGACGCCGCTCGGACCACACCGCTCACGGTGTGACGCCGCTCGGACCACACCACACACTGTGTGACGCGGCTCGGACCACACCACACACTGTGTGACGCCGCTCGGACCACACCGCTCACAGTGTGACGCCGCTCGGACCACACCGCGCACGGTGTGACGCCGCTCGGACCACACCACACACCATGTGGCGCCGCTCGGACCACACCGCTCACAGTGTGACGCCGCTCGGACCACACCGCGCACGGTGTGACGCCGCTCGGACCACACCGCGCACGGTGTGACGCCGCTCGGACCACACCGCGCACGGTGTGACGCCGCTCGGACCACACCACACACTGTGTGACGCCGCTCGGACCACACCGCTCACAGTGTGACGCCGCTCGGACCACACCGCGCACGGTGTGACGCCGCTCGGACCACACCGCGCACGGTGTGACGCCGCTCGGACCACACCGCGCACGGTGTGACGCCGCTCGGACCACACCGCGCACGGTGTGACGCCGCTCGGACCACACCGCGCACGGTGTGACGCCGCTCGGACCACACCTCGCACGGTGTGACGCAGCTCGGACCACACCGCGCACGGTGTGACGCCGCTCGGACCACACCGCGCACGGTGTGACGCCGCTCAGACCACACCGCGCACGGTGTGACGCCGCTCGGACCACACCGCGCACGGTGTGACGCAGCTCGGACCACACCGCGCACGGTGTGACGCGGCTCGGACCACACCGCGCACGGTGTGACGCCGCTCGGACCACACCGCGCACGGTGTGACGCAGCTCGGACTACACCGCGCACGGTGTGACGCCGCTCGGACCACACCGCGCACGGTGTGACGCCGCCCGGACCACACCACACACTGTGTGACGCCGCTCGGACCACACCACACACTGTGTGACGCGGCTCGGACCACACCGCGCACGGTGTGACGCCGCTCGGACCACACCGCGCACGGTGTGACGCCGCTCGGACCACACCGCGCACGGTGTGACGCAGCTCGGACTACACCGCGCACGGTGTGACGCCGCTCGGACCACACCGCGCACGGTGTGACGCCGCCCGGACCACACCACACACTGTGTGACGCCGCTCGGACCACACCACACACTGTGTGACGCGGCTCGGACCACACCGCGCACGGTGTGACGCCCCGACCACACCGCGCACGGTGTGACGCCGCTCGGACCACACCGCGCACGCTGTGACGCCGCTCGGACCACACCGCGCACGGTGTGACGCCGCTCGGACCACACCGCGCACGGTGTGACGCCGCTCGGACCACACCGCGCACGGTGTGACGCCGCTCGGACCACACCGCGCACGCTGTGACGCAGTTCGGACGACACGGGGCGGTGCCATCGCCGGCCGGGATAAGACCGCCGGCGCTGCCATTGTCCACCGTTGCCAATTAGTCTGGCCGCGGCCGTTTAAAAAGTCTGCGATAATGGCGCACCAGATGGCCGGCATTGTCTTGGCCGTCGGGCTCGTTACGCGGCGGCCGTGTCGGTGTCGCCGCTCCGACCGGCGCACAATGACACGGTGCACGTGAAGGTCAGTGCGCCGCCGCAGGTACATCGGCGTCGGCGCCGCGTCAAGGCTAGCCGCGCGCGATAGCGAGCGCCGATGCCGGCTGGCAGCGGCGCGCGACCGGCGCCGCCACGGCCGGAAGATCCCCGCTCCCCCTCCGATCCCGCCATCGGTGCCTCTGCACCTTCCGCCGTCGGTGCCGCCACGGCTGTCGCTGCCACGGCCGCCGGTGTCTGCCGACCCAACCACGGCTGGGAGATCCTCACCTTCCGCCGTCGGCCCCGCCACGGCCGCCGGTGTCTGCCGACCCCACCACAGCTGGGAGATCATCACCTTCCGCCGTCGGTCCCGGCACAGCACCTGCTGGTCGGTCACAGCGCCGTGGACGATGTTGCATACCCGGCCGGCATCTCGGTGGGTGGTCGTGCCCCGAGACGCCGTCGCGTTCACAGCTACAGAGGGGGCAGGCAATCGAGTGCTCATACGGCTTGAGATGCGATCGTGCAAATGCGCCGTTCTTTTGTGGTGATTTGTGGCGGGAGGTGCCCTAAATTCGGTAATTGGTGAGTTTCGAACTGGAGATATATCGACTCCGCACGCGATCAGACGAGTTATCAGACGCTCAACCGGCTGGTTGGTTGAACACGGCTTGATGTCACTTGGTGCTGAGTCTGTGTGAAACTGCAGCCGACTAATGGCCGTGATGTGAGCCGAGTTCGATTAGCTGACATCTTTTGCAAATATATTATATCTTTTTGTCCAGCTCCTGGCCGTTTCACTCCACTCTGGTCTGGATCTTGTGGTCTTCACTGTCATGCTCGCAGCGTGATCGATTCGTTAACCGGTTGTGATAGGAATCTCCCCGTAATCGTCACAGTCCTCGTGGTGACAAGCCGCGTCATGTTCGGCGGGGCTGTTGTTACACTGATCTTTTGCTTTGTTGACAGTGAAGGTGAGAATGATAGTAAAGGTGAGAATAGTGACGCAGTTTTCAACTGTCCACCTCTAAATGTTCTGTAAAATGTGAATTCTGAATGCGATCATACCGCACAACTGTTGCTTGTCTAGATGTTCGAGTCAGAGTGTGGCTTAAGATCAACAGAAGCTTTACAGTGTAAATGAAGGGTGAACTTTGGCATGTAAGGGAAGTGGTCGCCTGCCAGGCTGAAATCATATCAAATTATTTCGCCGAAACCAGTCTCAACTGCTGCGTAGGCCCCCTACAGACAGCTTTGACCATCCTGCCTCAAGGTGGTATAGTGAGCATCCTGAGCATCAGCGTGGTTATGGCATGATTATTGTATAGAACGGAAGGCGATCATCCTTTTGAAAGTAATATGTCTAGCTTTAGTCGCTTCTATGTGTCATCTAATTATGGGACCATATTACCCAATACAAATCCAACCAAATGGGAAAACCCATGTGACTGTTCGTTGGTAGTATGTGTTGCATTTTAAATTGTGGAAAATCTTGTCTATATCTAGTTCGTATGTTTTTTGTCATGTTCCCAGTAGACTGTGCGATGTTTTCCCAGCGAATATTTCTATCTCCAATTTTGTGATTTTATTCCATATACTCCAAGAAGAATTTCTGGAGGCCATATGGACTTGCGTACGTAAACTTACTGAGGTAAGTTTGCATCAAACAGTATTGCTGTATTTGGTTCAGATTTCTGGTGATAAGCGGACGAGTAATTCATCGCAGCGGAATTAAATGCAGTGCTGGATGTAGTAACGCATAAATGAATATGTCATGTATCTTATTTCTGATTATGCACATTTGCACGGATTCCTTCAAATTCAGTTTCAAACATTTATGTCATGAAAAACAACACATAACTGCTTCACATTCTATGAACAAAATGCGTTCATAACTTTTAAGCTAGACCTACAATGGGAACCAAGCCTTTGTGACCAAGACTTTGTGAAACTCATTACGGGGAGGGAAAATTATCTTTTTTGACGGTCAAATCTTCCTCGAAGACCATTTTAATCCAGTGTATGCCCGTAGACCCAATAGTCAAGCTTTGATCTGATTGCTGGGGGATGAATGGTTCAGGAACAAGTGGCCGCCTTATCCCATGCGAAGTAAACGAAGGCTGGAACCAAGCTGCACAAGGCTCATCGCCGAACCTGTTTTTTTCTCTTTGTCCGGTTCCGCACGCTCTGATTGGTCAACGCTACCAGATCAAGGTCATCTAGAAGCTTTAGAGCAATCGGCGTCTGAGCCAGCGGGCTCCGTGTCGGAGCGCTGAGCGTATCACAGGCACGTGCCGAATGCGCCGGCCGGTTTCGAAACAGATAGAATGCAACAAGTCATCGTGATTGGAAAATCCCGCGTCAACGCCGTGAGACGAGTCCAGTGGTCACATCCAGTAGGCCTTGAACTGGAAATTTGCCAGTTGGTGCTCTGGTCGAACCAAGATTTCCTAGAATGGTACTCACCACATGAAGTATGATATTTACACTCATTATCTGGTATCTTCTTCGTTTCCTTAATTAAGGCCATTGTGAGAAGCATGCAAAGATGAATGACTTTCAGGTGGAACATTTTTACTTGTTCCTTGTGTGCACACCGAGATTGGGAAACCTTTTAAAGCCAAATTCCTCAAATTCTTGGCCACGATTTAACAGAAAATATGCAACAAGTAGAAGCAAATGGAATGTAGGCCTACCCATTTTCTTTACTACAACAGTTATACCCCTATTATCTGCAATTTTTTTCTCAAATTTTTTAACGTCCAAATTATCGGAAAAAAGGCGATGCGTGTTATGCGTATTGAATTGTCAAAATACTCAACATCATGCACTTGGCGAGCAGCCAATTGTCTGGCTGCACCATTTGATTTATCCATTTAGTAAGCCGATCACCGTCTCACGGTGGGCAGGTTTCTCGCCATGTATTTTTGCATGTATTTTAGTAATAATAGTTGCATGTATTTTAGTAATACAAATATTGTTGCGTGTATTTTGCAAATGAGTATTTTTGCAATGACATTTGCACAGTTACCACTAGCTTACTCAAACAATGGTCAACAAACAACAAACCGTACCACCTCAGGGTACTGAATAGGAAAAAAGGTCAAAGCTCTCCGGGGTGATGTCACAATGATGATTTCCCTCCCCATTCATTCAACAAATACGTCAAATATTATTTCTTGTCGATATTGTTGTTGTATGTTGATCACATGTCGATATTCATGTGCAAGTAGGTACGCGCGAAATGCAGCGCGTGTATTATGTACGCGCTCAGTTCCTCCCATTTACTGCTTGGTCAATCTGCTCCATTCAAGATCCCATTTATGCAGAATGTTGGGCCGTTAGTGACGTCAGTGGTGGGGACATTAGACTAAGTGCGGTTTTCTCAAGGCATTTTGCTCACTGCAACCGTCGTTGATGTCGCTAAATTGCTTTTCATGTTTCCTTCTGAAAACACAACGCCAAGCGCTGACTGCCAGTACGCGCACTAAGGTAGTTAAGCAAAGTAGTACACGACTAACTATGCGCCAAGTGCCCAGCCCAGCGTACTGAGCGGTATTTTAAATGACGAACTGAAAATGACACATTGCCCGCTTGACGTTATGATTCGAAGCTTTGTTACCTGTGCTCTTTTACGGCTTTCTTTGAAGCACCTCACCAGTTAAAATAATCTGAAATACATCTGTCGGGTTTGTATTACATTTGTTAGGTTGGAATTGGTGTATTAGGTTCGTTAAATACGTATTGACGTTCGTCTGGCTTGTTGTCTTGTCTACTGCACCATGTTTAGTTGAAACGTGTTCTAGACGTGAGCCACCGATTGCAGCTTGAGTCATCAGGTTGGTTTGTTAGTTTTTGCGATAGTCAGCAGACCTCCAGCCAATCAGCCGCGAGCTGGCCGCGAACGTTGCTGGCGTGAACACGGCAGATTCCGTTCTACGCGTCGACGGTCGGCGGCGCTGACGAGAAACACAACCCGCCACGCTGCCGCCTCGTCGGCAGCGATTCATTGCGGCAATTGCTTCGACGTGATTGCGGTATATGGGCTCCACATAAACCGACAATGATCCGGTCGGTACGCCGCCCCGCAGGCCGGTGTGCCGGCGGCGCGCCGAGGCAGGAGCCGGGGGGGGGGGGGCACGGCCAAGTACTGCGTGTACCGCTGTGTACGGTGGCGTACGGCGGTACACCGGAGGCCGCCGATTGAGACGGCGGGAGGGGCGAGCCGGGTCGTTGCCCGGTCGGATGGGGCCGCCGGGCACCTGCCGGATGGCGGCCATGAGGCGCGCCGCCGTCTCAACACGCGCCGCCGCCGAATTCCCGCCAATTACCAGTCGGCCAGCGGCGGGAACAGTGCACGCCGGGCGTCGTCGCCGGCCTCGTCGTCCGCGTGATGGACCCACCCGACTGTCGCGATTGGCTGTACGTGTAGTGCGGCGCGTCGATCCGCCTCGGCCGCGAGGTTGACGACCTTCCAGTCGGGCAGCGATGTCGCTGAGCTGTCCTCCTTCTTGCGGCGGTCTTGTTGCATCCGCGCCGCTGCTAACGCACCCCCTCCCCCCTCCTATTCCAACTCCTCCGCTCCGGAGTCGGCGAGTGCAGTAGGTCTGCCTTAGAGGCGCGCGCTGTTCCTGATGTGTGTTCATTGCAACGGCGGCGAGTTGGGTTCTCAGATGTTGGGCTTATATTGGTTCAAGTGAGTCGAGGAGGGATTCTCGGCGTTTTCGGCCCGTGGTAAGCGTGCAAGCGTGTGCAGCATTGCGCTACAAATACCAGGCTGGGTGCCCTGCAGCGAGCCTTGCCTTGTTTGTGCCCAGTTGGAGGATAGGCAGGCCGATTTTGTCGTTGACCGAGCGCACACGCCGTGTTGTTTGGCCCTAGTTGACGCGCTGTTAACGCTAACGGCCGCAAATTGTAGCCGTCGTTCGCGTTTCGGCCGCTTTCATTTTCCTGTCGGCGGCTGTTGACGGCGAGCGCCGCTCAGCAGTTGGGGGCTGCCGGCCCGGGGGGCGGAGCGCAGCCTTGGCCGACGGCCGCCGCGGCATCTGGTGATGATGCTGTTGTGCCCGCGCGCGGACGGCGCAGGGCGTGACCGGCGCGCGCCCGGGGCGGTCACACCGACAGCGGTGCCGCGGCCGGGCCGGATGTGCGGTCAGCGCACGACAACAACACGGCGCCGCGTTCGCTCTCGCCGCGTCTATTCCCGGAAAGTGAAACTCGCGGCATCGCGGCGCGGCCGGCCAACTGCCGCCGCCGCCGCCGCCATTCCACGCCTCGGACGATCACCACCGCCGCCGCCGCCGCCGCCGCCGCCGCCGCCGCCGCCGCCGCCGCCGTTCCACCGCCGCGGCCGATCACCACCGCCGCCACCGCCGCCGCCACCGCCGCCGCCACCGCCGCCGCCGCCGCCACCGCCGCCGCTGCCACCGCCGCCGCTGCCGCCGCCGCCGCCGCCGCCGCCACCGCCACCGCCACCGCCGCCGCCACCACCGCCACCACCGCCGCCGCCGCTGCCACCGCCGCCGCTGCGCGAGAAAGCGAACCTCCGCTGACCCACATATTGACGTCACGGCTCAGCTCAGCGATCGTGACGTCACTATGTTTGGGGAAGGGTCAGCACCACCAAACGTAGTGACGTCACGACCGCTGCCGACCCCCACATGGCGACGTCGCAGCCACTGCTGACCCAGAAATGTGACGTCACGGCCACTGACCCGTCCCGGCGCCGTGGTGACGTCACGACCGCTGAGGTGCTGACTCTCCAGTGACATCACGGTCGCCACCGACATCCACATAGTGACGTTGCGGCCGCTACTGAACCGCAGCGACGTGATGGGTATTGTTGAGCCACACTGAGGTCGGAGGTGTTTCCTCATGGTCGGCGGCCGGTCAACAGCCGCCACACCCTGAGACATGTGTGTTGCGGCTGGGCTGGGCAGTCGCTGGACGGCTGTAGCCGACAAATGGCGCAATCCAAGGTGTCCTCAGGACGGCAGCGGCAGCTGGCGGTGTCTGCCCTGAGGTGACCTCAGGACGGCAGTGGCAGCTGGCGGTGTCTGCCCTGAGGTGTCTGCCCTGAGGTGACCTCAGGACGGCAGTGGCAGCTGGCGGTGTCTGCCCTGAGGTGTTTGCTCCGAGGTGGCCTCAGGACGGCAGTGGCAGCTGGCGGTGTCTGCCCTGAGGTGACCTTAGGACGGCAGTGGCAGCTGGCGGTGTCTGCCCTGAGGTGTCTACTCCGAGGTGGCCTCAGGACGGCAGTGGCAGCTGGCGGTGTCTGCCCTGAGGTGGCCTCAGGACGGCAGTGGCAGCTGGCGATGTCTTTTGCCCTGAGGTGTCTAGGATGGCAACGGCAGCTGACAGTGTCTGCCCTGAGGTGTCTAGGATGGCAGCGGCAGCTGGCGGTGTCTGCTCCGAGCTACATGGTGACCGTGTGCGTCTTCGCCCCGCCCGGCGCGCTGTAGCCCCTGACGGGCGCCGCTCCGACACAGACGTTGCAGCCGCATCACGTCACCGTCACCGTCACCGTCACCGTCACCGTCACCGTCACCGTCACCGTCACCGTCACCGTCACCGTCACCGTCACCGTCACCGTCACCGTCACCGTCACCGTCACCGTCACCGTCACCGTCACAGTCACAGTCACAGTCACCGTCACCGTCACCGTCTGTGGCATCGGCCGTCGCCATATATCGTGTGCGTACCGGTTGGGGCGCTGAGAAGAGCCGCCGCCCGGTCGGCGTTTCTCCACGCGGCCGTCATTGCGCGCCTACGGGCGGAGCAGCGTAATTGGGCTGCGTACCGGGCTGGCGCTACGCCGTGCTGGCGCCGCGCCGCATTGGCGCTACACACGCTGGCGCGCCAGCCAGGCGTCATGTGTTGAACGTGCGCACTGCGGCCGGCTTTGTTTGGCCGTGTGGTGAATAATTGCCACCTGCCCGACGGCCATCACGGAGCCCTCAGCATGAAGGCGGCCCATGGCCACCCGATGCCGCCGCGTGGGGTGACGTCACGCCATAGGGGCCGGCAACCCTGGACGGGTGCCCGCTGACCTGGTGGCCATGTGGGCGCACCGCCCGCCGAAAGCCGGAACGCTGGTCGGCCTGCAGGTGCTTTCACGGCTAGGTTGGGCGCTGCGTGGAATTTCAGGCGAGATCGTACGCGTCGCATTCGCGCAAGAACCAGGACAGGTCGTACCAAACGACCTAGACGGAACGCACCGATTGACCTAGACGGAACGCACTAAACAACCTAGACGGAACGTACCGAACATCCTAGACGGAACATACCAAACAACATAGACATAACGCATCAAACAACCTAGACGGATCACACCAGACGAACTGTACAGAACGTACCAAGCGACATAGATGGGCTGTACCAAGCAACCTAGACGGGACGTACCAAACGACCTAGAGAGACCGCGCACCAGACTCCCCGAGAGACCGTACCATGCGACCTGGTCAGACGGTACCAAACGACCCGGGACGACCGCACCAAGCGATCGGACGAGACGGGCCCTTGTCCGCCCGCACCTCTTATCGCGTCGTCTGCCTGAAGACGCTGTTCAGACCACCACCGTCCTGCGTGGAGTCCCACTGTGTTTGAAGTGAGCTCGTCTTTGTTTTGGAGCGTCGGCGAAACGGTCGCGCCACGCGCACGCTCAGCTGTCCGCCCCGCCGCTGGCCGACTGGTGATCGGCCTTCGCCCAGACCAATTGGCCTGGTTACCCGCTGGCTAGTATGCTCGGCTGGGTAATAATATGCCGGCCGGCCGTCGGTGTGAGGGGCGGGGCGATGGCCGTCACGGCGGTGAGACTGGCTCGCGTCACGCCCGCGCCGCCCGCCGCGGCGGTATTTCCGGCAGACGTCGCCTGGGGCACCGCTCCGCCTCGGTGCTGGCCACCGGGGCCGAAGGGAGACTGTCGCTGATGACCAGGCTATCCTTGACGAGGGGAGGCTGTCCCTGGTGAAGGGGGACTGTCGCTGATGACCAGGCTGTCCTTGACGAGGGGAGGCTGTCCCTGGTGAAGGGGGACTGTCGCTGATGACCAGGCTGTCCCTGGTGAAGGGGGACTGTCGCTGATGACCAGGCTGTCCTTGACGAGGGGAGGCTGTCCCTGGTGAAGGGAGACTGTCGCTGATGACCAGGCTGTCCTTGACGAGGGGAGGCTGTCCCTGGTGAAGGGGGACTGTCGCTGATGACCAGGCTGCCCTTGACTAGGGGAGGCTGTCCCTGGTGAAGGGAGACTGTCTCTGATGACCAGGCTGTCCTTGACGAGGGGAGGCTGTCCCTGGTGAAGGGGGACTGTCGCTGATGACCAGGCTGTCCTTGACGAAGGGAGGCTGTCGCTGGTGAAGGGGGACTGTCGCTGATGAAGGGAGGTTGTCCCTGGTGAAGGGAGGCTGTCTGATGACCAGGCTGTCCTTGACGAGGGAGGCTGTCGCTGGTGAAGGGGGACTGTCGCTGATGAAGGGAGGTTGTCCCTGGTGAAGGGA
This sequence comes from Ashinkailepas kermadecensis, assembly GCA_034440615.1. NCBI lineage: Eukaryota > Metazoa > Arthropoda > Thecostraca > Neolepadidae > Ashinkailepas > Ashinkailepas kermadecensis. The sequence continues at coordinate 306,481 of JAOTOM010004808.1, read as the reverse complement.
GGCTGTCTGATGACCAGGCTGTCCTTGACGAAGGGAGGCTGTCCCTGGTGAAGAGCAGCCGTCGCTGATGAAGGGAGGTTGTCCCTGGTGAAGGGGGACTGTCTCTGATGACCAGGCTGTCCTTGACGAGGGGAGGCTGTCCCTGGTGAAGGGGGACTGTCGCTGATGACCAGGCTGTCCTTGACGAGGGGAGGCTGTCCCTCGTGAAGGAGGACTGTCGCTGATGACTAGGCTGCCCTTGACTAGGGGAGGCTGTCCCTGGTGAAGGGAGACTGTCGCTGATGACCAGGCTGCCCTTGACGAAGGGAGGTTGTCCCTGATGAAGAGGAGCCGTCGCTGATGAAGGGAGGTTGTCCCTGGTGAAGGGAGGCTGTCTCTGATGACCAGGCTGTCCTTGATGAGGGGAGGCTGTCCCTGGTGAAGGGAGGCTGTCTCTGATGACCAGGCTGTCCCTGGCGAGGAGAGGCTGCCTCTGATGAAGAGAAACCTTAATGCTGTCCTTAATGATGGGAGTCCCTGGTGAAGGGTAGCCCTTCCTGATGAAGAGGAACCGTCTCTGATTAAGGGAGACTGTCCCCGATGAAGGAAGGCTTTCTCTGATGAAGGGAGGCTCTCCTCGATGAAGGAAGGATATCCCTGGTGGAAGACTGTCCTAATGAAGAAAAGTTATCCCTGATGAGGGGCGCTGTCCCTTATGAAGGGAAGCTGCTCCTGATGAGAGGACGAGTGTCTGAAGAAAAGCTGTCTTCGATGAGGGGAGGCTGTTCTTGATCAGGGGAGCCATCACTGATGAGGCTGTCTGTGACCAAAGGAATGGTGTCCATGACGACAGGAAGGTTGTCCGTGACCAAATGATTGTCTCAGATGGCAGGAAGCCGCATCTGATGAAATGGTGCCGTCCCTGATTAGGGAAGGTCATCTATGATGAGGGGAGCCTGTCTTACTAAAGAAAGGCAGTCGGCCGTGCCTGTCAGAAACGAACCCTGACCAGTCAACAGGCTCAGCTTCCATTTGGCCCAATTCTACCCGGCCTAAGACGTCGGGTGCAGCATTCTCGAGGTTCCTATTCTTCAGAAAGGTGTGACTAATGTCGGCCGATTGAAAAATCGCGGCGTCACGTGTCGCCATCGTCGCCACGGCAGGTGCGGTGCGGTGCGGTGCGGTGCGGTGCGGTGCGGTGCGGTGTGGTGTGGTGCAGTTATGGTCAGGTGTGAGGCCCGGCTGCCGCTCCGCTCTGGCCGGCGACACCCCGGCACCAGCCGCGGCCGCGGCGCCGCGCGCCTCGCCGCCCCGCGCCTCGCCGCCCCGCTCGGCGAACGGTCCGCCGGCCGCCAGGTCAGGGTCACGCTGCGGCCGGCCGACGCGTCTTACCGGCTCGCGGCCCGCCGAAGGTGAGCGGCTCTCCATGTCGGCGGCGGTCGTCGCACCGCTGCATCGTGCAGCCTGTCAACCGGTCCATCGGTCAACCGGTCCATCGGTCCATCGGTCCACCGGTTCATCGGTCCACCGGTCCATCGGCCCATCGGTTCATCGGCCCATCGGACCACCGGCCTACCGACTCACCGACCCACCACCGCCGACTGACGCCAGCGCCGACAGACGCTCCGCCGCCGATTTTCACTTTTGAGATCGGCTCTCGGATAGTGTGCTGCGAAGAGCGCCTCCAGAGCCGCCCGGTCCGCGCCGGTGGAGAGTGCTGCTGTCCTGCCCGCTCGGTGAACATCGGCCAATGTGGCATTTGTCTGTTGCGTGCGCTATCACTAGCAAAATAACCAGTGTCAATATACACACTGCGGGTTTCTTTTAGGATTGTCCTCACCCGTGTCAACCGGGAAAATGTGTTACACTGAAGGGGCATGAAATTAACTAAATTTGGCAAGCAGTACACCGTTTCTGGTATATGAGTTTGTAAATTGTCTAGTTTAGCTTTTGTAATCGTCCAAACCTAGAAAACGGCCAGTATCTCAGTTGTGATTCAAGCTAACGTAGGTATCTGGTCTGTGTGCGATCCGGGGGTGGTGGCACAGTATGCTCGCGATACCGGGCTGGTACAGCGTGCTCGATGGTACCGAGCTGATGTAGCGCGCTTGGGGAGGGGTGGGGGTGGGGGTGGGGGTACCGAGCTGGTACAGCGTGCTTGGGGGTACCGAGCTCTTTCAGCGTGCTCGGGGGGGGACTGCTCCGCACCTACTCGGTTGTCTGAAGGGGTACTCCGAATCGGCAGCAGGGGGGCGAGTAGTCTAGAGATTAGGTTCCCGTCTTCCAACCGAAATGATGTGGGTTCGAGTCCCACCTGTCGCTACTTTTCGCCTGCTACCAACCAGCGGTGAGAGATTGGCGAAACCACATGTCCCAGTTGTGAACGCATCACAACGCCAATAACAGCCGAGTCGGAAACAGAACCAACCGGGAACGTTGACGCTGGGTCACAACGTACCGGACCAGCGACTCTTCCCCGGCGTGAGGTGCGTGTCAATTGCAGCACCCACCGTGTACACACCCGTACCGGACTGTGTGCCGCACGGGAGGCGGAGTAATTGTCGGGTCGCCCGGTAGCCACCGAGGGCGTCCGGCTCGGATGTGGTGGTCGCCAGTTGCCGCCTCCGTGTGCACGCTGCACGTCCGATGGTGCAGAGACGGCACGCCGAGCCGTCCGTGACGAGCGGCCCCATAAAGCGTCACGGAAAGTGAGCGTGGGACGCCACCTGTCTCGATAAAGTGGCTGTCTGTCGGCTGGTGGCGGCCTGTCAACAGGTGTCGGCGGGTGGCTGCCAGTGTGTCGACGGGTGACGGCGGGTGTCGGTGAGTGGTTGCCAGTATGAGGGCGGTGTCGGCGGGTGGCTGCCAGTCTGACGGCGAGTGTCGGCGAGTAGTTGCCAGTATGGGGCGGTGTCGGCGGGTGGCTGCCAGTATGATGGCGGGTGTCGGCGGGTGGCTGCCAGTATGGTGGCGGGTGTCGGCGGGTGGCTGCCAGTCTGACGGTGGGTGTCGGTGGGTGGTTACCAGTATGATGGCGGGTGTCGGTGAGTGGTTGCCAGTCTGACGGCGAGTGTCGGCGAGTAGTTGCCAGTATGAGGGCGGTGTCGGCGGGTGGCTGCCAGTATGATGGCGGGTGTCGGCGGGTGGCTGCCAGTATGGTGGCGGGTGTCGGCGGGTGGCTGCCAGTCTGACGGTGGTGTCGGTGGGTGGTTACCAGTATGATGGCGGGTGTCGGTGAGTGGTTGCCAGTATGAGGGCGGTGTCGGCGAGTAGTTGCCAGTATGAGGGCGGTGTCGGCGGATGGCTGCCAGTGTGTCGACGGGTGTCGGCGGGTGGCTGCCGACCAGTCATCTGGCACGGTGCACCGTCACCATCACCGTCAAGGGCGTGGCCAAGGTCGAACGTGGACAATCGTGCCGGAAATGCTGGCGGCGCAGTGAGGTGTGACCTGGCCTCCAGAGCGGCGCTCGAGACGGCGGCGTCAAACCGGAACTGGTGCCGGGGAACGGCCGTCACCCGTATGGTCCTACACGTGCAGACTAACTTCGAAACAGTGTAGATGCGTTAAGTGACACGTGGGCCGCAAAGATTTACGGACTGAAGTAGGTGTTTTGGAGCTGACGTCAGACTGCGCTCCATGTGCAGCTGCCGTCCGTTCTGGGCGCTTGCCATCATCAGGCGGAGTCTTTTTGTGGCGATGGCTCCCAAGTGGTCATATATGGTCGATACGAGCCGAATAACAATGCAAAAACCAGTCTGGTGGAGACGGCCCCACTTATGCTCGGCATGTCGGTCTGCCAGTCTGGTGGAGACGGCCCCACTTATGCTCGGCATGTCGGTCTGCCAGTCTGGTGGAGACGGCCCCACTTATGCTCGGCATGTCGGTCTCGGCGCCGCCCGGAGCCCGCGCAGCTCCACCGAGTCTCAAGTACCCGCGAGACGTGCTGTTCATTCGTCTCGCACCACGCCGAATTCTTGTCGGGGGGGGGGGGGTCTGTCGACCGTCTCCGTTGTGCTGCCATTGGTTCGGCCGCTGGTCTACACTGTCGTCTGAGTCGTGCGAGTGGCTGGACGCCAGGTGGCAGCGGCGGTGCCAGGCTGGCCGAGCCGGTGCCCGACTGTGTCTCCGCCTCTCGTGCCTCCTTCCACCGCCTCTGCCGCCGCCGCCGCCGCCGCCGTCGCCGCCGCCGCCGCCACCAGCCGCCCGGCACGGTGATGACTTTCGCGGGGCGCCGCGCTGCCGACACCGTCCCACGGTGGTCCGCCCAGCCTCGCCCGGCCTAAACGGTCGTAACATTCGGAACTTCCCACCCGCGCGGCGCCGCCGCGGCGGCGGCCGTGGCGCGGCGCGCCTACGCAGTGTCTCGGTGTGTGGATCACCGGTCTCAGGGTGGAGGTGGGCTGTCTTAGTGTGGAGATCACCCGTCTCGGGGTGGAGGCGTGCTGTATCAATGTGGGGGTCACCCGTCTCAGAGTGGAGGTGGGCTGTCTCAGTGTGGGGATCACCGGTATCAGGATGGGTTGTCTCAGTGTGGGGATTACCGGTCTCAGGGTGGAGGTGGGCTGTCCCAGTGTAGGGATCACCCGTCTCAGGGTGGAGGTGGGCTGTGTCAGTGTGGAGATCACCAGTCTCAGGGTGGAGATGGGTTGTCTCAGTGTGGGGATCACTGGTCTCAGGGTGGAGATGGGTTGTCTCAGTGTGGAGATCACCGATCTCAGGGTGGAGATTGGCTGTCTCAGTGTGGGGATCATCCATGTCAGGGTGGAGATGGGCTGTCTCAATGTGGGGATCATCCATGTCATGGTGGAGATGGGCTGTCTCAGTGTGGAGATCACCGGTCTCAGGGTGGAGGTAGGCTGTCTCAGTGTGGGGATCACCCGTCTCAGGGTGGAGACGGGCTGTTTCGGAGTGGGAATGTGGTGTCTTAGTGTGGGGATCACCTTCCTCAGGGTGGGATGGGCTGTCTCGCCTGGGTCTATATCGATTTCCATGCGTATATGTAGGCCTAGCTTCACACAGAGGGATTCCACGGGACAATGTTTAGCTGTCAGTGGGGAGAAGGTAGGAACATAGCAAGATCCTGTGTGGGCTTCACGCTGCTGCGAAGGAATTGAGTTCCGGGGTTCCGGAAGTCAATGGGTTCCAGAGCGAAAGGGGAATGACAGGAAAAACAGGAAAAGGAACTGGAAGTAATCGTGCAGAGCATTGCGGGGCCGGCATGAAGCTCCAGTGTTGCGTGCAGGTCAGCTGGTGGCTGTCTGTCGGGCGGACTGGGGAACCGCGCCAGCACGGCGACACCCCTCCCCGGGGGAGGGTGTCGAGGACCGAGTCACACCCATCACCGTGTCAGCTCCGCACCAGGAAGTGGCCCGTTCCGGTGTACCGGTCGGCCCGGCTCATGTACCGCCTGGCATTGGCACCCTGATACGGCCGTGCTGACCTGGCGCCGGTCGCGGCTCCCAGGGTGACCTCAGTGCTGACCTGGCGCCGGTCGCGGCTCCCAGGGTGACCTCAGTGCTGACCTGGCGCCGGTCGCGGCTGCCAAGGTGACCTCAGTGCTGACCTGGCGCCGGTCGCGGCTCCCAGGGTGACCTCAGTGCTGACCTGGCGCCGGTCGCCGCTCCCAGGGTGACCTCAGTGCTGACCTGGCGCCGGTCGCGGCTCCCAGGGTGACCTCAGTGCTGACCTGGCGCCGGTCGCGGCTCCCAGGGTGACCTCCGTGCCGTCGCAGTGCTCCGCAGCCCACTAACGGGGATGTACGGCAGCCCGTCAGTGTACGGGATGTACCTCAGCCCGTCAGTGTGTGGGATGTACGGCAGTGTACCTCAGCCCGTGAGTGTGCGGGATGTATCGCAGTGTACCGCAGCCCGTCCGTGTACGGGATGTGTCGCAGTGTACCGCAGCCCGTCCGTGTAGGGGATGTGTCGCAGTGTACCGCAGCCCGTCCGTGTACGGGATGTGTCGCAGTGTACCGCAGCCCGTCAGTGTGTGGGATGTATCGCAGTGTACCTCAGCCTGTGAGTGTGCGGGATGTATCGCAGTGTACCGCAGCCCGTCCGTGTAGGGGATGTGTCGCAGTGTACCTCCGCCCGTCAGTGTGCGACATATGTCGCGGTGTGCCGACAGCAGGGTCGGAGTCGGTGACGGCCGGCGTGTCGCCCTGACGAATTGCCGACGTGTCGCCCTGATAGATGGCCCGGGGCCGTATTGCGGGACGTGTTGAGTCAGCGGCCGGCCGACCGTGTCGGCTGACCTCGGCCGCCGCCGTCCGGTGATATCAGCCACCCTCCGCCCCTACCAGGTAGCACTCTGGGGCCCCCTGTCGGCCCGGGTAGTACCGTCTGGTCCTCTGTCGACCCGGGTGGTACCGTCTGGTCCTCTGTCGGCCCGGGTTGTACCGTTGGGTCCCCTGTCGGCCCGGGTAGTACCATTGGGTCCTCTGTCGGCCCGGGTGGTACCGTCTGGTCCCCTGTCGGCCCGGGTAGTACCGTCTGGTCCTCTGTCGGCCCGGGTGGTACCGTCTGGTCCTCTGTCGGCCCGGGTGGTACCGTCTGGTCCCCTGTCGGCCCGGGTTGTACCGTCGGGCCCCCTGTCGGCCCGGGTGGTACCGTCTGGTCCTCTGTCGGCCCGGGTAGTACCGTCTGGTCCCCTGTCGGCCCGGGTGGTACCGTCTGGTCCTCTGTCGGCCCGGGTGGTACCGTCGGGTCCCCTGTCGGCCCGGGTGGTAACGTCTGGTCCTCTGTCGGCCCGGGTGGTACCGTCTGGTCCTCTGTCGGCCCGGGTAGTACCGTCTGGTCCTCTGTCGGCCCGGGTGGTACCGTCGGGTCCCCTGTCGGCCCGGGTGGTAACGTCTGGTCCTCTGTCGGCCCGGGTGGTACCGTCTGGTCCTCTGTCGGCCCGGGTGGTACCGTCTGGTCCCCTGTCGGCCCGGGTGGTACCGTCTGGTCCTCTGTCGGCCCGGGTGGTACCGTCTGGTCCTCTGTCGGCCCGGGTGGTACCGTCTGGTCCTCTGTCGGCCCGGGTGGTACCGTCTGGTCCTCTGTCGGCCCGGGTGGTACCGTCTGGTCCTCTGTCGGCCCGGGTGGTAACGTCTGGTCCTCTGTCGGCCCGGGTGGTACCGTCTGGTCCTCTGTCGGCCCGGGTGGTACCGTCAGGTCCCCTGTCGGCCCGGGTGATAACCGTGAGTTCTATGTTGGACTAGTACTTAGGAAGTGCGGGCAAAGCTAAACGTTTCGTTACCTGCGAACATCAGAAGTATTCTTAAAAACAGGATGGTGACCGACGTGGTTGCGTCAGGTGGTGACGCGCCATTGTGGAACACAATCCAGCACAGGCAAATTCAGCCCGGTTACCATTGACGACGGCGTCGCGTGCGGGCCGGTCCAAAGCTGAGTCACAGCTGTCCGGTACTGCGCCGATCTAGTCACGTTCACCGTCGTGCCACCACTTTCGGTGTAACGTGCGGTTTTTCGGCTGACTGCGACTTTCAGCTTGACCGTAATCTGCCGAAGATATGCTACACAGTGCTAACCAAAATCGTGAGATGGCGTGCTGATCAAGCGCTTTGCAAAAGTGGTGATAGGATCCCCGACAAAGATGATGGTGAAGCCCACGACAGTAAAAGTGGCGGAAGGACCCCCGCTGACAAATGCGGCGGTGAGATCCCCGCCAACAACGGTGTTGTTAAGATCTCCGCCAACAAATGTGTTGTTGAGATCCCCACGAACAAAGTGTGGTGGTAGGACCGCTACCAACTTATGCGGTGGTACGATACCCGCCAGCAAAAGTGATGGTACGATCCCCGCCAACGAAGGTGGTGGTGCGATCCCTGCCAGCAAAGGTGGTGGGAAGAGCCCGGTCAGCGAGCCGCCTCCGGCTGCCCGGCCGGCTGCAGGCGGGCGGGCCGGTGCAGACGTGCCGTGCCGTCCGGAAAAGCATTACGCATGTGTCGCACCGCATCTCCGCCGACCGAATGAGCTATGGCAATGCCATGCAGGAGCGACGTCTGGAGCGGTATGTGACGCGCGCGCGCGCGCGCACCGGACCCGCCGCCCCGTCCGCTGGCGGGGAGCGAGGCGTGACCCGGGCACGCCCCGGCGACCTGCCGGGCGTCCGCCGCCTCGTGGCGTGCTGCAGACGGTAGTGCAGTGACGTGTCGAACTGAGTGGTGCTAGGACCGCGGCCGTGTCCGCCCGGGTCGGAGTTGTACTCCGGTCGGGCGGTCGGTCGGGCTGGGTTGGACGTCTGGCTGACAGCTCTGGCAGGTGGGGTGGCTGTCTCGACCGTGGCCTGGATAGTGCTGTGACCACGGTGGCAGCCTGTTCAGAGTCGTGTACCCGGAATCAGTCAAGGCCGTGAGCATGTGTTGGGGCCGGCCATCAGTCCCGGCTGTGACCATATACCGGTGCCCGGCATCAGTCATGACCGTGACCGTGCACCGGTACCGGGCATCAGTCACGGCCGTGACCATGTGCTGGGGTCCGGCATCAGTCACGACCGTGACCATGTGCTGGGGTCCGGCATCAGTCACGACCGTGACCATGTGCTGGGGTCCGGCATCAGTCACGACCGTGACCATGTGCTGGGGTCCGGCATCAGTCACGACCGTGACCATGTGCTGGGGTCCGGCATCAGTCACGGCCGTGATCATGTGCTGGATCCTGGCATCAGTGACGACCGTGACCCGTGACCACACCGCCGGACCAGCGCCACCCTTCACACGTCGACACCAAGCCCCCACCATTCGCCAGCCTCCTCCGCCATTGGGCATCCTCTCCAAACACGGGATGGTCTGTCCCGCCACGTCTCTCCACGTCTCTGCGTCTCTCCGAGACGTCTATCCGCGATTGGATGACGTCAGGTCCAGTGGCAACACTAGTTGCCTGTTCGTTGCCGTCGGCAGTGCTAAAAGCCGTCTTGCTTTTAAATTAAATTAAACAAATTGAGTTCTTGCTGGGGTGGCTTTATGAACCAGGGTCCTATTGCTAAGCAGAGCTTGTTGCGTGAACCCTGCCCCGGCACCCGATCCATGCATTCCAGTTTTTGCATCCAGTAATTCCAGCAGAATTTTGACCGAAAGTTTAACGTGCCGTCAATGCACCGACACGGTCGCCCGGTAGCTCACCCCCGGCCTTATTGGGCCAGCTGCCAACTGACCCTCCCAGCCGGTGGCTAAATGCGAGCGCGTGAAGCGACTCGAACCCTGTGTCGCCAGGACAGGAGAGACCAGAGCAGACCAGCGCTCTAACCAACTGCGTTACCGGGGCGGCTAAAGCAGGCCCAGAGCAGGCCAGCGCTCAAGGGTCATGTTGCATCAGGCTTAGGGTCGGCTCACGTCGGGGTCGGCGGTCATGTCAGGTCGGGCAGCACCGAGCTCAGGGGTCGTGTCTTACCAGGCCGAGAGGATGAGGTTACTTCTGGCTCACAGGTAATCACATTGGGCTCCAGGGCTACAGCGGGCTCAAGTGTAGCACCTTCGACCGAGATCAAGGGTCGGTGTATCATCAGGTTCCGTTTCATCTCACGGAGGTCGCGAGGTGATACGACAATGGGATCCTTGCGACGTGCCATTGCGTGTATTGGTGAGTTTTGTGCCTGCGTCCTTGGCGCTATTGGTGCAATCCGCAGTTCGGGCGTTTGGGACGCAATTAAAACGCAGTCAAGGCCGCTGTCGAGGCTGCTCTGCGCTCTTTTGGAGCAATTCGACCCGACAGTGTGCCAGTGTGTCTTGAATTGTGACAGATGACTTTATTTGCTCTCTCGTCGGGGGGCGGAAGCGTAGCCCTGGGTTCAGGAGACCGATGCTCAGCGTAGACCATGGCGTGAGGAGGCACGGTGTTTCCAGCTACGTCGTCACAAGGCATCGTTGTTGTTCCACCACAGACAGCCAAAACTCCAAACTCAACTGCCAAACTCCAACCGTAACGTGTTGAGGTGTCGTTAACGTGCTCAGAGCCCGGGGAAGACCACTTGGCTGCTGGAGACCGCGTGTTGTTGACAGTTGACTTGACCCACGCGGCATGGGCTCCACTGCGCCAGTGACCCAAGGTCATCGAACCCACATGGGCTCCCATCTCCGCCGTGCCGGTCTGTGTCGAGCGGTACGTGTGACGGTGCGCTGTGCCGCCTCTCCGTCGGCGCGCCCGGTCGTGACCTTGCCGGTCACATCGATTGGCTGGCGCGCGCCTCTGCGTGACGCGCGTGTGGCCACGTGCGTGCGGCGGCCGGTCACTGGCCGCCGGCTGCCGGCGCCGCAGGTGGCGCCACCGTCAGTCGAGCTCGGCCAACCGCCGCCGCCGCCGCGCCCGGCGCCCTCTATGAGGTCCAGCAGCGCGCCCTCTACGTCGGCGGCTGTCCAGGCGCCGCGCGTGGCCGCGCCATCTGGCTCGTTTTGTAGCCGGGCACGGCTTAGGCACGGCTGAGGTTTATTTGAGTCGGAGATCACCGAGAGAGCGGTGTAGTAATCGGGGTAATGTGATGCCAGTACCACGTCGATATGGTGAAAACGTGTCTTTTCTGCCGAAGTTTGTGCAGCAGCCTCTACACGTTGTCCGCCACACTCACTCCACCACGGATATTTGTAGGCCTGCTTCGGACCCGATCACCCGGCTCATCAGCCGTGGTCTAGTACCAGCTGGGGTAGCCTCAGTCGATTATCTACACCACACTGAACACTGTGACCTCTGCCGAATGTGCGCGTCAGTGTGTGCGATGTAGTTTGAGATAACGCCGAACTTGGCCTGAAATGGTCCGACCGCCGACAGCTGACTGCACTCTAACCCTGCGGCTATGATCTCTCTTACTACTCCTCTCCTCTCTCTTTTCCTGACGTCCTCTTCCTGTCACCCTCTCTATTTTTCTTCATCCCCCTTCTCCCTCTCCATTTCGCTTGTCCCTCTATCCCATCGTTCGCCGTTTCTCTCCCTCTCCCTGTCCTATCTCTCGTTTTCATTCGTTCTTTCTCCCTCTCTCTTTCCCTTTCCTTCTCACCCTTCCTCTTGCTCTCTCTGTATTTCTATCGTACTTTCTCTGTTGCTCTGGGTCGTCTGAAGTGTTATGTATGTAACAATATCGCATGATTTCGTCCACGAGTGTCACGCTGCCTGTCGAGAACGGGATCTTAGGCATTGGCGATGCCATGCTAACTGCGCCGGACGCGAACAAAACTGGACTGGCTTCGTTTGAAGCCGGCTTCGATGAGGTTTGCTGTGGTCGGCGCACGGGACGGCCCGGCTCAATTGTCGCAGCCGGCCGGCGACCCTGCGACTCGCACTCACTGTGCCCCCCTGTTTTTGCAGTGGTGACCGGCGGAGCGGCCATGCGCCGGGCGCTGCGCGGCTGAGACTGCCGGCCCCCCACCTCGCCTCAAGCTGGCGACCATCTCGGTGACGTCGCTCATCATGGAGATGCGGCGCGGCGACTCGCCGCTGTCGGCCAGCGCGCTGTTCAAGCTGGCGCCGTCGCCGACCGGCTACCTGCCGCCCGGCCTGCTGACCACGGTGGCCAGCCAGCGGCCGGCCATCAAGCAGGAGCCGGCGGCCGGCTCGCCCGAGCCGGGCTTGGCCGCCGCGCGCCGCGAAGACTGGCTGCCGTCGCCCAACCAGACCAGCCTGGACGGCTCGCCGTTCGGCGGCCTGCCGCCGACGCACGCCGGCGCCGGCTTCTCCGTGTCGCCGCTCTCCTCCAGCAGCTACGACCCGTACTCGCCGCCGGCCAAACAAGGTCAGTCGCGGCGCCGCTGTGCCGCCGCCGGCGGTGTGACCTTGGCGGGCGGCCGGCGCGCGGGACGCGGCGCGCCGCGCCGCACGAGAGCCGTTTTTGCCGCCGCGGCGGAGTGTTGGAGCCGCGGCCGGCTGGCGCGTCGCAGCACGCACCGGTGAATCATAGGGTGGCAGCCAGAGAGGAGAGCACGATTTGTTGCTCTGCGGCGGCACCGACCCGACCCGCCCCGGAGCAGCTGTTCGTCGGCTCCTGTAAAAGTGCCGCCTGTTGCCGTCTGCCAAACAGCTCCTCTGGGCTGCCGCACGTGCCGCGAACAAGCCAGTTTTTCTCGGTGCGTTTAGCAGATGTACGCGTGAAACGAAACAATTATTAATGATGTTCGCATTGCGGCAAATGCCCCGTTCCGTCCTGTTCCGTGTCCTGCGTCAGTTTTTGCGAGCGCCAGTTTCCTTTTGCTTCCCCTCGATGTTTTTGCTATTTTGCGCATGCAAAAACTAATGGGAACAGTTAGTGACACAATGTATCAACGGGTGTTATACATTTCCTGAGATTTTCGTCGGTGCGACGATTTGGGGGCCGTAAAAACGGGCACATGTCTCGCCACTTTTGTTTTTGGAGGGCGAGAGGAGGCTTTTTGTTGGCGGCCACGGTGTTGTCTAATGCGGACACCGTTTCTGCACCGCTGTGGGGGTCGGCCGTCTGTAGGATGAGTCGGAATCCATCTGACGGGAGCATCACAACCCCACCCAGCCCCAGACGTGCGACTCCTCGTGAGGAAAGCGTATTACTCAAGTTCAACTTAATTGGTAGTTGTTGGGAGGGGCACTCAGCAGCTGAGGCCACATCGCGTCGCCTGCCTCTCACGTTGGCAGGAAGGGCGGACACCGCGGGGAATGGAACCCCGTACCTCTGGCATGCCAGATGAACTTAATCGGTCGGAATTACCACATGTATGTTGCCAAATGCGTAGAGTTGGAAACTCCAATGTCATATCGATCGAAATGTCGCTACCTAGATGATACTGAAATGAGGAGCATATTATCGGTCAGAAAGATTGGCGTATCATGTTGTATCGCAGGTATTGGAGCGGCATAATCAGCTTTTGTCATGCTTCATCATTTTGCTCACGTTGATGCCAACTTCTAACTTTGCATGGTTAGCGCAGTATCACATATAGGCTTATGATTTGCATGGTTAGCGTGGTAGCACATGTAGGCTTATCATTTGCATGGTTAGCGCAGTATCACATGTAGGCTTTGATTGCAATCCAACACCTCTGATCTGAAGGTTGTTTTAAGTGGACGCAAACAGCAGCTTTCTTTTAATAATGTAGTAGGAAGCGTGGGTCTATGTGTGTTGGAAATCAAGGCTACTCGCTGATATAAGATGTAGGTTCAAAATATCAGTAGTGCTTATATATGCTTTTATGGGGAGGTGTAAGTTTTCTCATAGTGAGATCTTGCTTTTTTTTAGTTTAAGGTGAATTATGGCATAGGGCAGAAGTAACCTCAATTGTTCCTGTTTCATGCAGATCGCAAAATCATCTTTACTTAGTTGTTAAGCACATATGTGATGCCAGAATAAACGATGGCTAAGGTCAGAAGAATGCGACTGGCGTAGCTTTTTTGGACAATCACCAACCGATTAAGTGTGCAGGCTCATCGTTTGACACGGCAGCTCATGTTGAGGACATCGTTGCCTGTTCAGACTGATTCAACCCGAACATTTTACCTTCTGTTTGCTTGCACGGGGGCATTGCCCCCTCTCTCTGTCACCTGTTCGTGACCCGTCCGTAACCTTATAGCTGCCCGGCTATTGACGATTCTGCAAAGTGTGTGCATCAAATAGGTAGTTTTCCGTTCCAATTGGTACGACACGATTTTTCACAGCCCACTCGCGTCACTCACTCGTACTCTCTTCGTGGCGAAAGTAGACCGCGCCGGCCTTCCGTGTCGTGCTCCACTGACCGTGCGGCATGCACTGGTTTCCCGCCCGCGGCGTGACGGCGAGCGCAGACGCACGCCTCGGACGTGAAGGCTCACTCACGCTTGAATACATTCCGGGTGAAGAGCCTGCCATTGTCGCTGGTGCACAATTATTCGAGTTTCTGTCGGGCGTGTCCTTCTCAGTGATTTACACGTACTACTGACCTGGTTCAGTGGCGAGGTGTTATTTTGACCGTGATGACTTTTACGGTTTGCTCTGCGGCAGTAGAACACTTGGATGGTGACAACCTATGTAATTAATTCAGTTATGGGCGATGCATGGCCTGGTTGCCGACGCGCCCTAAAGCCGAAACAAATATCGAACGAACTATAGAAGAGGCTGGAGCATGTATGTAGCATCTCGTCAAATGGTGAACCAGGTATATTTAACACTGAAGCTAGGACAAGCTGGGAATTCCTCCGTCCCCTTGAAAAATACCCCTGATTTTGTCCCTTTGTCAGTTTTGTCAGTCAGTCGTTGGTTCTTTGAAATACATCCCAAAGTTCATCCCATCCAACATTTCGTATTTGGGAATGGCTGCCCACTTTAATTAGTGCTTACCAATATTTGTCCACGTGGTTCTTGTTGGACGTCATCGGTGGGACACGTTTGCTGATGCGCGACTCGCTATGCTATGCTAGCAAATTCTGAGGTCGAGATTGGAAAAACGACATTTATATTTTAGCTTTATGCCTCTCTGCATGTATTTCCATGCGATGAAGCATTGAAAAGGGGCACTGTGAGTACGCTTGGCGACTTGACTTGACGTCTGTTGTATGTCTGTAGGCCTCCCGCGTGACTACTGTTAACCTGGTGACTTGTTAGTGACTGTTGGTGACCTGGTGACTTGCTAGTGGCTATTGGTAACCTGGCGACTTGCTAGTGACTTGGTGACTTGGTGACTTGCTAGTGGCTGTTGGTAACCTGGGCGACTTGTTCATGACTGCTATGTGTCCGAAGACCTCCCGCGTTGCATCGAATATGGTGGCTGGGTAAGCCCATGACACTAAACAGTGTCACCAGTGCGGTGATTGTGCCGGTTCGTAGGGCGGTTGATTGCGATGGCTGGGCACTGTGCCAATGTAAATGGCTCCGTTGGCTCAGCTGTAGATTATTCGGTGTACTGTTCACACTGAAAATGCGGCACAAGCGAGGCCATGTCGGCAGAACGGGGATTGTTACCACAGCATGACCTCTAATGGCCGTTTGAGGCACGCATGCTGGCCGCCGCCGGTATGCGGTCGTTCGGGAAGCAGCGCCGTCGAAGGAGTTTTGGCACATTCGTCACGTGGTTCCCCGCCGACTCGTTCCGTCAATGCCATTGCTGCCAGATGACCTCTCAGTCGGGGACACCGGCTGGACATTCAAATCCTCTCACGCGGAATGCAGAACAATCATTTCTAACATATATTTTCGTGGTTAGGCTTTTTGTGAGGTGGCCTGTTCGGGCCGCCGGTGCATTAGACCACATGAATCACGGCCAGTTTTTACCGCGGTGATCTCGGTCGCTGGCTGTGTTTTTTTTACTATCGGACGTCCCCTTTGGCCGGGTGAGAAATTGCCGGTGTTGGCGGAGTGTTGCGTGCCGCGCCGGGCCGAGCCGGGCGCTTCATCTCTGACTCGGCCACTACCCTGCACGTCACACGGTCAGCGTCAGAGGGGTGTTTAGCCGGGCCAGGCCGGGCGCTTCATCTCTGACTCGGCCACTACCCTGCACGTCACACGGTCAGCGTCAGAGGGGTGTTTAGCCGGGCCGAGCCGGGCGCTTCATCTCTGACTCGGCCACTACCCTGCACGTCACACGGTCAGCGTCAGAGGGGTGTTTAGCCGGGCCAGGCCGGGCGCTTCATCTCTGACTCGGCCACTACCCTGCACGTCACACGGTCAGCGTCAGAGGGGTGTTTAGCCGGGCCAGGCCGGGCGCTTCATCTCTGACTCGGCCACTACCCTGCACGTCACACGGTCAGCGTCAGAGGGGTGTTTAGCCGGGCCAGGCCGGGCGCTTCATCTCTGACTCGGCCACTACCCTGCACGTCACACGGTCAGCGTCAGAGGGGTGTTTAGCCGGGCCAGGCCGGGCGCTTCATCTCTGACTCGGCCACTACCCTGCACGTCACACGGTCAGCGTCAGAGGGGTGTTTAGCCGGGCCAGGCCGGGCGCTTCATCTCTGACTCGGCCACTACCCTGCACGTCACACGGTCAGCGTCAGAGGGTGTTTAGCCGGGCCAGGCCGGGCGCTTCATCTCTGACTCGGCCACTACCCTGCACGTCACACGGTCAGCGTCAGAGGGTGTTTAGCCGGGCCAGGCCGGGCGCTTCATCTCTGACTCGGCCACTACCCTGCACGTCACACGGTCAGCGTCAGAGGGGTGTTTAGCCGGGCCTGGCGCCGCTTCATCTCCGACTCGGCCGCCGGCGAGGTGTTGAGCCGGGCCAGACCAGACCGGCTGGCCACCGTCCGCAGCCGTTCGGTCCGCAGCCGGCCGGCTCGCAGTTAAAGTGCGCTCGGGCCGCAGCGATCGATCGCCCGGCTGATCACCAGCGTGGACGGCGGGCACGGGGCCGCGCTTGGGGCGGCTCACGCCTGCGTCAGACATCAGACGACACGGCCGCCGTGTCGTCAGCGGCTGCGTCACGGACGCAGCGCCGACATCAATATGCAGCGGTGGCGCCTGCACAGATGGGACGCCCGCGCGTCGGACGGGTGGACACGGTGCGTCGGCGACGGATCCGGGTCACAGCTGACCCTGTGCACCTGCGGCCGCGTGACCTCGCCGCTGGGCGCGCGCCCGGTGCGGCCGGGGGACGCGCTGGACGCGACGCGGTCGCGCGGCGACCAGCCGCGCCGCCGCTGACATTATATCTGTCCGTGCCGACCGGCGGACGTTTTTGCGGCCGGCAAAAAGTGACTTTGGGGAGGACGGCGGGGAGCCGCACGGATTCCGGTTGTGGGGAAATCATTGAGCGGCGGCGGCGGCGGCCGCCTCCCGCCCGGCGCGACGGCACACCGCGAATAATGGCGGGGGAAAAGCGCGCCGTCTGGCGGCCGCAGACTGGCAGCGCCGCCGGCCGGCCGGTTGTGTCGCCGCCGCGCCGTATTGTGTCGCCACTCGGCGGTGAATTAACGCGGTGCGCCATCCCCCCCCCCCGCCATCTCGCCGCTCGGCGTCGGCCCGCCGCCGCGCCGGCGGACGTATGCAAATGAGTGTCTGAACTGGGCTCGGAACGAGGTGGCGAATGCCCGCCGAAGCGCGTGCTCCGCGAGATAAATGTCAATCATAGTTAATTATCCTCGGAGGGCTGGGCGATTGCATGTTTTTCTCCGCCTCGTGTTCGCCGCCTTCGCTCGTATCCTGATGGATGTTGTGTTCCAATGACGTTGTGTTTACATTCCGATACGACGTCATGCGCCCTGAAGCCCAAATAACTAACGATTACGGCGTCATCATTGCCACTGGCGGTAGATTCGCGCAAATCGCAGGCTTGGCGCAACACCTTTTGTAAGCATGTGTGCTGCTGTGGCCACTTCTACCACTGTGGCGAAAGATTTCGCAAGGATAAAGCTATACGAGCGGGCAAGATTCAATTTTGGCAAAAGCCAACCACCGACAAATCGGTTTTCCTCGCCCTACACAAGCAAATTGATGATTGAAAAACGCGAATTTGAATGCATTAAGGCCATGTGTGTCTGTAACTATTCCGTTGCAATACAGCAGAATAAGGTGGATGTAAATTGGATAAATAGATAGTCTGGCTTCAAAGCTGTGTGGAGAAATTTGCTCTATGGATCCGTCAGTTAGTGCCTCCATTTGAGTGGGAAGCACTGGTTGAACAGGGTGCCAGAAAGCGAAAAATCGTTCTTCGGTGAGCATGCAGCGCGAATGTTCCGTGCAGTTGTTGTGTGACACTCCATGTCGATTTGACCCACATGGGAAGTTAACACGCGGCAGCCTGCCCAATGCTCGCGGCGTCCTGACCAGATGCATGCGCTGCGCCTCGCCGATCGGTTCCCTGGCACATCGTCGCCGGGAGCGTGGCTCGGCCGGCACGTATGCACGACGTGCCGGTGACGACGGCGCTGGGGACCCGGCAGGTCATCGACCTGTCGGCCCCGTCCGTACCCCAGTAACTGAAATACACGCCACCGCCGCCACCGCCGCCGCCGCCGCCCGGCGTCAGCCTTTTGTTTTGGTGGCCGCTCCGTATGGTAAGTGTCGACGGCTGCGGCTCCCCTCTCCGCCTCTGCCCCCGTGCCTGACTGCGTGACGGCTGGGACCGCGTGCGCGGCACGCACGGCGGGCCGCCGCCGCCGCCGGGTCCGGCGCGGCGCCACTGTCGCCGGTCACGTGAGGCGGCGAGCGGCCGCCGGCAGAGGTCACCGTGAAGGCCACGGTCACGCTCGGCTGGCGGCTGCTGAAGCTGCCGAGCGCCGAGCAGGTCGCCGCGCCGGCCGGCCGGACGGCACCGCAGTCCCCTCCCCTCCCACTCGCCATTCAACCCCGCCCCCCACCATGTCACCGACGCCCGGTCGGGCCGCGGCGACTGCCACCGCCTCGGGGCAGTACCGGCTGTGGCGACAGCGGCAGCGGCGGCGGCACCGACTCCCTGTCTCGCCGGCACCGCCAATCGACTGCGCCCTCGGCGCGGCGGAGCAAGCGACACCACAAACGGCGGCGGCCGGCCGTGGCCGCACGGCTCGTGCAGCGGCGCCTGCTCGGCCGCGCGCGGCCGTACCCGCTCGGCGGCTGACCGAAACATCGGGCCGCCGTCGACGGGCGGCCGTCGAGGCGGCGTGACTCGGTCGCGATTGAAGCCGGCATTGATTCGCGCGCGCCACGCCGCGGCGGCTGGGCGCGCCGCTGGCCGGCATTCAGCGCAGCGCGCCGCCGGCCGGCCGCCGGCTGCCGCCGCCGTCTCGCGCGCGCGCGGTGCCGCTGCGCCGCCGGCCGGCACTGTCTGGCTGCCGGCCTCCCCTAGAAATTACTAACGGGGTAAATACGGGGGACGAGCCGACTGACTGGGTGTCTAGACGGCCGGCCGGGCGCGGGTCGACGCGGCTGCTCGCGCGCCGCCATGTGTCTGCCGCGTGGGCGGTCCTGTTTTGGTGACATGTGCGTGAAAAGTGGGCGTGTCGCGGGCACATGGAGACGCTCGCCAGGGACCGCGAAGACTTGTTCAGACTGTGTGAGGACGGCGGCGCGCCGGTACTGATGTGAAACTGCACCGCTGTGCACCTGAGCCAAATCAAAACGCAACGTCAATCAAAACTGAACTGTGCGCGGTGTTCTTCCGTGGGTGTGTGTGTGTGCTGTGCGCTCGGACGGAGCCGGTATTGGGCTGTGACGGACGGCTGCGGCGGCGACTGCGAGACCGGCAGGTGGGTCGGCATGTCTGGCGAGGTGGTGCCGGCCGGCAGCGGCGGCGGCGCGTTCGCCACGGCGGCCGAGCCGGAGCGGCGGCGGCTGCCGGCCGACATGCTGGTGGGCGTCGACCGACACGGCACTGTCACCATCGTGGTCAACCAGCGCGCCCAGCTGCAGGCGGACAGCGTCAGCTCGAGCGGCGAGCCGCGCGTCAGCTCGAGCGGCGGCGAGGCGGCGCCGGCGGCCGGCGGCCGACGGCCGACGCGGCTCGACAGGGCCGGCCGGGCGGCCCGAGTGGCGGTCAGGTCGGCGGCCGCCCTCGTGGCCGGCCAGTCGGCCTGGACTCTGGAGCGGCTGGTCGCTGGATCGAGTGTGGCCGCCGCCCCGGCGCTGCGGTCGGCCGACCGGTCGGGACCGCACTCGGCCGCCGTGGCGGTGACCGGCTCGGGGTCCAGCTCGGGGCGTGGTTCGGACAGTGGTCCGGACTCGTGGCTGGGGCCACGGGCGGCGGCGAGGCACGCACTGGACCGTGTGCCAGCTTCGGCCGATGTTAAGGGTGGACGCTGTCGCTCGGCGGACTCTCGCTTCTGCGCACGTTCCGCCACGCCGTCCACAGCGGCGACGGCGACGGCGTCGGCCGCGGCGCGCGGAAGAGTCGCCGTCGTCCACCACCGAGCCGACTTCGGGGAACGTGCGGCGGCCGTCGGTCGGCCGGCGAGCC
Source organism: Ashinkailepas kermadecensis (assembly GCA_034440615.1). Lineage (NCBI taxonomy): Eukaryota > Metazoa > Arthropoda > Thecostraca > Neolepadidae > Ashinkailepas > Ashinkailepas kermadecensis. The sequence continues at coordinate 286,709 of JAOTOM010004808.1, read as the reverse complement.
CGGCCGGGCCTCGAGGCGTTGCTCCGGCTCCCGTGGGGGCGGACTGGGACGTCGGAGGCGACGGCCGGGTTCAGACGACGCCAGCCAGTGTCGACCTGTCGGCAGGCAGGCGCACGATGCTGTCGGCAGGTCCCCGTGGCGCCCCCCCCCGCCACCGCCACCGCCGCCGCCGCCGCCGCCGCCTCCGCCTCCGGGGGTGGTCTGCACCGCGCGCTGAAACAGGAGCGGCTGTCTCCGGAGCGGAAGCGGCTTTCCTACGACGGCCGCGTGCGGCTGGGACGGGCGGCGGCGTGCCCCGAGAAGGCTGCTCTGAAGGTGGAGATATCTGACGACGCGGCCACACCGGCCACGTCGTCAGACATCCGTCACGACACGTCGTCACGTCACGTCACGTCGTCGCGCCACGTCGGCCGACCGGACGACTCCGTCAAGCACGAGCTCGTCTCGCCGACCACGGAGAGCGGCGCGGCGCTGACAGGCGGCGTCTGCTCCGGCCGGCCAGGCCACCAGAACCAGCACCAGCACCCCGGGGAGCGGCGTGCTGCGCCGCCGGCAGTCCGAGTCAGTCGTGCACGGAGGCGGCCAGCCCGGCCGCCGGCCGCTGGCCGACGCCGACGCCGGCCGACGCCGGCCGGGAGGACGCCGGCGCCGGCGTCGGCTCGGAGGCCAGCCGCGACGGTGCCGGCTCGTCCAGCAGCGGCGAGATGAGCGGTCTCGAGCGGTCGGGCATGGTGTCGCTGCTGCTACAGCAGCCGCCCGAGACGATGGTCAACCTGGTCTTCCGAGGAGACGATATTGACGATCTTGAGTTGGACTCGTCCCAGGACGAGGCGACCCCAGGTAATGGCGGTAGCGCATCGCCACGTGGCGTGTGATGCAAATGCGGCCGACTTATTTTATCTCCAGCTCCTGTAATTGGGTGTCATCCGTAGCGTACATGGACTCGATGCTCTTGAAACAGATGTATGACATTAATAGTTTCGCGACATCCATAGATGCCACCAAACTTCAGGCTTGATCAAATCACCGTGCCATGCAGACACGCACTGCCAACATGCACAGAACAGAACCCACTGATATTTCCTGTCCAGTGACGCCCTTCCAGCCATGCATACACCTCCCACGTGCACTTAGAATGGTACCTTGGCGTGCACTAAGCCCGAACACAGTTGGCGGAAGGGAAACCAGAGGTGCGGGGTTCGATACGCCGCGGTGCCCGCCCTTCCTGTCAGCGCGAGAGGCAGGCGACGCCGTATAGCATCGGCTGGTGCATCGTGAAGCCACACAAACGGCAACTGACCCCCAACGCGACTTTACATGGAAACAGTAGATTTGTGATGGGCTATAGAGCAACGGAATGCAGAAAGAACTAACCCGATCATGTCCGAGCAACCCAGGCTCGCGTCGGCAGGAAGCCAGCGGATTTCACCTGACACTGCATGCCGCATGTGCCAACAGTTCCTTTGCACACACCAGCCTGCCGTTCAATAAGCCGGAGATTTGGCCGCGGAACAGCCGTTTCAGGGCAATTTTTCACCTTAGTCAAGATACAGACACCAAGCGACGGGAAGCCATCACAGCCGTTTTGCGCATCGGCTGTGACGGGAAGCCACCACAGCCGTTTTGCGCATCGGCTGTATGCAGCGTACGTTCCTGAATTCAGAACCGCCACGAATTTAATGATAAGTTATGCAATACAAGTGATGAGTGTGTGTGAATCTTCACACTTGGAAAGATATTCAACTTGAGTTAGATCGTTTTTCCCACCAATCTGGCTCGCATCAATCTGTACGAAAACGAAATCTCGTTGGTCACGTTTTATCCACTTCGAGGCATGCGGCTCCGGCAACGTATTATATAATGATAACGTTTTTATGTAGTCGTACAACTGCACGGTCAGGTTCGCACCATTTATATCCGTGATACACGGGCAAATTATTCAAATATACCTCCGACACCAAGCTCCATGTCATCCGTCCATCACTGTAGTGTGCTTTTATCGTGCATGTATACTTAAGGATGTGACTTAGGCGTGTGAAACTGTGTACATGTGTACTTCGGAAGAAGGCCTGATCATATTTAGCAGGTAGCAAACTATTAGTTATGGGCGCTAAATGACCAAACCTGGTCGATGCGCCCTAAAACTCAGATAACCAACCAAGTGCTAGACGATGTTGCCGCCTGGGGTCGAGTAGTCTAGGGGTAAGTTGCTCGCCTCACAATCGAAGGATTGTGGGTTCTCACCTGTCGCTACTCTTCACCCGCGGCCAATCGGCGTGAGAAATTGGCGACGCTATATGTCTCAACGGTCGACGTGTCGTAAAACCAACAACCACCACCATACTGTCGCCTGCCGAAATGTTGTTTCAGAAGTTCGGTGACGTAAAGAAGACGATTGTCATCAGAAGTGCTAGGTCATAGACAAACGCACACACGATGCGTGTGTTAACTTTTTCGTCACCCCATCCCCACCCCAACTACAAATTAGCTTGCGGAGAAGTAAAGTAAAACACACTAAGCATCCGGGAGATGTCCCCCGCCCAGCCCCCACCTTCGGCACCGTAACGGACGTAAGACTCCATTGACGTAAGTATGCACTTGCCTTAGACTTGTTGCAAAACGCTTGCTACGCTTGCTTGCTGTGCTCCGGCACGCCTCTAATTGTGTGCGTCCGCGCGCCTGACCACTCACCTCCCCTCCCCGCGTGTGTCCCTGTCCGCGCCCTGACCTCACTCTCCCCCCCCGCGTGTCGCTGTCCGCGCGCCTGACCACGTCTCCGCGGCGATGCTCCCCGCGCTGGCGGACCAGTCGATGTTCCGGCACGCCTCTAAACTCACTCTCCCTCCCCCGCGTGTGTGTCGCTGTCCGCGCGCCTGACCACGTCTCCGCGGCGACGCTCCCCGCGCTGGCGGACCAGTCCATGTTCCGGCACGCCTCTAAACTCACTCTCCCCTCCCCCGCGTGTGTGTCGCTGTCCGCGCGCCTGACCACATCTACAGTCGATGTTCCCACGCCTCACCCCCTCCCCCCGTGTGTGTCGCTGTCCGCGCGCCTGACCACGTCTCCGCGGCGACGCTCCCCGCGCTGGCCGACCAGTCGATGTTCCGGCACGCCTCTAAACTCACTCTCCCTCCCCGCGTGTGTGCGCTGTCCGCGCGCCTACCACGTCTCCGCGGACGCTCCCCGCGCTGGCGGACCAGTCTGTTCCGGCACGCCTCTAAACTCACTCTCCCCGCGTGTGTGTCGCTGTCCGCGCGCCTGACCACGTCTCCGCGGCGACGCTCCCCGCGCTGGCGGACTTTGGCACCCCCCCTAATCTCCCTCCCCCCCCCCCGGTTTTTTGTTTCCGGGGGCCCGGCCCGGTCTCCGCGGCGACGCTGGCGGACCAGTCGATGTTCCGGCACGCCTCTAAACTCACTCTCCCTCCCCCGCGTGTGTGTCGCTGTCCGCGCGCCTGACCACGTCTCCGCGGCGACGCTCCCCGCGCTGGCGGACCAGTCGATGTTCCGGCACGCCTCTAAACTCACTCTCCCTCCCCCGCGTGTGTGTCGCTGTCCGCGCGCCTGACCACGTCTCCGCGGCGACGCTCCCCGCGCTGGCGGACCAGTCGATGTTCCGGCACGCCTCTAAACTCACTCTCCCTCCCCCGCGTGTGTGTCGCTGTCCGCGCGCCTGACCACGTCTCCGCGGCGACGCTCCCCGCGCTGGCGGACCAGTCCATGTTCCGTGGATGACTCCCGCCGATGATTGATCTGATTACGGTCCAGCACTGCCACACAGCCGGCGTAATGGAGACGCGTCTCAGTGCATCATAGAGCGCTCCACTACGCAGTGTGCCGAACGTTTCTTTGGCGTGGTGTCACTCACCATAGGCCAGGTAGATGCGATCGCTTTTTTCGTCGGCGCGCTTTTTCGAGATCCGCCGCCAGACGTCGCGTGTTTTTTGTTGACGCTTTTTCATCGTCTGACCGGCCGGCCCTCCAAGTTCAGACGTGTTAGCGGTGTACGGATGCGGCTGGGAGGGGACCGTCGCGACGGCGGCGGCCGACGTCCCTGTCTGGCGGGCTGACTGTGAGTCACACGCTGTCGGCAGGGACGGCCGGCCGGCCGACCGCCAGCCGGCCGTCGGCTGCGCCCCCGGCCGGCGGAACTGCCATCGCCACCGGGGAGGCATGCAGATTGCCATGATCAAAATACCCTGGGAAGCTGCTATCGGTATGCCGATAGCAGCGGCCATGCTCCCTCACCCCGAGTATACTCGGGGTGAGGGAGCATGGCCATGCCAATGCTATCTGATGGCATACGCAAATGAGCTGTTTTCGGTGTCGGTGGCGACTCGTTTGCGTGTCGCTGCGGCTGGTGGCAAGTCTCGTCGGTACCTGGTCAGGGTGTACGGGTCACTGTGGCTCGTGGCAGCTGTCGGTAGGCACCAGTCAGCCTCTCGAGACACGCGACCAATCGGTGTGAGAGGCTGGCGACGCTGTGTGACCTATCAGTTGAATGCGTCGTAAAAGTATCGAGGATAAGTAAAAAGAATGACTTTGAGCGGTGATCCGTGGGCCACTGTGATAGAGGTTGGCCTTCACGTCGTTCGTGGACGTCATCTGAAGCCGCAGACGATGCATTACTATATCAACCATGTCAATCGTACAGAAACACGACACGCTTTTGGCTTTCATAATCTCGGAAGAAAAACGATAGCGCTGGTTTTTATTTCGAGACGGTCTGAATCGTGCCCCGATCTGTTCGTGCAGAATGTTCATGCCTAAGCTGTTTGCTGTTCGCTGGCACCGCCGCAGATTTGCCGCAGCTGAATTGGCCAAACGTCTAGTATTTTGTGCAATGGTATGCCTTTCTCGGAGGCTGATGTTATGATCGTTGAAGCCATAAGTACACGGGAAGTGTCTTCTAGCTTCAGTTCCCTGCCGACTGAGAACTAGTGAACACTTCAACCTTAATTGGTTGCCATTTTGAGGAGGAAGGAACCCACACTTTGTGCCGATTTTGTGACATTATTTTTGGGTGAGTCGGGAAGCCTTGTTCTTCCCGGAGATCTACTCTTGTATTTAATTAGCCATTGCGGCCATTTCTGGATTGGTGATCTCCTGTACCAGTTGATTCGTTCCTTTACAAGAAATCACACCCAACAGAATTGTTTTTGGAGAAAATCATGACCGGTACTTTACGCGGCGTTCTGGGCCAATGGGTGTTTTGCTATGTTGAGCCGCTTTACACTCCTACTTCCCTACTTCATCCACAGTTCTAAGCTGTGTTTATGAGTTGTGTCGCAGCATAGATATAAACCAGCACAGGCGGCGCTTATCCGTCCCAGTTCCGCAAGGGCATTGACCTCCCAGTTGACGTCATAATTGGTAGCCCCTCTGCTCCAGTGATGCTCCACAGCCATGCCTCCTTCATAGCTGCGTGACAGTGAATCTGTCCGGCGGCTGTGCGGAACGTATCGGGCGTCGAGTGTCACATGAGAAGTGCGATATCGGCGCCGTCTGAACCCTCAATCATTAATTCATCGATCAGTCATCGGGTGGAATGTGCGTCGGAAAGTTAATGAAGATTAGCCGCGTTCGTTGCACTCATGCACTTTGTCTTTTCAGGCGAAGGCTCGCGGCACATATCCACGTCGTCGGTGGCTTCCATTGAGGGTAAGTGAGTGATTAATTAGCGCCCGAGTGCTCGCAACTCGACACGCTCGCTGCTCGGCACTGTTCGTTAGAGTGACGGCCGAAAGATGGCTCTGTGGTATGTGCGCCTGTGCGACTGCTGTGCCGTCTGGCTGTGCGGCCGGTGCCGGCGTGTCTGCCGCTCCCAGTGGGAGAACGGCGTACTCTATTGCCGTTCAGCGCTGGAGGTACAGCCGGCTGATGATGACCTCTGCACACCAGTTTGGCACATGTTAAGTGGTCGATTCTTTCGTTAGCTGTTCCGCTATTAGGCATATCAGGAGCATGTTGGTTACTAGGAGCAAGTGCTGCTACCTGGGTTCGTGACACGTTGCGATAACTAGCTTTAGCCATGCTGGCAGTGTTTGGTCAAAATCGTCGTGAGCTGATGATGGCTTTCAACAAGATCACCAAAGTCAGACGGCAGGTGCTTTACCTCAGTTGGCAGTATGGAGGAAAGGAGATGTTCAGGAATATTTGTAAAATACGGTAAGCTGCTGTGCCATATCGGTACCATCTGCAGACCGGTATATAGCCAGTCGTTTGACTTTTTATTATAAAAGACGGACAGTGCAAGTGCCGTAATAGACTGTCCGCGCTGATTATGCGTTCGTATGTATCGGCGTGCAAAGTCTGATTGAGGTCTGAATGGGCCGTTAGCATTCGGCCTAGTGGATATAATAAAAAACGTGAAGTGCCTGAGGTACTTCAATATTTTGAATACTTTGCCTTATATCTCGGAAACGTGAGACTTGTTAGAAACCGTGTGCAGAAGACCACAACTCGGAACTCCAAGACCAACCAGAAGTCAGAAACTAGAACTCTATGTCAGAAGCCCTGTGCATTTTAACATGCAGCTTTACATAATTAGTGTCGTGAGTCAAGAAACATCTTTTAAATCCTTGCGAACAAACAAGATCGCTGAATTGGTCTCGTTTGTAAGACTGCGATCATTCGCCCGCTTCTCTCGCTCACTCGCAGTCTGAAAAATACTGACAAATGGAAGAGCGATCCATGTGATCGCTCAGCGACAATCATCAGCGATCCATGTGAATATTGAATTAATTTCCCCTGTCTATTGCAACGGCTCTGAATCTTGCAAGAATGAGGTTTTCACTTGTCTGGTTTTCCGCGAAGTAAAACATGGGCCAGCCCGGACCATTGGGCTAAACTAAACTCGGTGCCAAGTTACCCTCAGCAACAGGTAGCTTGAAACTGATGAAAAAGCACCGCATGCTAATGCTGGTCACAAGCTCGTTTTCCTGGTAGTCAGTTTTGAATATGCGCATGCAAAGGCCAGACCGCCGATATAACTCACAACGTGTATGAACAATGTGGCACCTGATATGTACTGCACCTCTTGGCTGCTTGTACATAGTCGACTTGCGCTGTGGACACCACGTGGGTTCAAAATATGGCACCATCCTGCGGAACAATCGAGCCGCTCACTGGCCAGACTCTGCCGGTTGGCACGCATCATGGCAACACATCATGGCAACACATCATGGCAACACATGGCACGCATCATGGCAACACATCATGGCAACACATGGCACGCATCATGGCAACAGTGGTATCCACAGTCGTTCTGACCCGGCGAAGGCATGACCTCTCTGGCGACAAGTGAGGTCATTTCCTCGAGGATTGGTGCCAGACCGGTTGGTCAGTTAACTGGCGAATGGTGGTGTGGAGTTCGCTCTGGGGCCATGATCCGACGGCCCTGGCAACAATTGTCACACGTGGCGCCACCTATTCGCGATCCCCCCTGGACACTCGTCGGGACGCCGACACCATTTAGCGATTGTCGACGCCGTTTCTTGGCCATTATTTAACATGATTATGCAAACCGGCCTGATGTCTAGCATCTGCAGCAATATCTTCAATACCTTACCACCTCACACCTCCACTTTTCGGTCATGGCGTGGAAATTATGGTTATTATTTTCAAGAAACGTAAATATTCGATGTGAGATCCTGGACGATCCGGTTCTGTGATTTCTGCAGCTAAGATCATAATACCTCTTATCCCCGTATGTCTCCTATATAGTTATAGCAAGTCGTACAGTTTCCATAACTATGTCCTTCTGCCAAAGCCGTGTGAATTTTTTTGGTGTAAAGGCTCGTCAAATGTTTTAACATCGAACTGTCAACTTTCAAAGCTTGAAAAAGCCGTAAGAACAGTTCGGCCACGGGCGGATGCAGGAGGGCACTGTGGCCGAACTTTTGCCGAAGGCTGTCGGTATTGTAGTAAAATTTACACAAATTAGCAGATGTTTCGAAATTATGTCACTTATCATCACATCAAGTGACTTACAGAAGTGTTGCTGTTCGAAATCCACCTCACATCATGTTTATGAATTGAAAACATATTCCGAAATTCCTCACCCTCCGCTTCCAACGAGTTGGAGCGGGTCTCTCGTTCCGCCAGCAACTAGGTTCTACTTAATCGAGCTGCATTCTTACTCTATTGAATCGTAGAGGTTGTTATCTATATATGTAGCATATTATATACAATTATATAGGCATATTATTAATTATTATCCAATTCAATTCATATATTACATTCTGTAATATAGGAATAAACAGACTCAGCTTAGTCTTTCCCAACTCATGATGTAAATATAACGGCAGAAACACAAGGATTGGTGCATGCCTGCAGGACAGTTGAATGGGGTTTCCATGTTGTGTACTCTGTTGGGATGGGACATATTCTACGGGGCTTGCATTGGCTCTGCCATCAATCGTTTCTCCAGACGAAGCAGGCAGCAGGCTCAGCAAGTGTCCCCTCGTGTGCAGCAGCACGTTTTGTGTGCAGCAGCACGTTTTGTCACGTTTTGGGCACCACGTGACCAACTACTGGTGGACCGTCTCACCGATCTGTAACGACAGTTTTAGACAATAGCTTTGCGCTGCTGGCGGCCATCACGTTCAGTCCAGTCTGGCAGCCATCGTGTCCATCGTGTCCATCGTGTTCGTGGTGTCCGTGAGCCGGGCAGAGATCACCGCCCGGCCTGGCCCATCAGCTGTCGATCTGGCCGGGAGACGCGGCGCACCTCCGTCTCCTCACGGGAGCCAGGGGTTCGGCGCATGCGCGCCGGGCATGTTTACCTCGACAACTGCACCTGTTGCTATATCGACGGTGCCTCCCCTGGCCCGGCCAGCCCAGCCCTGCGAGCGGGCGGCGGTGGCGAAGGGCTTTGACCCACCTTGAAAATTCCAGAGGTGGCGGGTAGGAGCGGGCTGCCGAGACAGGCGGCGGCGACGGACGCGGCGGCGCCGGCCGGCATGTGCGGAGAGGCGGCGGCGGCGCGCCATTGTTTGCTCGCCGGTCGGCGATGACTGTGGGAGCTGGTCGTGCTGTGGGGCCCACCTGTGGGCAGACGCGGCGACAGTGGGGACCTGGGTCGCGCGCCGCCGCGGCTGCTGGCACAGGTCGCCACCACACCGTCGCGTCGAAGCGCCACAGTGCTGAAATAAGTTTTCGTTTCGTGTGAGATGTCGAAGCGAGTACAGTGGGATGTCGAAATCGGTTATGTAAGCATGCCAATTACAATGCTCGTTCAGTCATTCAAACTCAATTGTGAGCCAATAATATACTGATAAAAGTCCATGTTTTCATTTAACTTTGGGGACACCTAATATACGGATACCTATGCTAACGATGACGATTGCGATACCATGATGCCAACAGATGACATCATTTAACAGACCACCTCATAGATAATGTCTCTGCCTGTAATTGTGTTACGAGATGCTTGTGTATCGCAATCCGTAGTGGTGAGCATATGCATGATACTTATACAAGAAATACTCTTAGAAGCAAGTCATGGATACTTCATAAGCGCACATCGACAGCACGATGTCGATACGTCTTTCGAAAGGATGTCTATTCAATGCTCAGAAAGTGACATATTCCACCCTATTTCACGAATAATGCATAACTGGAGCGCTACCGTCGCATGGGCAAGCCAGAGGTACGGGGTTCGATTCCCCGCGGTGCCCGCGCTTCCTGCCAGAGCGAGAGGCAGGCGACGCCATATAGCCTCAGCTGCTGAGTGCGTCGTAAAGTCACAAGCGAGCGAGCCACCGGCGGTCCAGCCGGCCCGTCGGCAACGACGACGCACCGACCTCGCCCGCCCATGGCCGGCTCTCAGGTCGCCTGCTGCAGTGCGGCGACAGTGCTGGCGGTCGGCGCGGGCCGAACGCACGGACACGGCGCGTGCTGGCGCGGCGCCCGTGCCGGGCCTTGAAACGGGCGGCCGCCGGCGTCGTTGGGTGATGGATGGCGGCGGCGGCGGCAGCGGCGTCCGCGGCGTGGCTGCCGGCCGTCGCCGGCCTTGTGCCGCCGCCACGGCCAGTCAGCGGCCCGCCCGCCGCCCGCCGCCGCCCGCCGCCGCCCGCCTCAAAGCCGTTCGCGGCGCGCCGCCCGGCGGGCGCTGTTTCGTTTTTGTTTGCGAAGACACCAGATGTTGTGAGCGGAATGCAGCTCGCCGCCGTCGGTGACAATCGGCTCTATGGTGGACGGTGACTGGCGCGATGTTCTCCGTTGTTGCGCCAAGGCTGCCGTGCCGCGCCTCGCGCCGCCTGGGCGGCCGGTTTTTCCGCGCCGGCTCCCATGGCACGACTCGGGAATCGGCCCGCTCATGGAGGATGTGAAGCTGATTCGCAGTTTGTCGGACGGCGTCCGGTCTGCCGGGCCAATGCTCCGAACGTGGCTGCACGTGTTGTCGTTGAATGACTAATGGAGCGGCTGATTGGTCGTGGAAGCTGCACGCTTCTAAAATCTGGTCAGCTGCTTAATAGTGTGATGTATGTTACGTGGGGTGTATGACATGTTCTCAGTTTGAGATAGCAAGCGTTCATGCTAAGATATTCGTGGTTCATATAGTTGAATGTTTTAGGGCTGGATGTGTATTGCTGTGGAACCATTTCTTTTAGATGATTTTAGTCCAAGTTAATTAAGAATGGGTTCTAGCCTAATACCCCTCTGGACGTTCACAAGACTCCCAGCCTGAAAATATCCACCCCAATTGCCGTCTACGTACTTCCCACACATTTAAATGGCAGCCTGAGTTCTTTAACCAAGCGAACGCAAATCAAAAACAATCCGAATTGTAGACATGTTTGGGCTTGTCTTGAAGGTATGTACCATTTTCCTCTCGGTATTGTTCACCATCGAGCGCATCCCGTTCTCCTCTGCACGGCGGGGTTGTTGCAGAGCGTGTTTCTGGCTCTGTCGGTGTGCATCCGCAATCCAAAACATATAGTTCGCTACTGGCATCCGACTGGATATAATGCTAATTTAGATATGATGCATGTGTTCCAACTTCATTGCCTAACTTTCAACCACCGTGGTAGTGAGCGTTGCATAACAAGAGGAGTCACACTTTGGTCGAAGCGCCCTTAAACTCAAATAACTAAACAAGAGGAGTCATTTGAAGGCGAGCAAGGGAAGGCAAATGCACGTTTGCAAATATTTTGTCGGGATCTGACAAATCGAAATCATCCACGAAAACATCAAATTTTGGCATTTCTCTTTAATCGTGGGTCATCTGTTGATGAATGGTTCAGACTTGTCAGCCCACGTCAGGTTTATTGTTGGACTATTCAGCAGACATCATGCGGATAAATTCGCTTCAAACAGCAGTCCAGAGCGCATACGTCTCAAGCATTCTCGCAAACATTCTCCATCCAGCAAACATTCTCACCTATGCTATTTTCTCGTACTGCGAGTTCATCCAATCCTCCAGTGACAATATATTTATACCGTTCTGACATTTGAAACGTTCAAATTGTATCTTCTCTGGTAAGAAAGGCATTCAGGACGAAGTGAATATGTATTCGCTCCATCCGACACCAGCCATTAACTCTGTCCATTTGTACCTGCAATTATTTCTCAATTATATTGAGTCCACGTGTCGTGCAGAACGCAGGGTAAAACATTGTTTGAAGGAACAGATATTGTAACCATACAGGACGTTTAAAAAAAATGCATAAACAAATGCCTCTGATTTGAATGCTGTAGGGATCCAGGATTTCAAAACTTTTCATTAGATGACATTAAGCGAAAAAAGTTGCAAATAAGTGCCTACCCGCGATTTTTTTTCTCGAGGAACAGTGGACTTCCCTTTAGATCTATCAGGGAGACCCTTCTCATATCCAGTTAGCAACTGACATGAGGGAATAGTGTAATTTTGTGTTAGTGTTACTTCTACGCTCCTTTTACCTGCTGTTTTGATGCAGAGTAGTTGGGTATGTTGGGTCGCAGAGTAGTTTGATGCAGAGAAGTACCTACGTTGGGTCTTTCGGAAGTTGCTTCACTTCGAAGCTTCTGAAGAGCGATTTTTCGACAGTTGATTTGTGATTCATTTCTCCAAGTGATCAGACTGTTTATAGAACAAATCGTTTTCTTTTCGCTCAGAGCGTATGGATACAGACGTCACCACATGTATTCGGTTGGAGCGTATTCTGCTATGTTTCTCAATGTTGGGACCCTGAAGATTACATCTGTTTGTTTCTTGTTTTATTTATTGGGCGTGTCACGACGCACTGTATGCACGATCACGGCTAATGGCGCCGCCCACACTGTTTTGCCGGTGGACCGCGGAATTGGGAAATATCCTGAGTGGCGCGAGTGTTCAACCCGGGACCTTTGGTACCCGGAGCTCAGCACCTTAACCACTCGGCCATCCCCATCACAAGATTACATCTGAGTTGTCGTGGAAATAAACTAAATGCCCCATACATCTCTCCGACAAGTTTTCATGCTGGATTCACGGTGTACACAGTTACATAGTTGTAGGTGTTTGGGTTGTGTTAACTGATATCCCATTTGCACGATGATCATACCTTTTCTTATTGAAATCTACAAGTGTTCTGGAAGTTTTGATCTAAATTTGGCCACTTCAGGGCATGTTTCAGGTTATATGAATCCGCCTTTCTACGTCTAAATATTATGCGCTGAAGTATGAAGCACGCTTTTTGTTGCGCATGCTACTATGTGCTCCCAGCGCATTCGACATCAGCAGCATCGTGACGTACGTAGCAGCGACGTAATTTGTGGTTTAGGTAGATAATTTTAATGCATAGTCAGTTTGATATTTTGGCAATAAGCTACCGGCGTCTTCCCAGTGCATGTCTTAATCAGCGTTTCAGGGAAACTGAAGTGAACTGAGCTTGGCTGTTTCCTGGTATATTCTAGAACGCCGTGCATAGCCAGCGGCCGCCCGTCCAACGTGTTTGTGGACGCTTGGCAGCACCCAAGTTCTCCGAATTTGCATGAATAGGTCTGCAAACTGGCGCAAGACGACCCAAGTAGTCGGCGCCCTGCGGCGCCAGTCCACCACCACAATATGTCTGCAGCGTCAAATGTGCGGCAAACACTGGAACACACGAGGTTCAGTGTAAACGTCGTAATTCCTTGGTCATGCTGCGGAGGTGCAACGAACGTTTCTTGAAAGCAACATGAGCGTGGAGTTAATTTGAGCCCAAGCATCGCAGGACACACGGCCGATTTCGCGACCCTTGTGCAATTTATGGATACTACGATTAGAGGTGCTGTGCTATGGGAGAATGCTTGCCTTGACAAATTTTTTGACGTTTACGCATGCTTACGGCGCTTGTAAACCACTGCTTGGAATCGATGGCGTCTTTACCAGTGCCTACACCGGAGGCAAGGTGACTTCCAACGTGTGGTGTAGCGAAAGCTGCAGTAAGAAAAGAAGGCGTAATACTTTGTGTTTCCATTAAACCATTTATTTTACTAACTCAATATTTGTGCCAATTTCTCGCTAAACCAACTGCTGTTACCATTCCCGAGGAGAACGTAACCTGCAAGTGGCATCAAATAACGCCTGCACTCACCTAAATACGCCCCTCTGTGCAGACCATAATCCCCTTGTCACGATAATCCTCTTCCGCATAGCTCGGCGCCGTCGCGTTTTCAGTTTTCCGCGTTTGAGGGTCGGCTTTGTTGATCGGTCGCCCCGTGCGGCTCCTACCCCGCCATGGGTTACCTGAGCCACATCCCGCGACTTTCACTTCTTATTGCTGGGAGCCCCGGCGGGCTGGATGTGACGTCACCAAACATGGAGGCGGCGCCGCGCCGCCAGTCGTGAGCTGGACCTCGATAGCGAAAGTGCGTCCGTCCGACGCTGCGAGCCGGCTGCGCGTGCGATGCCGTAGCTGGGCACCTCCGCTGCGCGGAAGCGAACGGGCATTCCAGTCAGCTGTGATATTCAAGGGCACTGCCACGCTGCAGCTTGTTGCTCGTAGCGTGCATACTTTTTGCCACAAAGCAAAACCGTCCTTTTTGCGTTTGATTGGTGCAAAAACGGTGGCGAGCAGTTAGTCGGCGCGTTCACTGTGCCAATCGCGTCATCGCGGCGAGCTGCAAGTCATCGCGAGAGGCTTCCCGGCCGCACCGCACGATGATGCTGTCCGACCTGAAGGCGCTCAGCTACTCGAAGCTGACCGGCCTGACGCTGACGGCCGACGGCTGCACCGAGGTGACGTCGTCGCACCTGTCGCCGCTCTCGGAGCAGACGTCGCCGGCGCCGTCGCACACGACGGCCATGATGGCCAGCCCCGAGCAGGCGCTGGCCGCCGACTTCGAAGTCAACAATCTGGAGGGTCTCATGTGGCGCGACCTGGACCTCAACAGCAACACGATGGACCTGGGCGGGCCGGCGCACCGCATCAAGAAGATCCTCATCACCACGCCGCTGTCCGACGTCTCCGTCAACGGTAGGGCTGGGTCGGCGCTGTGTGGCTGACCGCTGTGTGGCTGACCGCTGACCGGCTGTCGTCTGTCCGTGTTGCTGGTCGGCTTGTTGGGTCTACGCGCTGGCTGGATGAGATGAGCGACTTGGATGATGCGCTTCATCGATGCTGTTCGGATGAGGACTAGGCGGGGAATGGGCGATGCTGTTTTTAATTTTGACTAGGCGGGGAGTGGGGAGTACGTCCAAACGTTCTTGACGTTCAGCGAAGGAATGGCCATCGCATGAAAGCAGGAAATACTCTTCCATCATTTCCCTCCCCATCCGCATGGCAGCAGTGAGATAGTTCTGGTGCCATCGGTGCTGCTGAGGCGGTGGCGGTCGGTCGGGTGGGCAACTGGAGGGATGGTGGCGATCGGTCTGGTGGGTACCTGGAGGGACGGTGGCGATCGGCCTGGAGAGACGGTAGCGTTCGATCGGGTGGGGGGTGGGGGGTACCTGGAGGGACGGTGGCGGTCGGCCGGGTGGGCAACTGGAGGGACGGTGGCGATCGGTCGGGTGGGGGGTACCTGGAGGGACGGTGGCGATCGGTCGGGTGAGCAGCTGCGGAGGGACGGTGGCGGTCAGACCGATGGGCAGCTGCGAGGGGACGGTGGCGGTCGGACCGGTAGACAGCTGTGTGGAGAACGTCGATCCGGTGGACAGCTGCGGAGGACGCGACTGAGCTGTTCAGCCGGCGCCGGCGCGGCTCACATGCGGGTCCGGCCGGCCAGGTCACCGGCAAAAACGCCGACAAAAAGCTGCCCACCGACTGATGAGGTATCGCCGGCGGATACCTGCCCGCGCGCCCCTCTCCTCTCCCCTCCCTCCCAACTGTTTGTCGGCTTGTGGCTGGCGAGCTGTTTAGGATGGCCGACCGGCACTGGAGCGGGTCAGGTTTGTTGACTGGTGCCTCGCGTACTCAGCGAAGACGCGCGTCGTCTCTGCGTGGTGCGCAGCTCGTGATGACGCACCTTCGAAACGTGCAGGCGCCCGATGTATTGCGGCCTGAGTGGGTCGGGCCGCGGAGCTGCGAGTGGTCCACATCTCCTGCTCACTTCTCTCGGGAACTGTGCAGACATTCTGCAGTGATCTGATGACACTGTGCTGGCTTGGGAGCGTCCTCGGAGACATCAAATTGCGACGTAAAAAGTGGCATAGCCTGGGCCGCAGGAAGTC
Organism: Ashinkailepas kermadecensis; assembly: GCA_034440615.1. Classification (NCBI taxonomy): domain Eukaryota; kingdom Metazoa; phylum Arthropoda; class Thecostraca; family Neolepadidae; genus Ashinkailepas; species Ashinkailepas kermadecensis. The sequence continues at coordinate 271,094 of JAOTOM010004808.1, read as the reverse complement.
ATGGAAGACGCCGCGAAATGTGAGCTTTTCTTTCAGTTCAGCCTTCATGTTATGCACATTGAGTGACGATACGAAGCGGCTCGTTTGCTCGGGTTTGGTCAGTTGCCGGTATGAAGCGGCTCGTTTGCTCGGGTTTGGTCAGTTGCCGGTATGAAGCGGCTCGTTTGCTCGAGTTTGGTCAGTTGCCAATACGAAGCGGCTCGTTTGCTCGGGTTTGGTCAGTTGCCGGTATGAAGCGGCTCGTTTGCTCGGGTGTGGTCAGTTGCCGATAGGAAGCGGCTCGTTTGCTCGGGTTTGGTCAGTTGCCGGTATGAAGCGGCTCGTTTGCTCGGGTGTGGTCAGTTGCCGATACGAAGCGGCTCGTTTGCTCGGGTGTGGTCAGTTGCCGATAGGAAGCGGCTCGTTTGCTCGGGTTTGGTCAGTTTTATCACTGTCCGGTGCCGCCATCGGCGGGGGGGGGGGGCGTTTTCAGTGTCGGCTGTTGTCCTTGTTGGTTTTGCTGCGTGCCGGGGTTTCTCGGATTAGGGGCCGTTTTATGACTGGTTGGCTGTCACGGTCGTCAGTCGGGCGGGACGGGACGGGACGGGACGTGAGCCGGGCGGTAAGTGTCCGCCGCCGCAGTTTCGCCTCGGGTCGGCCGGCCATCTCGCCGATCTGCCGCTGCCCGCGTGCGTCGGCGGCGCTTCTGACGGCCGCGCGTCCGGCGACGACCACCGGCGCCGTTTTTGCGCGTCGCTCGGCGGCGACAGCAGGGACCGGCCGGCGGCGGCCGAGGCGGCAGAGCAGCGCGCCCGCCACATCCGCCGCCGAGAGCTGGGAACCGAGACAGATGCGGCGCGCTCCAGAGGCTGGCTTCCGCCCGACCGGGCGGCAGTGGCGCGGCGGTCCCGCTGCGGTCTGGGAGTCGGCCGGCCGCCGTCGGTGATGCCCTTCTCAGGGCCATAAACTGGTGGGCGCCGACAGACTTTTTGTCGGCGCCCCAGGTGGCCATTGTGTCGTATTTATTCTGGGCCTCTTTTTCCGGACAGCCGTTGCGGATGACCGTCACGTGGGTAATTACAGGAAATGTGATTTTCAATTAGCGGCAAAAAGCGGCGGCTGGCGGCGATTACCGGCACGCCAGTCGGCCGGCCGAGTCGTGCTCAACGTGATTGCGATTTCCCGGCCTGTTGCGCGCTGTGTTACCCGAGTGGACGCGGTAAAACGGCGTGCATCCTGGCGGCGAGGGCGTGATGCCGCCGCCGCCGTCGGCCAGCGGGCACGCCGCTGCGGCAGCACACTCGTGGACGGCCACACTCAGGACGGCCACACACTCGTGCGGAGGACGGCTCGGGCTTCTGGGCGTCGTGATTGAGGAGCTATCGCCTCGTTCCTGCAGTTCCGCCGTGAGCGCAGTCGGGCAGGAAGGGAAGAGGGGGAAGCGAGAGGAAGTTTTCGCTGTGCACGGTTGGCGGACCAGGCGGTTTGTTGGCGCAAAGAGTTTACGCGTCGTCACGTGACACGCATGACGTACGCCGGTTCATTCATTGGCATGAAAAAGCGTGGAGACAAACTGACACAGTTAACACGTTTCAAAGGTGCCGAGCGAAGGGACGCCAATCGGTTGCACATGTGCCGAGAGGCGAGAAGCTGGGCGTAGACTTTCTCGACGTTTGGCATGTTGAGACGGTGTGTGGAAGCACTGCCGGCCTACACTGTGGCCGAACACATGTGCTGATATTCCGGTTAGTTGTCCGCATATTTTCATGTATTATTGATGCAGTTTCCAGCGGTTGTTGAGACGTACGCTTGAAATCCCCCAGCCCAGCGTCTGCTTCGTTCGGGATGTCCAATTATGTATATCGTGTTTGCTCTGACTATTCTTCAGAGTGCCTTTTGGCGTCCGCTGCCAGGGATTTACCAGACCTGATCAGCCATTCTCGCCAAAAAAGAGTTATCTGTACAATGGTGGGCGTCACAGTCCATGCGGTGCCAGCCGGAGGAAGTCGTAACATTGGCCGTACATCCGGTGCCGGTCTCTCACGCCAGTGCTCTGGACGACTCCATCAGAGGAAACACTGGGCTTCCCCTCGGAGGGGTGCCCAGCGCAGACATGGTCCGAGCTCGGGCCTACCCCCTCCCGGGGCTCTTTGAGCCTTCCCACGATTGAGTCGGCCGAAACGATCGCTTTGAAAGCTGCCGTGCCGGTCCAATGAGTCATGTCGTGTGCTTAATGTGTCCTAATTTGATCAGGTTAATCGTCGTCTCTCTCACGGCAGCCCTCCCGGTTTCCCACCAGCCTCACGTGACTTTCCAACTCCAGCGACTGCCAAAGCGGCCGGTCCAGTTGAAATCAGCCGGCGTCGGAAAAACAGACCCGAGCTGAAGTCGCCCGAAGAGTTTACGCACCCTTAACCAAATTAGCTGAGAAGGGTTGCAACAGTACGTTCAGATGCGGTCTGGATGTCTCCTGGTACCGAAGGCGGGACTGAGTGGCCCCATGATGCGCTCACCAGGGCTGCCCCAGCCCGACTGTAGCTCACCAGGGACTGCCCCAGCAAGACTGTAGCTCACCAGGGATAGCCCCAGCCCGACTGTAGCTCACCAGGGATAGCCCCAGCTGGACTGTAGCTTCCCCAGACCCGCTGTGGCTCACCAAGGATAGCCCCAGCCCGACTTTATCTCACCAGTGACTTACCCAGCCCGACTGTAGCTCACCATGGACTGCCCCAGCAAGACTGTAGCTCACCAGTGTCTTCCCCAGCCGGACTGTAGCTCACCAGTGACTTACCCAGCCAGACTGGCTCACGGCACCGCGTGGCGCCATGGGGCGCAATTTAAATGGCGGTGGGTTGTTGTTGCCGCTCGGTGCTGTTGGCGGGGGGTGGCGGCCAGCTGCCCTGCCCTCCGCTGCGCTCCCCTTCGCAGTGTGCGTGAGCGGATGGCGCGCAGCCCGTCCCGGTGGGGCCGGCGGCCGGGACGGGACGGGCCGGCCCGAGTCAAGGTCGGTCATGGCGCGGCAGCGCGGCGTCCTCCCCCCGCCTCTCGCCGACGTCAGGATGCAGGTCACGTCAGACCGGACCCGGCCGGCCGGCGGCCGTCGGCGCCCCTGTGACACAGCCGGGAAGAGCCCGCCTCGGCCGAGCACCCCTGTGACACAGCCCGCCACGGCCGAGGACGGTGGGTGGTCGGTCGCGCTCACGTCGCACCTGCCCAGGTGGCCGCCACTCGCAGGGTTGTCGACGCGTTCTGGTCGGCACCGTGTATGGCTGTCGGGTGGCTTTAACGAGGAGGATGTCGGCATTCCGTGCGTTGTGTGGTGCTCCAAAGTCGCGCGCGGCAGTCGGGGCACTCAGTGTATTCACTTCGGAACGAGTGGTTCCGTCTGAGCATGGCGCCGGATGCAGCATTCTGTCCGCCAAGCCCAAGTTTTCGGCAGGACAGTGCAGAGGCTCGATGGCCTCTCCCGCCGGTGGTCAGTCACCCCGCAGCACCAGACAAGGCCGGCCGACGCATTCCTCGAAATAGTGTGCCGTGCCACTGGATGGGTTGCGGCATGTCATGAATAGCTGGAGCTGGTGCGCATCCCGCGGCGCGGCCGCGTGCGGCGGCGAGAAGCGCACCTGCCGCGTGTCGGCAGGGCGCCGGCCGGGTCCGGCCCGGCCCCGCCTCCCGAGGGGGCGGCCCGGCAGCCAAGCAGGCCGCAGTGCGACCCGACCGGCGGGACCGATTTATTGCCACCACCACTCCGGTAAGTGCCTCCAATGCGTGGCGGAATAATTGTGTCTCCAAGGTCGCGCCGCTCGCCCCCGACGGCGTAGATTGATCTGTAAGGGTCTAATTGCATCTCCGCTGGCGCACCGATCCGCGCGGCGGCCGGAGACGTGACAGCGGCACCGACTGAAGCGTCGACCTTCCGACCGCCGCGGCCCGCCCCTCGACGACAGTGGATCGCGACCGTGAAACGTGTGCAGCGCACACACGTGCTGCGCCGCCACGTGGAGGTGTGGACGGCCACTTTGGCAAACAAACGTGCGGAAGGCGCAGTCGAAACGGCTGGAAGTTTCGCGCTGAGGACACGGCTTCAAATTAATTATGTGTCTGTTCATTAGGCCGCGATATCGTCTCCCTGTTGTCTACTTCTACCTATCAGCGCCACGCACCGTCATTGCGGCGATGACTCTCCATGCCGCCACTTGTTCGCGGAGTCGTCCATGTCCATCGGCACGGTCGGTGGGCCGGCCGGCCGGCGCGGAGCGCGTCTGCGGTGGGGACGGGCGTCTGCGGACGGGCCAACTATCGCAGTGTGCGGTGACTGCGGCGCCCGCGGCCGATGCCGATGCCGGCGCGGTTCGTGCACTGCGGCGGCACACCTGGACGGCGGCGGCCGGGCGGCCGCGTCTGTCGGCCGCTCGTCGCACCATCTGGCGGCGCGTCACGACCGGCTGAGATCGGCGCCGAACATCTGCTGGCCGGAGCCGCGCCGGTCCTCCACACCTCACACCGGAGCCGCGCCGGTCCTCCACACCTCACGCCGGAGCCGCGCCGGTCCTCCACACCTCACGCCGGAGCCGCGCCGGTCCTCCACACCTCACACCGGAGCCGCGCCGGTCCTCCACACCTCACACCGGAGCCGCGCCGGTCCTCCACACCTCACACCGGAGCCGCGCCGGTCCTCCACACCTCACGCCGGAGCCGCGCCGGTCCTCCACACCTCACGCCGGAGCCGCGCCGGACCTCCACACCTCACACCGGAGCCGCGCCGGTCCTCCACACCTCACACCGGTCCTCCGCGTCTTCTCACCGGCACCGTCGGGCTGCGGCTGCGGCACCTCCGCACTGGACACGACTGGTCTGAGGAATCTCCAGCAGCACGTGCAAGACCACTCACCTGGAGAACCTTCAGCAGCGGCACGATCGAACAGTGCGTCTCTGCTGCTCGCTGTCTACCGGAGATCAGATTCACTTGACATTATTTCAGGCATGCGGTGAGGTGCTTATTTTAGGCGCAAGTGGTCATGCCCGTTACATCAGCAACGATGCGTATGTTACCCCACGCTGAGGAAGCAATCCAGATCTTTTGGTTAACTTTGTCAGCTCCGATGGCAGATATTTAAAGTATCCGCTAGTTTAGTACGCCACTACAAGCGTGTCAGTCTCACTCTCGGACGGTAGCCAACCGCGTGAGACTTGCTTTCGTGTTGGCCGAGGGAGATAACATTGCCAGATTTGGCTGGCTGTGAGGCTAACCAGCGGAAACTCCTTGCGATAGCTCAATGTTGCGGAACTGTTGGACGCTAACAGTGGCAGGAAGTGGGGATGAAAATTAGCCATTCACCGCAGTCCCGTTACTACCATTCCCGTGCGTTCAGGAAATGGCGAATCAGCATTATAGCGATGACGACTTTACAATTACGTCATACGTCAATCACGTGCGTGCACATTACACCATTACGCCAATCCACTTACCGGAGGTGGCAGCACGGCGTTCTTCCGTAGCGTGATGCCTCCTGCCAGAGCCGAAATCCGTGCTGCCAGCGACACGCGTGCTCGCCGACTTCTGTGCTTACGTGTCACGCGAGCTCACGTGCCGCGTGTGTTCCTTGCCGAGACTGGACGCCGGCGAATGCTTCACATTTGTTGAATACCACCCCATTCAAGCACGGCCGGTGTCACGGTATCGCCGCGAGGGCGTGGCCTCCTCGGGAACGCCGACGCGTGTGGCTCGGAATTTGTGCGGTGTTGTTTCCCGCCACTTGTTTACCGCCACTCCCACACGATAGGACGGCGTGTGAAGTTCAATGGCTGTATGGCTGCGTTTTCGGGCACCGGCAAGTTGGTTGTTCTCGGCTATTTTTTCCGTCTTGACGTTCCGTTCACGTATGGGCCACGCCACGTGGGAGACGGGGACGCATCCCCCACCCAAATTTCGTGAGATTTAACATGCCAACGCAACGCCTAGTGGCGTTGCGTGAAAAATCAACCAAAAGGGCGTTGTGTGAAAAATCAACCCGAAGGGGGGGGACTCATTCGCCGTATGGGAAATCCGTGGTGGCCCCCCATGCCGTGCCGCCACAATCGAAACATCAATTAATCGGTTCGACCTTGTGAAGTTCATGGGAGGAAGGCTGGGTAACGACACGGCGGCACAATTGTAGCCGGCCGACGCTTATTAGATTTAATGTAACGCCAAGACGAATTGGCCACTTGCGGCGGCGGCTCGGTCTGCGGCGCCATCGCCGGCGTCGGCGACTCGAGGTGAGCGCGGTCCGGTCGGCGTCGACACTGAGCCGGTGAAGGTCCGTGCAACGCGATGCCACACTGAGCGTCTGTGGCCGGGCGGGCGCTGCTCGTGACGTGCACGCCTCGGGCGGGTGTGGTGTGCCACGCGACGACCCAAGAGGCACCGGCCTGGAGTTGTCTGCGTCCCTCCCGGAACTGATCACACATCAGGGCGTTGGAGTGGACAGTCGCACACAAAATGTGGTGTGTGAGTGGTGGGAATTGTGAGACCAATTGGCATCTGGCAAAGTCAGCTTGGACAATAATAGTGGGTTGTGGGCACTTTGGGGAAAATCGAATGATTTCGTATTGCCATTTTCCCAGACCCTCAGTGTATGTATGCAGTTAATTGCAGGGCAGTACCAAAAGAACAGAATGCATACAAGGTGGTTAGTTTGAAGGGTCAATACTACACACGATGCATTAGTTAAACGTAATGTAGGTATTGATACGGATACGGGACAGCCATTGTTAACTCTACACTGAATATTGGCAGGTAAAGAGCTATCGGCCAAGTTGGAAGGTTAGAGTGGGCAGTTATTGAGTTCGAGTTTTTGTCTCACTTACGCCAGAACATTTGGTGGCCTCCTGTCTGCAGTTTCCAGCCAGAAGTGGTCCGGTCTAGAGTGGCGTGCGGGCGGGCGGCCGCGTCGGCTCGCCTTCTGGGAAGCGTCGCAGTCGCCGGAGACTGCGGCGCCGTGTGGGCGTCTAGCACCTGGCCGGCGGCGGCGGCGCGCGCGTCAGCGCCAGCCGGGGTTGTTGACACGTGGCCGAAAGCTGGTCAGTAAGATATGCGGCAGTGTGCCATCTCGCGCGCCCGTCTCCGGCCGGCACGGCGCACGTCGCGCCGCGCCGACCCACCTGCCCGCGACGGGCTCAGGGCTCAGGGCTCCGGACGGCGCCGGGCGGCCGCTGCCCGCCGCCGAGGCGCAGCAAAAACACCGGCGCGGCCCGGCACAAATGGCCGTGAATTATCGCCGCCCATTCGTATGCAGATGTTGTTGTTGTGTTTGATTCGGGGTAGGGTTGCGTTCTTATTTCGCGTGCGGCGTCGTTTCGGAGCACCTGGCGGCGCGCCGGAATGGCGGCCGTGTTTTGTCGCCTGTTTTGCCGGCCGAGCTGCCGATTTTCGCGATGAATATCCAGCGTTCAGCGGCGAGCGGCGGCTCTTTCAAAGTCGCCGGCAAAAAGCCGACGACCGCAGTCGGGCCGAGGACCGAGTTGCGCCAGTGCGCGCGCAATTATCGCCCGGCCCGACGACGGCGCCTGCAACTGCGCAGTGTGGCGCGAGCTGGCCGGCCGGCCGGCCGCCCGCCGGAGAGGAGGCCCACACGGCCGGCGGCGGCCATGGCCGTCGCGTCACGTCCCGCATCAGCGCCCGGAGCCGGCAGTTGCGTCCTGGCCGGCGGCTGTGATGCCGCCGATATCATGATCGATGCGCTGTCAGTCTGCGCGGGACGGCCGCGTCGCGACTGCCGCGGCTGGCCATGGACTGGACCAGCCGCACAGCCGCGGCACCGCCGGGCGGCTGCGGTGTGAACGCCGGCCCGGGCCCGTCTTTTGCCGTCAGGACACCGAAGGTCACCCGGGGCCACTGGCGCGCGCGTGCCGCCCGTGGCCGTGCTGAGAGTTTCGTCACCATCCTGGTTGGGGATGCCCTCGCCCTCCGCCGAGATGCCACTCCTGGCTGCCTGGGGAGGGGGAGTCCGCAGTCCGCCGTTACCTGGTACCGGGTGACCCCGATTCAGGCGGCGGAGAGTGAACCGCACTTCTCCGCTGGAGCGTTGTGCCGCGGTCGGGTCGGCGGGGCGTGCTGCTTTCGCATGCTCAGGCCCGCATGCCTGTCCTGAACACGGACCGGGGGGGGGGGTCGGTGCGGACAGTGCCTGCGTGGCATGACGATTGACCATATACTACTACTAAGTGGTAAGCACCTGTGCATTAGTAGCTGCGCGAATGTAATGCGAATGTGGACGAGATCGCAATGAAACCGATGAATAAATAGATATCACCAGCCGTATTTATATATACGTTCACAAATAATGTTTCTATGTTACATCTTGTCGTCATGTATTAACGCGATTCCATGATTGCTTTGCGTTAAGTTGTTGGACCACTATTTTCATAGCCACTGGCATTTGTTCAGCGTGTCGGTCTGCGTCGAGCCTGAGCAGGCGCGAGCTGGATGCAGCATCTCCTGGCGCGAGGTGCGCTCGGCTGCGGTGCGCGTGCGACACTGACGCGGCGGCCGTCGGCCGTCAGGGTTGGCCGCGCCGCCGCCGCACGACATTGCCGGCCGAGTAGCGCTGGCGCGACGGACGCGGCGCGGGCGGCGGACGCGGCGCGGGCGACGGACGCGGCGCGGGCGGCGGACGCGGCGCGGGCGACGGACGCGGCGCGGGCGACGGACGCGGCGCGGGCGGCGACGGGCGCCGCGCGGAGCGGCGCGGGCGACGGACGCGGCGCGGGCGGCGGACGCGGCGCGGGCGACGGACGCGGCGCGGGCGACGGACGCGGCGCGGGCGGCGGACGCGGCGCGGGCGGCGGACGCGGCGGCGCACCGCCAGCTGGCCGCTCCTCCAGACACAGGACGCGATAACGTCCGTCTCGTCACAGCGCTCCCCGGTCGTGATGAATGCCGCAGGCTGGCGCGCGCTGTCGCCGGCGCGGCGCCGTTGGACGCATTTGGCGGCTGTTGCCGTGAAATGGACGAATGGAAAGGCGGGAATGAGTCCGATACCGATCGCGGTGCGAGCGTGCTTGGTTTGTGTCGCCTGGCGGAGCCAAACAGTTGCGTTTGCCACTCTTCGGTTTTTATCATGTTGCGTATGGGAAAATGTTACAATGTGTCATTGCGTACTCTGGAACGGCATATATGCTAAATACTTTGAATTTCAATCTAGTATCCTTTGATGCTGCCGACTCGCCTAATAAGCGTTCTACGGAGTGTTCTACATTTCTGAAACCGTAAACCTGTGCGCTGGCCACTTTCCAACGTCGTTATCCTGCGTTTACGTCCACCAGATTACGCCGTTTTTCCCGTGGGACAGGAGTGTGGTGATTGGACCTCTATGTGGACCGGTCCACTTTGTGGCCCTTTAAGCGCACCACTGTCTGCCGCACTCCGAGCTGAATACCAGCTGCCTTTTCTGCGGAGAGTGGGCCGGCCCGGCTACAAAGGCGTCCTCATACGGGAAGAATCGGACACACAAGCCGCGAAATTCTTGCATCACTTCACCAGAATGCCCGACCATTGGACGACTTCAATGGGCCATTTCGGGGCGGGTTGTGTCGGCGGTGAGCTGCGCGCGCGCCCGCGCCCCCGCCCGGCGCAGGAGAGTCGGGTGCGCCGCACTGGGTTAGCGGGCTTTGTGCGGCCGTCGGCTGGCGTCCAGTGGCGGACGTCGGCCGGCGTCCAGTGGCGGACGTGGCGGCCGCCGCGACGTCCGCACGGAGATGGCCGGCGCGGCCTTGGTGGACGCGCGAATGGCCGGCCGGCGTGGCGTGGCGGCGCGAGGCCGCCACCGTTCCCACGCGTCTGCCGACACCGACACCGGCACCGGCACCAGTTCCAGTTCCAGCAGCCGAGCCGGGCCGGGCCGCCGCCGCCACCACCTGCAACTGATCCGGTCCGGCTGGCCCACTAATGTATGGAAATCCAGCGGCGCGGCCGACCGCCGCCGCTGCCAAGTTCACTGCCACGGCAGCCGGCCGGCCGGCCGGGCGCGCGCGGTCCGTGCACTTAAGCCGATGTTTGACGGGTCAGCGCCACCGGTCCGGTGACTTACTCGGCCGCCGGTGGCCGGCGACGGCGACCGCGACGGCGACCGCCGCGGCGTTCTCCGCGGCTCGGCGGGATGCCGCGCGCGCGCGCGCTGTTCGGTGGGCGCGGGGTTTTCGGCCGCTCCGTGTGCGCTCGGAGGCGCGCCCCGTCGTCTCGCGTCGATGGGAGTCGGCGCGGCGGCGGCGTGATGTTGTCATCGGTCGGAAATGTCGGCCGCGAGGAGCGGCGACAAGCCAGGAAGGCTTAGCTGAGCCTCCCCCCCCCTCCCCAGATGGCGACCCGGTGAATCACCTTGAGATGGCACCTTGAACCCGCACGTTGAACTGACACTGCACGGGTTCAGTCGGTTTTTGGGATTTGCCGCCGGAGACCGTTATCTGCACTTTTATTGATGTGCGACGATGTCGAACTGCGCGCACCACGTGCACGACAGATGTCCGGCGCACGAGTTTTGATGGATTAACGATGGAAGATTGGAATATGAAATGATGGGGTATTTTTGTAGCATTTTCCGTGCATCTGTTGTTCGGTGGAAGTGGGTTTTTTTTGGCGTCTAATGACGTAAGTGCGTCAGTTGAGCGCCTGCAAGATAATGAACAAACTACGGTACTGGATTAATGTCCGACTTAAATCGTGCAGGAGAGAAGTAAAAGTGAGGACTATGTAATAGGCTTCATACGTATGTTCTGTATTATGTGTGAGGAAGTTTGATATTTACGGTAGCCGTAGGCAAGAGTTTCTTGTATTTGAAGTCCTCGGTCAGATGCGTGCCAAACCTCACCGCAATTACGTAGTTGATTGACGAAGGTAGAAATATCAGACATATGCACAACCACATGCATTCAAATTGGGAGGGTATGCCTCCACTGACATGCTGGGCCCTTCCCTTCTTCATCTTTTCAGGACTCTTTTAAATTTCGGAATTACTGCACAGCAAGTACCGGACACAGGATCGCTCATCGTTCAGTCCATAAAACAACTAATGATTGTCGAATCTCCGCACACACCACACCGCACGCGCCCCACGTATTCGTGCCGGAACTGTCTGCAACGTCTGCCGGTCGCGTGCACCGTGACCGAAGGCTCGCAGCCTTCGGTAGCTGCGACCGTGACGCCGGCCGTGACCCAGACCGTGACGCCGACCGGTTGCGCTTCAGGTCACGATGAGATGTCGTCGCCGTGCAGCACGGGTCCGTTCGGCGACGACAAGAAGAAGAAGGGCCCGCTGCCCCGCCAGAACGAGGAGCTGTGTCTGGTGTGTGGTGACCGCGCCTCCGGATACCACTACAACGCACTCACCTGCGAAGGCTGTAAAGGTGAGACCACTCACGCTACTCATCTGTGAAGGCTGTAAACGTGGGACCACTGATACTCACCTGTGAAGGCTGTAAAGGTGAGACCATTCACACTTGCCTGTGAATGCTGTAAGGGTAAGATTATTTACTCTTGCCTGTGAAGGCTGTAGAGGTGCGACCACACACACTTGTCTGTGAGGACTGTAAATGTGAGACCATTTGCACTCACTTGCGAAGGCTGTAAGGGTGAGACCACTCGTGCTTAGATGTGGGTGTTGGCCACACTATGTTGCACTCACTCATGACAGCTGTAAGGGAGAGGCTACTGGTGTACTTTGTCAAGAGCTGGTGTACTTTGTCAAGCAGGAAGAGAAGCGAGGCCACGCGCTCTCCACACTGATCCCATCGCCAGCGGATCAAAATCTGCCACTAATTGTCGCTCTATGAACAGACATGGTTAACAAAGTACATCATGTGTCGCGTATCTTAAGAGGCGAGGCGCAGTGCTGATTGGACGATTGCATCTGTGGCCGACCAGTTTCCTCGGCTTATGGCGAAAATGATTCGACGGATTGTCTCGAGGCGCGGAGCGTGACAACTTCGCGTGCTGGCCTGTCACAGTTCTGACACGTCCGCATTCACCGAGTCCCGGCAGTGTCATGCAACCGACCTTTCTGCACACCATAGGTTAACCCAGCCAAAGCAGGGGCTGTTCCGACCCGTGCACTGCCTCAGCGCCGCCGCTCACCGCCGTTAACTCTCCGTTGCAGGTTTCTTTCGAAGAAGCATGACGAAAAATTCAGTGTATGTATGCAAATATGGGCAAAACTGTGAGATAGACATGTACATGAGGAGGAAGTGTCAAGAGTGTCGGCTGAAGAAGTGTTTGGCGGTTGGAATGCGGCCAGAATGTGAGTACCCAACTCCTCAACTGGCCAGTGTCCGGGACCGCCAGCGAATGTACTGCTTTCACTAACTCACTTGTGAGTCTGCACTCGTTGACGTCACACCGGGACTGGACTGTGCGATTTTGATGACGAACCGATGAACAGTTAAGAAATAGGAACAGCCAAAGATAGAGGTTGACGTGACGAAAAATTAAACCATGAGTTATTAATTTGTTGCGCCTAATGTGTATTCTTCACTGGTTTTGACCGATGGACAAAAGCTTAAATTAAGAATGGTACTAGCAATCCTTGTCAAGGCGATCATTAAGTCCAATGATATAAACGAAAGGTAACGTCATTTTTAAATGGCTCAAGTTAAATGACTGGCTCCATCCTGCTTCCTGCATAAATCATGAAAACACCACGGGACGGACGGACGGATGTGAGGGTGTGACAAAGTCGCGCCGCCGTATCATTGCATCGAAATTTGCGCGGTTTTTACATTTGTTTGTCGCTACAGTCCGGCTCCCAGATAAGCGGTCGCGTGCAACGGACCGGCGGCCGTCGGCGTCCCCTTCCCGGTCGGGCCTGTTCCGCCTGTGAGCCGGCAGCGGCGCCGGCGCCGGCGCTGTTGCAGGGCCGTGCTGTGTTGGCGGATTTAATCTGCGTCCTTGAACCCGGCGCGGCCTGCCCAAGGTCACCCGTCCGTTGGCCGCTCTGTCCGCTGTCACGCCGCTCTGCAATCGAGCCGCCGCGAGCTGGAGCGCCGCGCGAACGGCGCTCGATTCTCCACTTCTGGTCGAAAGCGGGAGATGGGGGGGGCGGTGCAGCCGTCGCGCGCGCCGACCGTCCGTGCCGTCGTCGACGGTGCACGGGCGGGCGACGTGCGTCGTTGGCGCGGCCGACTGCGCGGTGATCACCCGGTGATCGGCTGTGCACGGTGCACGCGCAAGCCGGCCAGGTGCTGACAGTGCAGCTCGCGTCGTACGCATGGCGGCGACTCGCTCGCTTAGTTCTGTGAACGCGCCACGCCAGTTGGCGCGGCAGGAAGTGGCGGGAATTCTGCTTCGTGCCATCAACCAAACGGGCGGCCCATCCATTCCGAATGCGTCTTTGTCTTACTGATCACTGAAGTGTGATCATCGCGGGCCAAAGGCACCAAAACCACCACCGCCGCACTAGCCAGACATGGAAATAAATGTATCGAGCTCTTCCAAAATATAATGGCGCTATAGACGTATACTGTATTGATTGGTATGTACATATACAGCAAGTGCACTAGTTTGGTGACGATGCGTGCTCACCGTGTGCAGGTGTGGTGCCCGAGTACCAGTGCCAGGTGAAACGAGAGGCCAAGAAGGCGCAGCGGGAGAGGGACCGGCCCAACTCGACCACATCGGCGCAGGACGTGGCCGCCGAGACCAAGCGGCAGCGGCTGGTGCCGATGGTGAGTGCGGGGGGCCGCAGGGGGGGGGGCAGTCAGTGGTCAATGGGAGTTAGTGGGTGATCGGGGGTCAGTGCGAGGAGGAAAGGTGGAGAGCTACTAGTCGGTTGGTTGCTTGATTTTAGGGCGCAACGACCACGTGTGAGCATCTCCCTATCAGTCAGTGGGGAGTTAGTGGACGGTGGAAGGTCAGGGGGAGTTCAGTGAACAGTCGGCGATGTTAATACGAAGTTAAAGAGGGCGTATACAGTTCATGAAATGGAGTTAACGAGAGAGTTAAGGAGAAGTTATTAATTTAAAGAGAGCTAAAGGTGAATAAAATGTCAGCCATATGCTGCAACTCTCACCTGCTGCCATCTATCGCCGGTCGTGCTGGGCACGTTTGCTACTCATCGCTGCAGCTGTGTCTGGAGGTAGAGGGTGCGGGGGAGTAAGGTCAGCGTCAACGTGACGTATCGCTATGCATGTGTGTGTCGATACTCTTGTGACACTGTGCGAGTGTTGTGAAGTGTCCTGATCGACGTCAACAGCACGTGTGTGCGGTTCCCCGCGGTGTGTGTAGACTCCATTGTGGCCGGCTGAAGCCGTCAGGCGGTCTGTGGTTGGGTGGCATGGTCGACTGTTGTGAGGGAAACGCTCTGGATTTCCGCCCTGAGCATCCAGCTATCAGGAGTTCTGACTTAAGTCAGCAATGTAGCATACCACTGATTAATGTTTTGCTTCGCATCCGATCGGTAAGGCTGCACAGAGAGTTTTATCTGCCCCAGCCGGTGTTCCTAGCCTTGCTTTGTGCGCCGTCTCAGAGTAGTTTCCCAATTGTGCATGTTGCCTTTTGCGGCCCATCTGCACAAGCAGCACGCGACTTCATTCCAACCTTCACACCTCCAACAGATCAACACAAACTGGCGGCGATCCGCAATTCCACGAATGACGAACTCGAGAACTGGTCCCGATGCGCCCTGAAGCCCAAGTAACTAACCAACTAACCCCGGAACTGGCGCGTTTTCGCCTTGGCGCCGGAATTGGTCGGCGGTGGTTGTGCCCGCGGGCGGCGACTGCGGCGCGCGCGTGTCTGACCCGGCCTGACCCGTCTAACCCGGCCTGACCCGGCACCACACAGGAGGTGCAGCTGGCGGTGGCGGGCGCGGCCGGCAGCGGCGGCGGCAGTCTGCCGGCGCCCGTCACTCTGCCCGTCAGTCGCAAGTCGCTCACCGCCGAGCAGAACGAGCTCATCAACCGGCTGGTGCGCTACCAGGAGGAGTACGAGTCGCCCACCAAGGAGGACATGCGACGGTCGGCGGTGAGGACTGGCCCCGCGCGCGCGGCCGGCACGGATGTCCCGGGGGTAGGGGTGTCCCCGCCCCCACCACCCAGCATTGAGCGGAAGTCAGGGTGTCCCTGGTCAGTCCCTGATGGTATCATGGTGTCCCGGTGGAAACCCCTGATCAGTCCCACATGGTATCATGGTGTCCCGGTGGAAACCCCTGATCAGTCCCACATGGTATCATGGTGTCCAGGTGGGAGGTGGGGCATAACATGGTTTGGATTGTCCGTATGGATTTTGAATTGGATTGGGTTTGGATGAGTGTGAAAAAATCGTAAAATTTTTATTTGGACTCGCTTTAGGCTCGATCTCCAATCTATGTGGCCGCTCTGCGTGCTCCAACAAAGTAAATGTCTCCAAACAGAATGTATTTTGATTACCGTTCTGGTGGTGAATTAACTTGAATTGAGTATGGATTAGCCCTCATTGATCCGGCTTGGATTGGATCAAGCAATTCCAATCCGTGTTATCATCCAGACGCAGGGTGTCCTCAGCGACGCCCTGGTCGGTCCGTAAAGGCGGCGGGTTGTGCCCGCGGTCGCCTTTCCGATCATACGCGGGCGACAGTGTACTCTGTATCCCGGAGGGGGGCGTCGTCGGCTGCAGCGGCGGCCCCGGCCATGTGCTGTGGCTTCCTGGTCAACGCGCGGTGCGGCACTGTTGGGTGTCGTGCTGCAGCGACTGACCGTTGCAAGTGTTTCCGCCCGACAGAGGTCGGTCCCCACCGGGTGGACCGCTCTGGGCCCATGAGCGCATCAGCGTCCGTGCTGTGGGTGTGTGGGGGGGGGGGGGAGCGTGTTGTTGTCCGCACCTGTGCGGTTCAGCTAGACTAGCCGATTGATGGGGTTGCTCCCTCTGAAAGCCGGCCGGCATTGTGACTGGCCGCTGGGCAGGGCTGTTTGTGCGGTAGCCGATGGGGCTGGCTCGCCGAGCCGGAACTTCGGCACCAGTGAGGCCCCTGTGATCAGACAAACTCTGCCAAGTTCCTCGAGCAGTTTACGCCCGTCCGGACACTTGTCGTGGGGACCGGTGGTCCTGGAGCCGGTCCGGACCAGCGGTCCTTGCGGGTCCCGGTCCCGGGCCACCACGGCTGGCCCGGGACCGGCGCGAGCCCTGTCGCCGCCGCTGCTGCTGTTTTGTTCGTCATGTTTGGATGTCCCGCGACTCGTGACGAAATCTTCGAAATCTGTCCTTTATGCTGTCTGTTTGGGGTGAACTCGTGTTTTTATCGGCTGGCCCGGCTTATCACCGGTGCTGAGTGCTGCGTTTGGCTGGCAAGGCTGGTGACGGCTGACGAGGTACGGTTGTAAAGTAAAAAAGAATCTCGGCCCGAAGTATTACAGCAAATAAAAGCTGGTTAGAACACGAGTTCACCCCATCGTTGACTACAAGACTGAGCCTTCTTTAATGGACGGAGGTAACGGCTTTACGTCCGTGTGCACGCGGGTTGTGGGTCGTAGCTCACCGATATCAAAGTACAAAAATGCAACTCAGATTCATAGAGAATTTCAGGTTTACCATCTGTGACGTCACGTTCTGTCCTCTCATATATTAATATACATATACACATATATATATATATATATATATATATATATATATATATATATATATATATATACACATATATATACATATATATACATATATACACATATATATGAGTGACAGAACGTGACGTCACATTTATCTGCTGTTGGTCTGAACGTCCGATCTGTCAGACGGTGATAGTGACGTGTGTGACGTCACGCCTGCAGCTGGAGCGGACCAGTTCGGACCCGGCCGAGCTGCACTGTAAGCAGATCACCGGCCTGACCGTGCTCACCGTCAGACTGATAGTCGAGTTCACCAAACAGCTGCCCGGCTTCCAGGACAAGCTGTGTCGCGAAGACCAGATATGCTTAGTCAAGGTGACCGCTGACGGGCGCTGGAGAGTGAGATGGAGAAAGCGAGGGGGCTGAACGGATGCGTGTGCGTGCGCGCGTGCGAACGTTACGGTGATTGAGTGCCGCTCGTGCGAGGTCAGGTAAGTAGCGTTGAACCAGGAGATGTTAGGGTGAGGATCCCAGCTGGATGCCATCAGGACACTACAGGTGTTTTCTGGGGCGTCAGGCGATGTTCTCGCAGAAGATGCTGTATTTACTGTACTAGGAACGTGCGGAAGAAACGAGATCCAGATTCCATTGGTTGTTGTAGCATTATGAATGGGAAGCAGCATTGGCGCGAAACATTGACTTTCCGAGCTGATCAAAGCGGCAAGTGACGGTATTCTCCTGTGATTTGGCGGTATGTTCTTGTTGGCATTGGCCGTACCGAGCGGCTGCGAGTGACGGTCGGTCAGCAGTTGAGAACTTGATGACCTGCATCGGGCGCACTATCTCCCAAGTGTGTAACCTTTAATGCAGCTGCAGTCCTCGAGGGCGACCTTTGGGCGTCCTCAGGATGGCCTTTGACGCAGCTGCAGTGATCGAGGGCGACCTTTGATCTTCCTGAGGATGGCCTTTGATGCGGCCGCAGTGCTCGATGGCGGCCTTTGACCTTCCTGAGGATGGTCTTTGACGCAGCTGCAGTGCTCGAGTTCGACTTGGCGCGGGGGTTACAACGGTGACCATTGACTAGCTCGATTTCCGATGGTGACTTTTAGGGCGGCTCAGTATTCGGTGGTGAGCATTCACGCGGCTGCAGCGTTCGATGGTGACCTTTGACTCGCTCGAAGGTGACCTTTGACGCGGCTGCGGTGTTCGGCGGTGACCTTTGATGCGGCGGAGTGGCGTGGCCGGATGTCCTCCGCCGGCAGAATGTCGTCTCATGACCGGCAGAACGCTGTGTCACGGCCGGAGAATGCTGTCTCGGTGGACCGTGACGGCAGAGCGCAGAGGCAGAGCGCAGAGGCGACATTGCCCGACCTTGTGTGGCGCTCTCGCTTCCTGTGTGAACAGCCCAACTGCGCCTCGCTCGCCTCGCCGAGAGAGCTGTACATGGCACGCCCGAACGAAAGCCACGCAGTCGTCCTCTCCTCTCCAGATGTATCCTGCGGATTGTCCTACGGTTGTCCTGCCGATCGTCCTGTGACCTGCAAGTTGTCCTGAGGTCGTCCTGTGTCCTGCCGGTTATCCCAAGGCAGTTCTGTATCCTGCGGGGTGTCATCGGTTGTCCTGTGGTTGTCCTATGTCCTGTAGATGATCTGTGGCTGTCCTGTGTCCTACCGGTCGTCCTGTGTCCTGCGGGTTGTCCTGTGTCATGTCGGTCGTCCTGTATCCTGAATATGCTGCGGGTTGTCCTGTGGACATCTTGTTCCCTTTACCGCTCCGCCTGAACCGGAGTCCGTCCCGGGCTGGAACAGCGGACGTCCCGGCCGTCTCGGGCTGGAACAGCCGGCGTCCCGGCTGTCCCGGGCTGGAACAGCGGACGTCCCGGCCGTCTCGGGCTGGAACAGCCGGCGTCCCGGCCGTCTCGGGCTGGAACAGCGGACGTCCCGGCCGTCTCGGGCTGGAACAGCGGACGTCCCGGCCGTCTCGGGCTGGAACAGCCGGCGTCCCGGCCGTCTCGGGCTGGAACAGCCGGCGTCCCGGGCTGGAACAGCCGGCGTCCCGGCCGTCCCGGGCTGGAACAGCCGGCGTCCCGGCCGTCTCGGGCTGGAACAGCCGGCGTCCCGGCCGTCCCGGGCTGGAACAGCCGGCGTCCCGGCTGTCCCGGGCTGGAACAGCCGGCGTCCCGGCCGTCTCGGGCTGGAACAGCCGGCGTCCCGGCCGTCCCGGGCTGGAACAGCCGGCGTCCCGGCCGTCTCGGGCTGGAACAGCCGGCGTCCCGGCCGTCCCGGGCTGGAACAGCCGGCGTCCCGGCTGTCCCGGGCTGGAACAGCCGGCGTCCCGGCCGTCTCGGGCTGGAACAGCCGGCGTCCCGGCTGTCCCGGGCTGGAACAGCCGGCGTCCCGGCCGTCTCGGGCTGGAACAGCCGGCGTCCCGGCCGTCTCGGGCTGGAGCCGCCGGCGCCGTCACGCGTCGCCGCACCTCTCGGCTGACCGCGCACACAATGAGTCAGCACAATGTCGGTCGTGTTCGGGCGAGCTTCTCCGAGGCTGGCCGATTTTCAGCCACCGAGTCGCCCGTTCCGTAGAAAGCCCGCCCGCCTTCGGGGGTGGCTGATCGGCCGGCTGTTTGGTCGGTCGCTGATTGTTGGATCGAGACGGATACGTGGAATAGAGGCAGCGGTGGCCGCCGCAGAGCTGCGCCGGGACGGCCGAGCGCCTGCGGCCGCGTGCGTCATCGACACACTTTAGGCCTGGTAACTGGTAAGTCCCAACAACACTGGTGACGGTTCTTCCGGTTTCTTTCTCACCGACGCATCTCTTTCCAACGTTTCAACTGAGTCACGCTCGGCGCCTGTCGAAGACGCGACCTGTGGACTGAGTGATGGACGGGGGCTGACGGACAGTAGCTGACAGACAATGCTGGACGAACGGAGGCTGACGCACGCAGGCTGACGATTGACGGCTGACGAGCGAAAGCTGACAGATGGAAGCTGACGGACCTTGGCTGATGGATGGAAGCTGACGGGCAATGGTCAACGGGCGGAAGCTGTCGGCTGGTGGCTGACTGATAATTCCGGACGGTTCACGGCTGACGGAGAGACACGACCGCGAGACGACGGCCGGACAATTCTTCCTAGCTTCTCCTCGTTTCTTGTGAAGACGGTCCCGTCGCCCGCGGGGACCAGTGACGTCATCGCTGCCGGGAGCGCCGAGCCGGCGCTCCGAGTTCACCTGACGCCCCGAATGTCGTCCCAGGCGCTGGTGAAGTCGACCACAGAGGACGATTCAGAGCAGCACTTCCGCCGCATTACCGAAATGACAATCCTGACGATCAAACTCATTGTCGAGTTCAGCAAGTGTCTGACGGGCTTCGACCGTTTGCTCAAGGACGACCAGATCACTCTTCTGAAGGTAGCTAACGGGCCAGGGAATAGCTCGGGGGCGAGTAGTCTGGGGGTAAGTTGCCCGTCTCAAAATCGAAAGATTGTGGGTTCGAGTCTTACCTGTCGCTACTCTTCACCCGCGGCCAATCGGCGCGAGAGATTGGCGACGCTATATGACTCAACGGTCGACGTGTCGTGAAACCAACAACCACCACCAATAGGGAATAGCTCGCAGGCAGTGACACGCTAGGGCGGCTGGTGATGATGGACCTAGTCACGTTGTTCAGTTGAAAATTGTCAAATGAGTGCATTGAGAATTAACACATTGGGTATTGCTGTATTTGGGTAGGACACTCGAAGGGATATCGGAGTAAAACATTAGTGGGGAGGGGCATTGTAGTAAGGCATTAGTTGGATTATTGGAGTAAGGCATTGGTTGGAGTATTGCAGTATCGATATTGGAGTACGGTTAATCATAGAGATGGTTGTATGCAACGATAAATAATGGCGTGGGGCCCGATGCATTTCAGTGGCTATTGTCGATGAGCAACCTTAGATTATAACAACATACGGCGATACGACATGCGGTATGCGATATAGTATGGGAACAAAGGGCTACGGTGATAACATCTAGTACGGCTCTAGGTTGTAAAGTGCCGCACGTTCTGCTGCGCGGATGCATTTTGGCAGCTGTTGTAATTTATTAAACACAAGCACTAAATAATTGCTGAGTACGGAATTTATCGGACACAAGACACTAAGTAATTACCGATTACATGATACCATGACCTGCAAGTGGCCAGTGTGAAGGGTAGGAAGTGAAGTCGGAGGGTTAAGGATCGGGATATTATAGGGCTATCGATTGTATTGCTGAACAAATAACTATGCCGTTCTAACGCAGTCAGTGGAAATGGGGAATAGATCACGTGAACGAAGTATCGTGGGGTGGCTAGGCGTTATCATACTTGGCAAGAGCTACTTTAGTCCTTTTACAGGTAAACATTGTGTTTAATATCACGAGGTACCAACAGAAAGTGATTTCGATAATACAGAGCAAAGTTAGCGTTGTGGGTAGTCTTGCAGTGGGAAGAGATTGAGGGTATCGGTATGGTGAGATGTCGTACACATGGGGATCGTACACATGGGGAGCGAAGGAACATCCGGGACGGCGGGGTGAGGGGAAGACGTATTCGTAAACACACTTGTCCGGTGGTGCACGAAAAGTTCGTGGTTTTGTTTCACAAATTGGTTATTAATTAATCGATCCATTTGAATGAATGCACTATTTCAGTTCACTTGACACTCCCTGATTAAAGATGCGGATTAAAGATCAACAGGAGCGATTTGTGCAAAACACTAACCGTCATGAAAGGGTAAGATATGATAGTTCAAGTCACGCGGATAATAGATTAAATACTGGGACATTCGGCGCCTATGGTTATGGCGTCGATTAAGGATCTCGCTCCTAGACGGTGTCCGAATTCGAGGCCCAGGGCAAGCGTGCATTATTTGGTCGGCTCGCTAGACTGGAGCCAAACCGAAATAGCGTTTCCAATCTGATGCATTTGCATTGGGTGCCGGGTACTCGTAAATTGCTTCAGGGGCCCTCCAGAAATTAAAGGAATACTTGAAGGAGCCGTGATGTACCTTGGCGTAAATCTTAACTTTTTTCGTTTTCTTTTGCATCGCGGAACGCAAAATGCGATAACCGAAAATGAATGCTGACCAGCCAGACAATAATGCATGTTTTGGCCAAGATTGCTCGTGCACGTACGTTTGGTCTGCGAATGCACCAGCTAAGTTATCCTTTGTACATAGACCTTGTCTGACCCACAGAGTGGGGCACGCAGACGATGTTGTCACAGGTACATCCTTTTAAGCTTCGATTGATACTCGTTTCTCCCGGCATATTTGTGTCTCAGCCCTGGCTTTCACATGTAGAAAATGTGTCATGGGTACTTCCTGGATGGACCCCAAAGCCAGTATGAGCCCTCCCAATAATTTTGGATATTGACATGGGACCCTATGAAGTGGGCCCTCCAAACCGATTCAGGTCCTCCCATTTCCTCCATGCATTGAGCCCTCCCAATCATTTTGGAGTCGTTCCTCCCAGGGGAGGAACTACTAATTTAGTAAACTTCTCAGGGCTGAGAAGTTTACTAAATTTGGTCATGCGATACAAGGCGAAACAATGCGATGAGTATCCGGTACGTGTTCGTTTGCCTACGGTATTCAGCCTGGGCAATTGAGATGGTGTGTTTAGCTTAAAGTAGCACGCATATTTGGCTTTCACGGGGAATGGAACTACCGTCAGATGCGACGCCATGTGATCACTATGATAACCGTGCCAAGAAATACATTCAGGACATGGACATAAAAAGTTCTTACAGGAGCTGTAAAGTAAAATATTGTAGTTAAATACAAACGAAATGCTCCGTAAGAAGGACAACCGTTTCGTCCGCATGATCAGTCGATAAGCTTTGGGATAATACATCGTTCATGGTTGCATATGCAGCAAGGATAAGAAGAACATCATCAAAAGCGCTTTACTGCCCAATAATCGAAAGACACGAACGGAAACTAATCAGGGCGTGCGGGTGTAGATTCGTGCAGTTCGAAGCCAATCCTACAATGATGCGGACTTGCTAGCTAGGTTTGGATGGTGACATGTCCGGCTTGTGATAAGCTGGCTCCACAACCGTCGCCATTCAGACCCTGTGACCTACACTTGCCCTTGAGGAGCACCAGCGCGGATGCATTTGCTCGTGATTAATTGTTTGACAAGATGATTATCCAAGTTCAAGGCCGGGAAGTCCGTCTGCCAGATTAGCGCCACACAGGTGTCCGCGACTCTTGTTCCGCCAAGTGACAGAATTGGTCACAGGTGTGACGCATTCTTGTGTAGATAGTTTATACAAGGTTCTGGAAATGGTCTTCTGGAGGTTGCGGGCGACGCCATAATGGCGTTGTCGGCGTTGTCTACCGGGATGTCGGAAATGTTCGCGGATAGGTGAAATCAGAATTTATCAGGCTGCCTCTCAAATAACTTCTCATGGTGCAGTTTGTGTTGTTCGGGCTGCCTTCTCAGTGTACCTACAAAATGTATTGTCACACAAAATTCTCATTGCGTGCATTACCGCACCGAAACGGTACGGCTTACACCTAAGTTGTGTGGAAGTGGAATACAAGCAGCACACCATGCTATATCACGAAATTATTCACGTTGTTGCGCGCATCGTGTTTTTTGTGTTCCGTGCATCCCCCCCTCCCCAAAAAATAATGCAAAAAAATCGGTGAATGGTACAGTTTGCACTTCAGTGCTTAGTATGTCTGCATATGGCGCTGGCAGTTCACACATTCGCAACCTGTGCAATTCCCTGATCAATTGCCCTCCTATGGCCTTGGTGGCTCCCCGGTATCTATATCCCTTTGCGTTCTCGAGATCCCCTGCAGTGCCTTCACATTTTGTTATGTGTGTCTATTACCTGGTACTCCATCACTAATGAGCTAGAAAAGACCTTTAGATCGCACGCCACATGTCACGTGTGCGCCCCACCGACCGGAAGCTCGGCATTGCACGCCTCACGCTCGTTACCTTTCCAATGGTCCTCCACGTGAAAATCGGCCCGCCAGTTCGGACACCACATCACAGAAAAAAAACTAATACAGACAAACTTTCGATGGTCAAACAGTGTAATTGGCGCGGTGCTAGGTTCTCGGTTTCTGTTTTCTGCCTCGGACGTTCTTGCTCATCTTCGGAAAGGTTAGTGCGTGGTGTTTATCCAGTCTGCTTGATCGGAATGCGTGTGTGAATGAGTTCGGTGCTGTATGGAGTGATTGCATTGAAAAGCAGGGTGGGAAGTAATCATCGATGTATGTATTTATAGAATATATATACTTATATATATATAATGTATATCCTTGCAATGTTCACGTATGATTATCTCGTCGTGTATGGCCTGGTCTTGGTCCAGTCTTGTTCCTACCTGATAAGCTACGGAGAATTCGTGAGCATTTTCCCACCGAGGATGCTCAACCGGTAGTTA
The DNA here is from genome assembly GCA_034440615.1 of Ashinkailepas kermadecensis. Lineage (NCBI taxonomy): Eukaryota > Metazoa > Arthropoda > Thecostraca > Neolepadidae > Ashinkailepas > Ashinkailepas kermadecensis. The sequence continues at coordinate 247,139 of JAOTOM010004808.1, read as the reverse complement.
ATCGTGTTTGTTAATCTGATTTATTGGATTAACACTTGCGTGCTGCTGAAGTTCGTGCTGAAAACGTTAGCCAATAATCACAAGCTCCATGGTGCTGATGACGCCGACCGTTCCCGATCGGTTGGCGAGTGTGCCGTTGTGTGGCGCTAGTATCGCGTTGTGACGCGTGCCTGGCCGATTCATCAGGAGTGCTCCAGCGAGGTGATGATGCTGCGGTGCGCCCGGAGGTACGACGAGGACACCGAATCGATCGTGTTCGCCAACAACTACCCGTACACGCGCGAGGCGTACGAACGGGCCGGCCTGGACGGTACAACCATCGACAAAAACTTCAAGTTCTGCAAGAAGATGTGCAAGATGAAGGTGGACAACGCCGAGTACGCGCTGCTCACCGCCATCGACATCTTCTCAGGTGAGGGTCATGTGTGCCGGTGGGCTGGTGTGCTCTCGCGTGTTTCTGGTGCAACAAGTGCACACCGACACTAATCCCTTGAGCGCGGTGTCGCGTCAATGGTGATGCACCAAACCACCACCTCCAATGGTGATGCACCACACCACCACCTCCAATAGTGATGCACCGTACCACCACCTCCAATGGTGATGCACCAAACCACCACCTCCAATAGTGATGCACCGTACCACCACCTCCAATGGTGATGACCCATACCACCACCCCCAATGGTGATGCACCACACCACCACCTCCAATGATGATGACCCAAACTACCGCCTCAAATGGTATGTGTGCATGCACTTCAGGCCGAGTCGGCTCGTAGTTGGGAGCAGTTGGTTCAGTCGAAACACTGGCTATTTTGTGACTGCAGCTGGGGCCCGTGCCTGCGCAGTCGTTGCAGATGGTCGGTGTTGACGATGCGTCGGACTTTGCATCAAATGAAAGGAAATGAAATCATCAGACATCGGCGTAAGCATGCCCTAAAGCTCCTCCTGTCGGACCGTCGAGCGGCCGTGCGTGGTCTGGCTACGTCACAGTTCCCCTGGATTACCGGCGAGGCCCACCGCCGCACGTCGGCCGTGCTGTCCGTCCGGGCCGCAGCGAGCGCCGGACAGCCGACGCCCGGACACGGCTGTTCGGCGAGTCAGTGGCGGCGCGTCGCGGTCGCCCCGTCAGCCGCGCTGTCCGTCCGGGCCGCAGCGAGCGCCGGACAGCCGACGCCCGGACACGGCTGTTCGGCGAGTCAGTGGCGGCGCGTCGCGGTCGCCCCGTCAGCCGCGCTGTGCGGCCGGTGCTGCCCGGCGCGGCGCCGGACGGCGCGGTGGCACCCGTCGTCGAGCCACGGCCGTGGCCCGGCCGTGGCCCGGCCGTGGCTCGGCCGTGGCCCGGCTCGGCCGTGGCTCGGTCAGGCCAGCACAATCGCGTGACTGGCGCTGACATTATCCGCTGACGCGGCGACATGTCGGCGGCTCCGAGTGGCGTGATTTGGACTGCTCCTCGCTGCCGGCGCGCGGCGGTGCGGTGCGGTGCGGAAGTCGGCGCCCGTCCGCATTCCGCGCGGCCGCCGGTCGGTACACGCTGCACGGCGCCGTGCACCTGTCGGCTTACGGTGACGGTGACGGTCGGACGGGCGGCCAGTCACGCCCGGCCGCTGGTGAGGTGACCGCTGCCGGGGGACGGCGCTGGGTCCGCGCTAACCGGCACCCATACCCCCGCCAACGACCGGGGGACGGCACTGAGGCCGCCCTGACCGGCGCCCCCACCCACCCGTGGCTGGGAGACTCGCTGAGTCCACTCTGACCGGCGCCCTCACGTCCACCCACGACCGGGAGACGCGCTCAGGCCGCCCTGACCGGCGCCCCATCCCCACTCACGGCCGGGAGACGCGCTGAAGTCTCTGACCGGCACCCTCACCCCCCACGACCGGGAGACGTGCTGAGGTCGCTCTGACCGGCGCCCATACCCCCACCCGTGGCCGGGAGACTCGCTGAGGCCGCTCTGACCGGCGCCCATACCCAACCCCCACCAGTGGCCGGGAGACTCGCTGAGGCCGCTCTGACCGCCCATACCCAACCCCCAACCGTGGCCGGGAGACTCGCTGAGCCCGCTCTGACCGGCGCCCCGACTCGCCCGCAGATCGGTGCATCCTACAGGAGCCCGACAAGGTGGAGCGGATCCAGTCCATCTACGTGGAGGCGCTGCGCGCGTACGTGGACTACCAGCGGCCGCACCCGACCGCCGTCATCTTCGCCAAGCTGCTGAGCGTGCTGACCGAGGTGCGGCAGCTCGGAAAGCTCAACACCGAGCTCTGCTGGTCGCTCAAGCTGCAGAAGAAGTCGTTGCCGCCCTTCCTGCGCGAGATCTGGGACGTGCCGGCCTAGGCGGCGCTCGCTCAGTGACGTCACGGCCCAGTGCCTTGGAGCCGGCGGGACTGCAGAGCGGCGCCGGTCTCGGCATGTGCTAACGTCATTGTGAGGTCACGGTGCGCACGTGCTGTCAGACATTGTACAGAGTGTGAGTGTATATTACATGATATAGTGTGTTGTGTTGACACAGGCCACCTGTATTTTATTCCCATGACGGTGAATTTTGGAGCTGTCGACCATTGTTATGTACGTGACACTTACATCTCATTTTGTGTACAAACCTGTATGATTTACATTGCGCATCCGTATGCTGGCGTGCTATGTTGCGAACACCCCTGTCACTATTTATTCTGATTTTTGGTTGGTAATCACCTTGGCTGTCAGCTCTTCCATCCAAACGTGTGCAAACACTTTTGCAGTGCTATTTTACGTTGGCAAAGAGGTGTTTGTGCAATATTGACACCAAATCCGACGTCGACTCCATAATAGTTCCCGGCAGTAGGTGTTGGCGGCGGCGCGGTCGTTTGGCCGGCTGACAGTGCCGGCCGCCGGGCGGCCATATCGGCACTGGCCGGCCCCTCGCGCTGCCACTCGGCCAGCCCGCTTGCCAGTCAGGGGTTCTCCACTCCATAACCACGAAGGGCGGCCCGACCGGCCCTGCGTGCGAGCGTGAGCGTCGCTCCTCACCGAGCAGCCTAGGTTGTGACCATTTGTTCACTAGAGTATACTGATATTAGTGAGAGAGCGAGAGAGAGAGAGAGAGAGCGACCGACCGAGCGATAGAGAGAGAGAGAGTGAGCGATAGAGCGAGCGAGTCTGCGTGCGGCGACCACCACAGAGTCGGCAGTGTCACTCGCTGCATCACTATTTTTGACCGCTGTCAGCCCGTTTCGGTGCAGACGACCTTTGAGCGCGCTCGCTGGTCGGCTCGAGTCGAGCCGTCGTCTGCCGGAGGGCCTGGTCTCCCTGCACGGTCGGTGGGAGTGATGCGTGCATGTGGCCGGTGCAAATTAAATTATATTTAATGGACGTAATCGACATCGAAATTTATAGCCGCTTGTTGTTATTCTGCTTTGCAGTGGAATAAAATAACGATATATGATCGAAATTTATGTTTTATTTACACAATAGTGTGCAAGCGTTTTGTTTTTACTTCAAGCAAAATGCCTGCTTGTGTCCGGTTAAGTGAAGAGCGGAAACACGAAAAGGGAAAAATTGTAATCGTAAAAGTTCGATTTCAACAGTAATAAAACATTGAGGATTCGAGAAAAACTGAGCAGCTGAAATCTAAGTCCTCCAACACTATCAGTTCGTCCTTGACTGTCAGACTGCTCTGTGTGTGACTGTTGTATCGACTTTTCGAGCTTGTGCGGTTGGGCGAGTTGTCCAGAGGTGGTATGCCTGCTGTCTGCTGTCTGCGACGTACGTGGTGATGTGTCTGCAGTCTGCGAGGTGGTGATGTGTCTGCTGTCTGCGAGGTGGTGACGTGTATGCTCGCGTGTTGGCGATGTGTGCGCTATCTGCGATCGGGAGGTGTGTCTGCTGTCTGCGTGCTCGCGGTATGACTGGTCTCCGCGTGTTGGCTGTATGTCTGCTGTTTGCGGCTGTATGTCTGCTGTTTGCGAGGTGGCGGTGCGTCTGCCGTCTGCGTGTTGGCCAACCTCTGCGCCACTGCACTGCTCCAAGTACAAAGTCGTCGGATGAAATCGAATGCACGCGAGTCTGTGTGCCGGAACCGCTGAGTCTATGTACACATTTCATTTGTACATATGTGGTCATAGATTGTACCTGCTGTTCTGCTGTATGCGGGCGCGCGCCGGTAGAGGCGGGAATCGGCGCGCCCCACGGCCGCGCGGAGTGTGTGGGCCTTTTTATATGCAAGGGAACGGTTTAGTCCTCTTTTATTTTTGTCCAATAAAGTGCATATGTGCGATCATGACAACGTGCGTTTGTGATTATTGGCGGACCCGACCAATAATGCTGTCTCGAACTGAAGGTACAACAGCAAGACTCAACAAAAGGAAAGGGGAGAGCGCGGGCAGCGAGCGCGCAGTCGACAGGGCGCATTTGGCTCAGCGATTCGCAACCCTTTTCCACGTTTGGATTGGAAACTGTGATTTTCGTTGGTGCAGACTTGCTGTGCTCCCAATACGGAGCATGCAGCACACGTAAAGCCTTGCTTCATCTTTATACGCATTGGCATGTACCCTTGTGGGAGGTTGGCGGCGACGCGATCTGGCTCGGCAGTCGAATGCGTCGCACAAGAACCAAAGTTTCTTCGTAAATTTCACCCAGGCGGAATGAATTACCTTCGACCGAGAGCCCTTGGTCTACACTGCGTTGTTCGGGTTTCGGGTCTACCAATCTGGACTGAAAGAAAGACTCCAACTGCCGCTACAAGACTACGAGCATGACGCGGTCTTGAAGCGCGCACCGAGACACATTCGGACACGCGCGGTGGACCCGGTGCGAACACCGGGTCCACACATCGGGTTCGGACATCGCGTTTCAAACACCAACCATCGAAGTCCCTGCGTCAGAGCGCCTTCACCCCTGCCGCGACGACGACAGTATCTTCGTCTCCCCGCAGTGTTAGTGCCGGCGATCTTTTCCGACGCTGTTCTCCCTGTGGCGCCCTCTCTGTACGTAGGACCAGCTCAGGTACTCCATTTTCATGGCCTCCAGCTGACTAAAGATCGGGTTCATACCGGCCAGTCGGGCGCGACTCTCCATGCCCTCGGCTCGCTGAAATCAGGCGGGAAGCATCAGCGCTTTGCAGAAGCGAGCTTCCATAGCCACACATGCTGATGATGCTATGCACGATCAGCCAGTAATCGGAGCATGCCGTCGTGTTCGAACACAACTGCGCCATTGCTCCCGCCGGCACACCAACTGAAGTTGCGTTATATATCACATTCACGTGCGTACAACCAGTTGAGACGCCATGAGACCCACCGATCCAGCGAGGGCAGGGAGTCGACTATGCGGTGGCTCCATTGACACGCACAGGGTCGTCGACAGAGACGCGACCAAGGTGGAGCCTCCTAGCCCCGGCCTCTTGCAAACCAGAAATACACTAGAATCGAGAAATGTTGAGGTTTTCGCCACGTAAAACCTTAAATATTCGGCGCGCTTCGTGCACCGAAGGCTGTCTATTTCATTATATTTTTTAGTACGCCCGGCTTGGGAAAATCTTGGCTGCGCCACTGGTTGTCGGTGATCGAAAGCGTGCGAGCTTATGTCGAGTCTGGTCACGCCAAACCGATGAATAAGGGCAGTTTTTAAACTTGACCCTTGAATTTTGATATTTGTTGGGATTATATAGGACTCGGATGAACATATTAGTACACACAAGCTCAGCTTTGGATGACCACTCAGGTCAGATTTATAGGGCGTTCAAATGTAATTTACTGACCCAAAAGCTTAAAGCGAGTGTCTTCACAATGGCTGAAAACAATATAGATAATTTTCCTATCGATCATTTACCAAAGCACAATGGAGCTGTTGCATGTTTTTGGTTTTTGGCTTTGCAAATCATCGATAAGTCTGCTTTCAGGTAATCAATGTATTTTTTTTTTAATAAGTATAATATTAAGCAAGGTATTAAGTTTCGCTTTTTCACATTTCATTAATATTTTGATGTTATCCTTGAATGTGACGTCACGGCTCAACGCCGAAATGCATCGCACGCCGCGTCTGTACCGCTGGCACGCTCGCATACATTTAGCGTTCGTGCAGTAGTTGGTTGCCGTGTTTCGGGCCTCGAGGAAGGCGTGCAGATTTGTGGTGACAGGCGACTTTCACGCGGAACCCAAAACAAGAATAGACGTCTGCAAAGGTGAGCCTGGCTTACTTTCACTGCGACGACATGGCTGAGCAGGGTTTGCCTGCGGCATCGTGCGTTGGTGCAGGGTGTGGGCGAATCTGTATGGGTTGCCATGCTTGTTTCCACATCCCTGTTGGAACCCCACATTCATGTTGGAACTAGCATTGTGCCCGAACAATAGCGTCGGGAGCTCGATAAATCTAACGGGAGCCTCCAAAAATCGCGCTGGGCCACATAAATACGCATAAATGCACAGCGAGACCATAAAAGCACATCGGGAGAGCAAAGGTGCACCGAGGCCCTCCAAAACGCACCGATTCTTGCAAAGAGCGACAGGACCTTAGAATATCACGCTGGGGCCCTAAATAAACATGCCAGGAGACTTCAATAACACACCAGAGGGCCTCAAAGCACACCAGGGCCTGAAAAACAGCATGAAGGCCTAAAAAGGAGGCTGCAGCTCTCAGGAAGCGAATTAATTGGTCTTGCAAAATAATGCACCGGGTGCTAAATAAAGACACTGGACCTCCGAAAACGCGCCAGTTCCTCTAAAACAACGTGGGCTCACCAAAAGCAACCCCTAAAAAGCGTAGGGGTCTCAAAACCGTGCCGGGCCTTAACAAATTCATTGGGGCCATGAAGCACATCAGTAGACGGAAAGAACACGACGGGCCCGACGAAGAATCCCGAAGGAGTTCCTAGGTTTTGTAGCCAGCATGGGAGCATATTATACAAAACATGATGTACATCAAATGCCAGTGAGGTGTCCCGATTCTTTTCCACCAGAAAGTGTGGGAAGAAAGGAAATTATCGAATTACATGTATCGAATTTTCTCAGTGAGCTAGAGATGGACCTGGAATGTTACCCATTAACCCAAAGCATACAAATAGGGCATACATTGAGAGATCTCGTGGCGTGCCACAAAACACTAAATCCTATATGTACCAGCCAAAAAGAGGGAAGGGGTGAGAAAGATGGAGAATACTTTGCATTTAAAAATGGATAGAGTTGTGAACCTATGAAATGGTCCGAGTGATTTTTCTTAAAATATTCCCTGAAGAATAATGTGTTATGAGGTCAACCGCCGGTTATATGCCCCCAGGTCGATGGCCGTTTGTTTACGGCTTTGACGAAATTTAGTGCGCCGTCGCTTTTTAATGATAAGGGAATACCGCCCATGTTTTATCAGCATGGAATATACTATGTCGAAGTTACGGGCCATTTAGTGGAGGCCCAGGCGGAACATCGCACCTTCGTGCAAGCGAAAGCTGAGTATGTCAGTTCGCTCATGCCTTTCAAAACAGCAATCCCCAAACAATGCCAGGTGAATGAGTCACCGGCTTCCCGATTTGGCGTCCCTCACTCGTGACTCGTGGTCTGTTGGGCATGCTATACGTCCTTCTATGGACGGTACCGTTTGATCAGGGGCTGGTCCAGGAATTCTCATCGGGGAGGAGAGAAGGGGGAGGACACATTTCCTCGGAGGTGCACCCTCGGCGCGAAAAAAGTCGTTGAGCGAGGGTGGGGGTGCACTCGGATGTACTGGAGGGCCTTTTCGTCTCAGTGAGGCACTTCTTCCTTGGGAAAGTGCGATTTTGGCTGACAAATCCGTTGAGCGGGAGGAGTGCACTCGAACCTTCCTCAAGGGTGCCTATCCCGACGGGAGGGGTGCCACCTTTCCACAGTGGGGAGGGACGTGCCCCGCCCCCTGTATCCGCCCCTGCGTCGGAGATGTGCACCTGTTATCAAAGGCGGAAACTTGGCCGGTTGTCACACTGCTTCCCGACCGAAACGGGGCCGTGCCTGTTCGGGCTCGAGTACTCGTCCATGCCAAGGTGTTGTTTTATGAAAATTGGTTGGTTATTGGTTTTACGACACGTCGACCGTTGAGTCATATAGCGTCGCCAATCTCTCACGCCGATTGGTCGCGGGCGAAGAGTAGCGACAGGTGAGATTCGAACCCACAATCTTTCGATTGTGAGACGAGCATCTTACCCGTAGACCACTCGTCCCCATTATGAAAATTGTTGTGGGGTAAAATTCATGAAGGCAATGAGCAGGCCCAAGTGGATTGGGGGGGGGGTCCACTCCATAGGGTTCCATGTTAAAAGTATAAATTATTGTGTGAGGGGGAGGGGGCAAAGGTAACATTGAGGGGGCACTCGCCCCTCAAAAGTATATACAACACCCCTGCGTGCACATTGGACACGTTTGGAAACGCACTGCAAACGTGAATTGCAACATGACTGGGAACCATCGCGACATCAGATTTGTCTGTGACTGAATGCCACTGTCACTGCCGATGAGCCGGACAGTCGACCTTCACTGATTACCGCTAGCCGACCTGCCCCAGGGCACGCAGGTCACGTGGTATGATCGCGTGACTGATAGCCAGCCATCCTGCCACAGAGCACGCAGGTCACGTGGTATGACCGCGTGACTGATAGCCGGCCAACCTATCCCTGCGTCATGCAGGTCATATGGTATGACCGCGTGATTGATAGCCGGCCAACCTACCCCGGGGCCACACAGGTCACGTGGCGTGACCACGCGATTAACGGTCGACCCAACCGCAAGTTTTGCGAAAGCATGTTTTCTTTCAATAAAGAATACGATGGAATTATTGTGATGAAAGCTGCTAAAATTAAGATCAAAAGAGCAGGACCAATTCCGAGCGAAAAAGATGGCTCAAAACGCTGCAACATAAAAACTGATAATCACCGTTTCAAAAGCATGACGGTCAGGCCGAGTGAAACCGCTCGTATGCATTTTTGTTTAGGGGGGGGGGGTGATTGCAAGAGATTACTTTTCCAAGTGATGACAGGAAGTTGGCATGAAGTGGCAGGGGTAGCTGAAATGTAGTGTCTTGATAGGTGGAACGCGATGTCAAATTTCCTTTTTGAGCTGTGTTTGAAAAAAAACTTCCTTTTAGCAGAAGCAAGGATAACTTGTGGGTGGAATAGAGTTAAGCGTTGCTCCACCAGTTCGGAAAACTAGTGTAAAGGGAGTAGCATATAACTAATACATCCTGAATGATTGCTCACCGCTTTACTGTACTGCTTTCTGAGTTTGGAATTCACCACTGGGCATGCTATTGCATGTGCCTAGATAATCATGCATTTCGACGTTGCACTGGAGGCATTCGTGCTGAAGGTCTAAGTCGTGCTGAAGGTTGAAGGCCCCTAGGCACGGGCGGACTTCAGTCACCAAGTAGTGGTGGGCCAAACCCGCTTGGGATGTCAGATAGCTCCAGGCGACCGATATTGCACCACTTGTCCTCCACTTTTTAAGAACTCAGCATATTTTGAATACGTTTGCCGCAAGAAATGCACAAGATCAAGCTTCTCTTCACAAAATATTGGTAGTTCTGCGAGAAATCATAAATACTCGGTTGACGTTGGTCAGTGGTCTATAGTTGGAATGATCTCCACCCCGTGAACCCGTTGTACCCAGACGACACCTCGTACCTTTCTCAGTATGTCGTTTCGTCTGCAGACTTCACTTAGACGCTGTTGCGGCGATAGCACTTCACGCTGCGCTCTCCTCTGGAGTTGCTCTCGCCGCTCCTGACTGCCGACACAGGAGGGCGTTGTATCCTGACTGCCGACACAGGAAGGCGTTGTATCCTGACTGCCGACACATGAGGGTGTTGTATCCTGACTGCCGACACAGGAGGGCGTTGTATCCTGACTGTCGACACAGGAAGGCGTTGTATCCTGGCTGTCGACACAGGAAGGCGTTGTATACTGACTGTCGACACAGGAAAGCGTTGTATCCTGACTGCCGACACAGGAAGGCGTTGTATCCTGACTGTCGACACAGGAAGGCGTTGTATACGGACTGTCGACACAGGAGGGCATTGTATTCTGACTGCCGACACAGGAAGGCGTTGTATCCTGACTGCCGACACAGGCAGGCGTTGTATCCTGAGTGCCGACACATAAGGGTGTTGTATCCTGACTGCCGACACAGGAAGGCGTTGTATCCTGACTGCCGACACAGGAGGACGTTGTATCCTGACTGCCGACACAGGAAGGCGTTGTATCCTGACTGCCGACACATGAGGGTGTTGTATCCTGACTGCCGACACAGGAGGGCGTTGTATCCTGACTGTCGACACAGGAAGGCGTTGTATCCTGGCTGTCGACACAGGAAGGCGTTGTATACTGACTGTCGACACAGGAAAGCGTTGTATCCTGACTGCCGACACAGGAAGGCGTTGTATCCTGACTGTCGACACAGGAAGGCGTTGTATACGGACTGTCGACACAGGAGGGCATTGTATTCTGACTGCCGACACAGGAAGGCGTTGTATCCTGACTGCCGACACATGAGGGTGTTGTATCCTGACTGCCGACACATGAGGGTGTTGTATCCTGACTGCCGACACATGAGGGTGTTGTATCCTGACTGCCGACACATGAGGGTGTTGTATCCTGACTGCCGACACAGGAAGCGTTGCATCCCGACTACCGACACAGGAAGGCGTTGCATCCCGACTGCCGACACAGGAGGGCGTTGTATCCTGACTGCCGACAGAGGAAGGCGTTGTATCCTGACTGCCGACACATGAGGGTGTTGTATACTGACTGCCGACACAGGAGGGCGTTGTATCCTGACTGCCGACACAGGAGGGCGTTGTATCCTGACTACCGACACATGAGGGTGTTGCATCCTGACTGCCAACAGAGGAGGGCGCTGTATCCTGACTGCCGACACATGAGGGCGTTGTATCCTAACTGCCGACACATGAGGGTGTTGTATCCTGACTGCCGACACAGGAGGGCGTTGTATCCTAACTGCCGACACATGAGGGTGTTGTATCCTGACTGCCGACACAGGAGGGCGTTGTATCCTGACTGCCGACACAGGAAGGCGTTGTATCCTGACTACCGACACATGAGGGTGTTGTATCCTGACTGCCAACAGAGGAGGGCGCTGTATCCTGACTGGATCACCGCAGGCCATCATCCCTTAGCGGGGACGCGGGAGACCGTTATCTCCTAACGAGAGACACGGCAGAGGGCTATCTACTATGTGGAACGCTGGACACCAATATCTCCCGACTGAGACAGGAGTGTTGAATGATGGAGAGCGTTATGCAGATGGATGGAGATGCTCTGAGGATGGTCGCGAGAGCGATCATTATCTCCTGACTGGACTGATACAGAGCGCATCTCCTGAATGCTCGAGTAAGACAACGACGAAGCCACGTGTTTTTACTGGGTGGGAACTAACTTCCTTTTAAGCAACGTTGGCGTCGCAAACTGGAGCGGGCAGGAGTGAGAGAGCGGAGCCTGACACCATGGCTGCGGAGGGGAAGCGCCGGACGGTACCCACAGCCACAGAGTTGACGAGGGGCCCTGCGACGTGAGCCACTGGTTCCATACAGCTTTAATGAAGAACCGATGCTTATTTGCCGTGCCATTGTAACCATGTCGGCTTTGAGTGGACGCGAGCCTCGACTGGCACGTAGACGTCGCGTGCAGCTGGTGTGTCCTTAGTCCGCGCGTGCTGACCGGTGTTCCCGTGTTTACTTTCTCACGGTGAATCATCGTGCCGGCACGGTCGGACTGATCGAACAGGTGCCGCGGGCAAGGTGCAGAGAGTCATCAAGGGTGAGGTCGCTCGCACCTGTCGGTGCCGGGACACCGCAGCACGTGCCGCCGACTAACTTTTCCGTATAATTGTGAGTGCGCGTACGCAGATGTGTGAAGTGGACGAGCATAGGTGTAGGTTTATGGAGATTATTGGGAGGTACATTAATGCAATGGACGGGCCCAAATGGATTGGGGAGGGGGTATAACACATGGGGTGGTATGCTACATGTTAAAAGTTGAAATTATATCCTGCAAAGCTACACCCCCACCCCCTGCGGACGCACATAGGCACTGGCATGAATTCGGAGCCAAAATGGCTTTGAGGTAGATTATTTCAGTTCAAAGGATTGTTCAGCATACGAACGAATAGTACCCATACTTGCCTTGCGCTGTTGTCAATGCCAATACCAGTACAAGTGCAGAAATTGTTCAAATTCGGTATGTTTACAAATACCAGTACCAGTATCTATTCAACGCATACACCTCACGGCATGGACGGATCCCTAGGAGCATGATGCGACGGCATTCTTTTCACAATGCTAATGTCAATGACAATAGCAATGACAATAACAATGTCAAAATTATGCTTTTTCGTTAGGTGTGAGATGCCGAAACGGGTACAGTATTATGCCGCAATGCACCATGGAAACATGTCATTTTAAATATCGTTTCATTCTCCCAAGCTGAATTTCGAGCCAATAGCGTGGTACTCATAATTATATGTGTTCGTTTATTTTGAGAGCACCTATTACAGGGATATCTATATTAACGCTAACTATAGCAATACCATAGAATCAACAGATGGAATTGTATAACGAACCACTCCATAGACAACCACTTTACCCGCAATCGTGCTATGCGTATGAAAATCCATAATGGCCAAAATAAGCATGATACTTATTCACCAGGTACTCTTAGAGACGAGCCACGGATACTTCATCAACACACATTAACGAGCACGATGCCCATACTTCTTTGGGTGTGCCATGCATTTAGTGTTCAATTATCAATAAATGGTATATTGCACCCCATTTCACGAATAATTATCACGAATAATCACGAATAATTGAAAGCCCCCATCCTTGACGAAATCCTAGATCCTCCGGTATGCCATGGTAGGTGCAGAAGGCTGCGGTGGTGCAGATGATGCTTACAGCCGGCGCAGCCGCTGCTCCACGGCCAGCTGGGTCTGCAGCAGGTCCTGACACTGGCCCAGTCTGATCTGTAGCGGATCGTGGTCCTGACCCGCTGCGCCTGCCCCGCTCATGGCGACTGCAGGTCAGCTGGTGCTGTAGACAGATTTGTTAAAAGCTGAGGTCATTTCCTGCCGAGTTCTACAGTGTGGCTGAAGTCTCTGCGGGGTTACGCGGAGCTTTGCCTGTACATGCTGGATGCCACCGTACAGTGTATGTACACATGTGAGCACAGCGGCGGCCTGAAGAGGCAAAGTGGACAAGTTTTAGTGGAGTCAGGTGGATGGTGCTGAATTCGGATCGGGCTCGTCTATTCCAAGGCAAATTTTCCCAGCGCCGTGATGAACATGCAATAATGTAGGCATTTCAAATGACTCCTTAAAGCATACAGACTAATCACCACTACGTGCTTCCATATTTACGCTGATCTTTTTAGGTTGCTCGCATCTTACCTTAGGTCAGTTCAAAACGCGTCAAGTTAATCGCCGAATTGACGACTGACCTGTGCGGGCGATCGCTGAACGTTTTCCTGCCCAGCAGAGGGGCACACAATTCCGGCCACTCCAGACTCAACTCGTCGTTAACCCAAGCTCGCGGCAGCGACTGTGTTACGTGCATGCTGGGTGTAGTGCCGCTTTTGTCCGCCGAGTGGCGCTGCGGTCTGTGTCGCCGGTCGGCAGGATCGATGTATGGATTATATACCGGGGCCGGCCGCGGCCCGCGTGTCTGGCGCACAGAACGGTCCCCGTAGACGGCAGCCGTCAGGCCCGGCACCTCTCCGCCCACAAACCGCTCACTCACCTGACACGAGCGGACCCGATGGAGTTCCGGAGGTGCCGTGTGGGTGCGATACCCGAACGGTCTCAACCGCATTAGGCGTTGTCCGACTTTTCCCAGACACTCCCACAAATTGTCATTGACGCCGTCTTGAACAACGTAGCAGTGGTTTTCGATTACGTAGAGCCTCATGCAATGAATTGTTTGGCGACAGAGGGCTATGCTGATATCTCGTGGATACCAGCATAGCCCTGTGCTGGTATCTTTGTCTGGTCTGTCTGGTAGCATTGTAGTCCTGTCAGCCTAGCCCTGTCTGGCAGCATTATCTTTAATGCTGGTATCTCGTGGATCAACGCTGGGTCTTGCATCAACGATGGACACCGTGTGACCCAGCCAGACCCCCCCCCCCGAGTAATACTGAACAGGCGGGGATTGTTCACTGACGGTAGACCTATGGCCATGACTGGATGGATGGATGGGGCGTGGCTCCCGGTTGACACGTTACGAGGAGGCCGCTTTATAGAGAGCAGCACGTGTGAAAGGCGCGCCCCAATGTGTGTTCAACTCGCAGACACAAGACGCCATCAGTGCCAACGGTCCAACGTTGTGCCGACGGCGTCCGACGTCTTGCTGCCGAGGCGATCACGATCACGATCGCGAAACAGCCCGAGTCCGTCTCCATAGCCAGAGTACATCACGACGACAGTGTTGGCGACAACGGGTCTCGTGCCCGGCGGAAGGCCAACACTGGGTCGATGCAAGGCAGGGCTCAAATAATGGGTTTTCATTGGGCATGCAATGTCAAAAGGGGTGTACACGTAATAGGATGCCGAAATTCGCCTCCAGTGATGTCATTCACAATGCTTTTTATTGCTCGTGCAAGCTTCATCAGACAATAATGTGATATTTTTAGCGACATGTTTTTCGCCGTGTTTAGGGATAATTGTAGAACACGCCACGTTATGATAGTCGGTGCCTGGAATTACATCATGATATGTGGGTGTTTCACTGCACATAATAGTGAGCATGTGCATAATAGTTCTGAAATTACCAACATCACTGTTCTACATACGAAATGCAGACCGCTCAAACATGCATCTATAAGCATGGTGTTAAAATTTGGTGGAAAAGATGTCGATTTAGTATTCGGTAGGCGATAAGATCCACGTATTTCCACGAAAAATGTATCACCGAGACGTGGCCATTGACAATGCTGCCATCTGAGGTCATAACTGCAGCAAAATGGCAGCCGGACATTGGCTGCAAATTTCTGCGCAATGCGCTGCATTGGCATCGCATTGGCATAGCTCGAGTAGCGAGCTCAGCTCGAAGCATGTTAGCTCCATATTTCCTCGCCTCATTTCATAAACTGACGCCGCAGATGCCAGGCCGAGCCAGTCACCTGTCCGCGCCTCACTCTCTGCCACCCTTTTATGCTCCAATAGATACCAGGCCGAGCCTGCCACTTGTCCGCGCATCACTTTCTGTCACCCATTTATACTTAAATATCTTTCGTCACCGTCCCACCTCCAACTGAAAAATAGCTCTTACTTCAGAGGGGAAGGGCGACATCAAAGAGTAAATAAACGTCGGAAGCTCGAGCAGTATTTGCCGGAACAATTCGCAGTACACGCGCGCGACGCTGGGGAACGCTGCGGCGGCCATTCTTCGCTCACTCCTGCCATCTATTTTCCATTGGCTGATGCTGAGCAGCACGAGGCATCCTCATGAGATCAACTTAAGGCCCAGACCTCGTAAACTCTCATAGTTAACCCTTTGCGCTCGCAGGCATTAGACGAATCTGACCTCCGTTCCTCGGCTGACGTATGGACGATTGAAATAAACGTTCGAGGTTACAGCCCAAATTGCAATTAACGTTGGTCTGAGCAAAACGTGAGTCACTAAGTTGGACGCACCCGACCGTACCATCAGTTTAAAAAAAAGACAACCTTAAACATCCAAACGCCATATTCCGTCTGCATTCGTGAATACATTATGTGATTACAAAGGTGTATTGGTTAAACACACATGAAGCCAGCAGATGAAACCCAGAATAGACGTGCTTTGTACGGTTCCCAATCCAGGTGTGATCATTCCTCACAGGAAAGCGTATAAAAAGAGAATCGCTAAGTGTTCGATGGATAACACTACTTGTGTTGGGTTCAATCAACCGTCAGCACGTATTCTTCATATCTGCCGCGACCAGCCAAAAAAAAGAAGCACAAAGACGCCGCAGAAGCGTTACGATACAGCCCTCACAACAAACTACTGGCTGGTATCAAACTCACCGAAACGCTCACGCAGCGACCGGGAGGAGCAAACCCAGCACTGTCGCCACACACACACGCCAAAATTACGCTACGTAAAACATGCTGCGGCCAGAATTCATGCCACTCACTTCACAACTTCGTGCGTGCAGAGCGCAAACTGATCAAAACCGACCGCAACGGTACGACACAACACGCCACGCGCACACGCACGCCTGACCCACACCACTCGAGCCAGGCCTGCGTGCGGCGGCAGCATCGCCGGCCACTTGGAACGATCGCGCGCAGGAATGGCTTTATACAATGATCGGCCAGTGACCGCCAGTGACGGCCGAGGCGGCGGCGGGCCCCGCATCAGCCGCTCGCCGAGCCCTGCACCGCCTCGGCCTGCGGGTGGCCGTTGGCCTCGATCAGGCCGGCGGCCGGCGCGTTCACGGCGGCCGTCCTCGCCTTGATATCCACGGCGGCGTCCGCCGGCTCCGGCTCCGGCTCTGGCTCCGGCTGCGGCTCGTCGGCCGCCTGCAGCCGGCCGTTGCCCTGCGCCAGCTCGTCCAGCCGGATGGCGTCCTGCAGCGCCACCTCCTCGTCCTCGCTGCTGTCGTCGGGCCGCACCAGCGCCACGCCCGCCTTGCGCAGCTGCTTCTGCGTCACCTCGCCGTCCTTCATCTCCAGCTCGATCACCTCGTCCTCGTCGGCGTCCTCCTGCGGCTCGCCGGCGCCGCTGCCGGCCACGTAGCTGGCGATGTCCTCCAGCGTCTCGGCGCGCTCCTGCTGACGCTGCTGCTGCTGGCGGCACTGGCGGCGTTGCTGGCGGCGCTGCTGCTGCCGCTGGTGGGCGCGCACCGCGGCGCGGCCGTGCGCGCGCAGGTGCAGCTGGAGGCGCGCGTCGTCGCCGCACTGGGCGCGGCACACGTGACACTGGCCCGGCTCCAGGTCCTTGGTGAGCTGCTCCCACTTCTGCGCCTCGTGCTGCCGCTCAGCCTCGGCCAGCTCGGGCGGCGCCTGGCGCAGCCGGTGCACCAGCAGCAGGTGCTTCAGCAGGCTCGGCTTGGTGCTGTAGCACTGGCCGCACTCGGGGCACTGGTGCTGGCCGGGCTGGCGGTGCTGCGCCACGTGCGCCACGAACTGCGCGCGCGCGTCCGTCTGCAGGCCGCAGCAGACGCAGCGGTAGCCGGAGGCGGGCAGCGCCGGCGCCGGCCGCTCCACGAACGCCGCCTCGTCCGGCGACTGCGACCGCTTGCTGACGCGGCTCAGGCGCGGCATGCCGTCGACGTCGACGCGCGCGCGCTTGCCGCCGCGGCCGGGCGTGCGCGCGGCCGGCCGCTTGCGCCAGTCGCCGCCCGCCTCCGCGTCGCTCACTACCGACGACGCCTCGCTCTCAGGCTCGCCCAGGCCGCCGACGTCCGACGGCGGGTCCGCGCGCAGCTTTCTGGCGCCCAGCTGGCTCAGCGGCAGGTCGTCGTCGTCATCGTCGTCGTCGTCGTCTGCGACGCCGGCGTTGGTGTTGGCGTTGGCGTTGGCATCCTGCGGAGACGGCGGCACGTCGCGCGCCGGCAGCGGCGGCGGCGGCCGACCCTTGGCGCCGCTGCGGTGTTTGGTGAAGTTGTGCCGGTGCAGGTCGTTGAGGCGGCTGAAGCGCAGCTGGCACGCGGTGCACGTGAAGTTGCGCAGGTTGTGCTCCGCCTCCAGGTGGTACTGCAGCGCGTCGCGGCTGCCCAGCTTGGCGTAGCAGAGGCCGCACCGGTCGCGGCCGATCTCTGACGCGTGGTCGGCGATGTGGTGCTTGAGCACCTCCTGCGAGTCGAAGTGCGCGTTGCAGAGCAGACACAGCGGCTCGCCGTCGCTCAGGTGCTGGCGCGCGTGCTCCAGGTAGGCCGACTTACGGCTGAACGGCGCCTGGCACACGATGCACGCGTGCAACACGGCCTTGCGCACCACCTGCGGCGGCGACTGCGCGTTGGACTCGAGCTTAACCAGCGCGGGCGGCGCGACACCGCGCTGGCCGACGGGCACGGCCGCGCTGTTCTTGGCCGCCCGGGCCGCAGGGCGCGGCGTCGGTCCGGCGGTCGGCGCCGGAGCCTCCTCGGGCGAGGGCGCGGGCGCGGGCGCGGGCACCGGCGCCGGCGCCGGCACAGGTTCCGGCTCCGGCTCGGGCAGGTCCATGACGGCGATCTTGAAGTCGGGGTGCTTCTGCGTCAGGTGGTCGGAGAGCAGCTCCTTGCGGCCGTAGTCGACGTCGCACTCGGGGCAGCGGAACACGAAGCGCACCTGTTCAAGCACGCGCTCGCCGTGCTTTTTGGACGACAGGTGGTCGCGCAGCGTCTTGGGCTGGTTGAAGGTGGCCGCGCAGAACGGACACTTGAGGATGGGCATGTAGGGCGTCTCTCCCAGCATCGGCTCGTGGCTGTGCTTGACCGTGATGTGGCTGTTGAAGCCGTTGATGGACTCGAACGCGAGCGGGCACTTGCGGCACTTGAAGAGCTTCTGCACGTGCGCCTGCAGCATGTGCGACTTGACGTCGCCCACCTCGATCAGGCAGATGGCACAGCAGGTCTTGAGGTCGCGCGTCAGGTGCAGACACGTGGCCACCACGTGGCGACGGTACTCGTCGTGACTGCCCAGCACCTTGAGGCTGCACTCGGGGCACACGTACGGGTAGGGGAACAGGTTGGGCTTGTGCAGGCCGAAGTGCGCCATTAGCGAGCACTCGGACGGGCACGGCTGGGCACACTCGGGGCAGCGCGGTGGCACCGTCTCCAGCGCGTCGGGCCCCGTCGGCGGACACATGTGCGTCGCCAGCGACGACGCGCTGCACAGCGTGTTGCACATGGGGCAGCTGACGTAGACCGGCCTGTCGGCGACAGCGTGACGTCAGAACACCGGCACCGCGAGCCGCCGTCGGTCGGAGCTGCCAATCACGCGGCAACCGAGCTTATCAGCATGACCGATGAAATTATCGCAGAGATTACAGAGTTCCGAACATGCATATCCGTTAGCAGACGAGGATATCGACTCTCCCACGATGTGAACCCAGCGACATGTGCGGCAGATCCGGCCCCTGTTAGCACAGCACGTATAAACGTGCAACAATACAATGACTCCGTGCACTGATGATCACTGGCAAATCGACTTGGCTGCAAGGCCGGCCTGGTAACGACGGCCGCACAACCACCGGCCGGCTCGGTAACGACAGCCGCACTACCACCGGCCAGATTGGCCAACGACGGCAGCCCTACCACCGACCGGCCTGGTAACGACGGCCGCACAACCACCGGCCGGCCTGGTAACGACAGCAGCACTACCACCGGCCGCCTGGTTAACGACAGCCGCACTACCACCGGCCGCCTGGTTAACGAGTGGCACTACCACCGGCCGGCCTGGTTAACGACAGCGGCACTACCACCGGCCGCCTGGTCAACGACAGGCGGCACTACCACTGGCCGCCTGGTTAACGACAGGCGCACTACCACCGGTCGCCTGGTTAACGACAGCAGCACTACTACCGGCCAGATTGGCTAACGACGGCAGCCCTACCACCGACCGGCCTGGATATTTAAGCTTCGGTCGGCGGCAGCTGTCCATGATGCAACTGAGCCTCGTAAACACACTCCGCCGGACTGCGCACAGCTCGCCAAATTACAGTACAACATGAGCGCTCCACTTCTGCAACACGCACCGCGCCCGGCCCCGACACCACTCAACAGTGACCACACGGATGGGCGCGTCACGGTTAGTACCAACAGAACGGGGTGGCAGCATTTAGTGAGACAAAACTCAACTGGGGACCTGCGAAGTTTCACGACCATATATGGGGTGGGTTTCGCATGTTGCTGGGAGTTCCTGCCCACGCCCAAGCAGCTGAACCGAATTGCAAGAAAACCTCAAGAGTCCGCACAGGAGGGGGTTGGGAGGTGGATTGTACAGGGAGGAGTACGACGACGTTAACATTTGCCTACTAAATAATTAACCAGGGACGCAGAGGCAATCTTTGAAAAGTCCCAACGCCCAAGCTCCTAAACTCCACCCACATTTCACGAAACATTCGCGTCTCTGCATTGTAGTTTAACTGGAATTTGACACACGGTGACCCTTACCTGAATGTTAAGACGCCAAATGACACCCAAAACGTATTTTAACGATTACCACGCCCATGATAAAAAACGACTGAATTGCATTTCATGAAATCCTCAGTAATCGACGCAATGTAGTCGATACATTTGACAATTTTCAATATAGTGATCTTGGCCTTATTACACAGTCGTAAAAGCGATAGAGCCTATTTTGTGGGTTATCACGCCAATGCACCTCAGCCGCTAGTCAATGTCGATAGGATGAAACCACGAAGTGCACAAAATACACCCCTGGTGTTGCCCATTAGTTCAGTATTGTCAACAGCTTCGCCGAAAGATGGCAAAGCATAACATCAAGCATATCACCGAACTGGAACGCACAAACACCGCAATCACTGCCAGACATGATATGAAAACGGCGCGTCTGCATACACAGCTTAGAGGCGAACTGTCAGCCTCGCTGGTTTATTGGGGGGGGACTTTGGCACACAGCCACATTACAGAGGCGCGTGTCAGATCTTCCCTTCCCGAGCGGTAAGGCTACGGGAGCACGTGCCAGCTCTTCCCTTCCCGAGCGGTACGGTTATAGCGGCACGTGCCAGCCCTTCCCTTCCCGAGAGGTACGGTTAGAGTGGCACGTGCCAGGCCTTCCCTTCCTAAACACACAGACAAGGTTTTATTCTATTGACTGGTGGTGGGGAAACTTGTATTTTGTGTGAGCGAGGCCGTATAACCAGTCTGGTTTCAACTTGCAAAAAGGAAGAGCACCAACGTGATAGCACGCCCCCCGTCACCAAGCATTTGAGTACCAAACTTTACAACAGCATGTCATACAAACGGGGAATCAGCACGGGCACATGTGTTCATTCTTCAAGAACCACGCACTTAAATTCACGGGGTTTTGACGCATATACTTTTGCATGTTTTGCGTGCCTGCTTAAGACATGCATTGTGTTATGCCGCATGCCACCTTACGTCAATACCGGAATACAGTTATCGCATGCATTGCGAGAATGTCGCAAGGCGAACCGAATCTATCGATCAAACATTTTAGAACCCTTTCGCACCGGCTGAAGAGATGGAACTGACTGGGCCTGGCTCGTGATCTGGCTAATACGGCGTCTTTTTGGTCATATCTTCCAAACAAAAGTGGGGATAGGACTCCACTCGGCCCAATGCATAACATAGAAACCATTTGGGTTGAAGCAAATCAACAACGGAGACTCAGCATTGGTGTCGTGGCAATGGAACCTCAGAAATAATAAAACGACCCTAATATGCAAGAAAAATGCAAGAACCCTGGTACCCTGGTATGCAAGAATTAAACCTGGCGTATTTTTTTTCGTTTCTGGACGACCAGGGTAACACCTCGGCAATCCAAATACAGAGCGATCAGAAGCGCAATCGCAATGGGCCCATATACAGGCTACACTTCGTCTAGCAAACGCGAAACGGCGTCGGTCACGGGTGCCACCTTAGGGTCGTCACGCCACTGAGAGTGCACTATCGCTGTGGGGACGAGTGGTCTAGGGGTAAGATGCTCGTCTCACAATCGAAAGGTTGTGGGTTCGAGTCTCATCAGTCGCTACTCTTCGCCCGCGACCAATCGGCGTGAGAGATTGGCGACGCTACATGACTCAACGGTCGACGTGTCGTAAAACCACTAACCAACCAACCACTATCGCTGTATTGCAAGTCACCAGGTGCAAATCCATCGCGGTAAAGCTGTTGTGGTGGTGGATTTGTGCTTTAGGGCGCATCGACTGCGTTGGTCATTTTGCGCCCATGGTAAAGCTGTTGTGACATAGGTAATAAATACGTTCGCACAGCTGGTACTACTGCGGCCAACACGGGAACATTTGGTGAGAATGTACCGTACGGGATGGAAAAATGACACACTGAAACGGTAACCGGGCCGGGACCAGTGAATAAGAGCACGGAACAGAACCGCGGAACAGCACCCGAGAAAGGAGAGACAGGACTGCGTTGATTCGTGAATATTTCACACAATTGGGTTCAGCGTTTTAGAACTACGAACGTAGCAAGTTGAATGAACTTTCTAAAGTACGAAGCAAGTTCATGCATTTTCGTTAAAATATCTTACCGTTTCATTCCCAACGTCCAAAGTATATCAAGTACGTACAGCAGATTGGTGAAAATGCCATGACATTCGCCCGGAAATTTAGGACAGGGACGTGGCAAGAAACCTTTCAAATCGATGCATGCCTTTTTCATGACATGAAATCCATGCCATGGTCACCAGATTAAAAAAAAAGAATATGTACTATGAGCTACGACGACAAATGAAGGTCACATAACATTTGGTCAAGCGTTAAGAGCGTAGGCATGCAACTTCTTCAAAGTGGCCGCTCTGTGCATAATTGGTCACCCGAGGAACTTATTGGCCAGGCGAAGCTGACTATAATTAAAATTATGTCAACCGATCTCATGTGATAAATGGTGGAGGTTCCATCACATTCGATCCAAACGCTTAGGGAGGATATACATGGCAAACTGCGGCCCTCTGCGCGCGCGCACACATACATACACACACATATACATACATACATATACATACATACATATATACATACATACATACATACACACACTTTCCTTCCAAGTACTCCGCGCGAATTTTCAATGAGACCGCGTTTTAAGCCAGCCACCCCTCCCACCCACATCACGTACTTGTCCGGCCTTTTGACGGGCCCCATCTGGATCAACTTGGGCGGCCCGGTGACCACTTGGCTGCCCTGCGTCGGGATGATGCGCGCCTGCGAGCTCAGGTCGGATGCGGCGAGCGCGCAGACGTCCACCGACTCGGGGTTGAGCGTCTGCGGGTCCTTGTCGTGCAGGTCGAGGTGTTCTGCGGGCGAGCCACTGCGCCGGTCACCGCCGACCATCCGGCGACGAGGCGGATACAGGAGACAAGTGGCGGCGGCCACAGGAGACAAGTGGCGGCGGCTATAGAAGACACGTGGCGGCGGCTACAGCGGCTATAGAAGACACGTGGCGGCGGCTACAGGAGACACTGCGCCGGTCACCGCCGACCATCCGGCGACGAGGCGGCGACATAATTCACGTGGCGGCGGCCACAGGAGACAAGTGGCGGCGGCTATAGAAGACACGTGGCGGCGGCTACAGGAGACACGTGGCGGCGGGCACAGAAGACACGTGGCGGCGGGCACAGAAGACACGTGGCGGCGGCTACCGGAGACACGTGGCGTGGCGGTGGCTACAGGGCTACAGGAGACACGTGGAGGGCGGTGGTCGACGCGTGCGGCGCGGCACGACCCCACAGGTGGCGGGCCCCGTGGCGGTGGCTACAGGGCTGCAGGAGACACGTGGAGGGCGGTGGTCGACGCGTGCGGCGCGGCACGCCCCAGGTGGCGGGCTCCGTGGCGGTGGCTACAGGGCTACAGGAGACACGTGGAGGGCGGTGGTCGACGCGTGCGGCGCGGCACGACCCCACAGGTGGCGGGCCCCGTGGCGGTGGCTACAGGGCTACAGGAGACACGTGGAGGGCGGTGGTCGACGCGTGCGGCGCGGCACGACCCCACAGGTGGCGGGCCCCGTGGCGGTGGCTACAGGGCTACAGGAGACACGTGGAGGGCGGTGGTCGACGCGTGCGGCGGGCACGACCCCACAGGTGGCAGGCCCCGTGGCGGTGGCTACAGGGCTGCAGGAGACACGTGGAGGGCGGTGGTCGACGCGTGCGGCGCGGCACGACCCCACTGGGGTGGCAGTCAGACGTGGGGGCGCGGGCCCGTGGCGGTGGCTACAGGGCTACAGGAGACACGTGGAGGGCGGTGGTCGACGCGTGCGGCGCGGCACGACCCCACAGGTGGCAGGCCCCGTGGCGGTGGCTACAGGGCTGCAGGAGACACGTGGAGGGCGGTGGTCGACGCGTGCGGCGCGGCACGACCCCACAGGTGGCGGGCCCCGTGTCGGCGAGTGCACGCGGCGCTGCCAGCCAGCTGAACGGCTGCCAGCTGTGCACACACGCTCACCCGGCCGGCTGGGGTTGGGCGCAACCGCTGGAGTCGCCATTGAACACCGTTGGAACTGTGCTTTGGAATCCTGGATTTCGTGGAATATTTTGAGGCATTCCGAGCCGGAGACAATATTCTTTCTCTCTCTATCTGTCTAACATCAAAAACCCGCGGGCATGTTTATCAAACGGCAGCGAGTTTGCACTCATCTTCAAAACTACATTCATCTTCTGTGGTAGAAAGTAGTGGATAATTTCCTGGAGAGGAGGCTAATCTGGACAGGGTTGGTAGATTTTACCACCAATTTTTTTAACCGGTTTTTACCACTGGTAGAAACCGACATGTAAAAAACTGTTGCTGAACCGATTTTTACCTATAATGGTCCTGTTCTAAGATTACTTTGCTTATCTTTCTCAGCTATATGAGATATACTGTTCGTATGTCTAGTGGAGTGTTACGTATCATACAACGTGCATAATACATAAAGAGGAGCCAAATATGACCTGAAAATATCACAGGAAGCGTAAACATGGTACCAATTTTATGCCTGTTATAACTAGTTTTTGCTGGTTATTACCTGCAAATGCATATTGCATGACAAAAACAGTTTTTCCCAGTAAAAGTCCTAACCCTAGCCCTGGGTGACGAAACACACAGGACAAGGCCCCCCTGTTTCCGCCCTGTGATTGGGTCAGGTTTCGCGACCCCACCAGTGCCATGGCATTACGACCAACCCCAAATGACAATGACATACGTGAAAACCATTTTTCCAACATAGTTCTGTTCGTGCCTACGATTCATTTTCATACGTAAAGAGAACATACAGCATTTCCTTTCAGGACTGAGTGTAAAAAACTTCGTAAACATATTGCGAATAACCTAACTTTGGAAGCAGTGAGATCAAGACACCACGATAACAGCAATGCCGAAACAAATACAAGGCAATAATAGTTTCACCATTATTAATATTTCTCCTCGCCGCGAATATAAAATATACAAATGCATAAAAACGTTGGCAAACGTACCATCATAGTGTCACAGTAAACGTTGCTGTTCAATTCCGGAACGGTGCATACCATTCAGCCCGCTGTCTGATTATCATACGCTGTCAACGTCCCATTGTGCCCATTGTCATACACACAACGTAATGTGGACACATTTCAGTATGTCATGAATGTAGCGTCACAACAACCGGTTTTGTTCTATGGGAGAGAACAAACATATTCAGATTGAATCACACCAAACCTTTGCCGAGACGTTCTGACAATGGATCGGAAAGCCACCGACGTTCATAATGCGCCGAGCCAAGCCCACGCAAGCCCACTGGGAGCCAAGCCCACGCAACACTGCCACCACCCGGGCACGGCCGCACCTGAAGCCGGCGCGCCATCGACCCGCCAGCGTCACCTACCGAGGAAGCGGCACTTGTTGTCGAACACCAGCGTCCTGCAGCAGTCGGAGCACTTGAAGGCGATGCGCATGGTGCGGCGCGACTGGTGCAGCGCCAGACTGGACGGCAGCACGAACCTGGCGCAGCGGCACCACCGTCAGCACCGGTGCGCCATCTACCGCACCGAAGTCCGCGGCTAGCAGCAGCTCTAGTATCAATTTATTGATTATTTGGGTTTAAGGGCGCGCCGACTACGAGGTCATTTAGTGCCCATTGCTTTAGTATCAAGTCAGGTAGCCAAGTCATGGCTGTATGCGTTCGAGCTTGCCAGCCGCTGTCCCGCCGCATCCCAGTAGCTGGTGCGGCGCGCTAGGCTGCTGAGCCGACGTCTATGTGCCGATGGCCGGCCGACTGCCCCTTGTGACTTCCGCCGGATGTGGCGGGTATGTGGTACGGCCGCCGGCCAGTGATGTAACGGTCGCCAGCGCTCAGGAGTCGTTGGGGAAATATCGACGAGGGCACTGTCACGCTGCTCCGAGCAGTCACTGAGTTTACGTCGGCAGCCGGGCATGCGCGCCGGACTGCCGCCCGATGCCCGCTGCCGAGGTACAGTTAATCGACAGACAGCGGCATGTCTTCCGAACCAAGTATTCGCGCTCCGGCGAGGTTTGCCTAGACTATCACTCAAGCTACCAGTGGTTATGGGACTCCCAGCTGGAGCACAACTTCACTCCACTGCCACCACAGCGCAGACGTCGCCACCGCCGTCCCGCCACCCATTTCTCAGATGCATCAACGCACAGCGCGGCACACATCAAGGTCGAACAGAGGTGTCCTGGATTTGTTTAGCATTAACAATGATTTGATCTTGCTGAATTATACTCGCTATTTTGTTGCTGTCAATAAGTGAGCATACCGGCACCATGAACTAAAGGAGCAATGACCATTTATTAGACTGGCTATTACAGAAGACCCGGCGTGAATTCCGTTCAGTTTGAAATTTTACACTCTGGTTCCATAGGTAGTGCGAAAGTGTGTATTTTAACTTCAAAGTTTTTCTTCTTCGCAGGTTAATGAAGTCACTTCCAGACCATGCAAGCAAACTGTGAAGGACGTATTCATCATTTTCAAAACATTTGGCTCGTATTTTAAACTGCTATGCTACCTTTGAAGAAATAATGTTCTCTCTGAAACTTTCCAAGAGAACCTACTTTGGGGCACTGTTCTACAGGTTAATCGTCTGCCTGTAGTATCGACACCCGACCACACCACAGTCGGCCCGTCGGCGCTGATGTCCACCTGCCAACACGACACCCGACCACACCACAGTCGGCCCGTCGGCGCTGATGTCCACCTGCCCACACGACACCCGACCACACCACAGTCGGCCCGTCGGCCCTGATGTCCACCTGCCAACACGACACCCGACCACACCACAGTCGGCCCGTCGGCGCTGATGTCCACCTGCCCACACGACACCCGACCACACCACAGTCGGCCCGTCGGCGCTGATGTCCACCTGCCCACACGACACCCGACCACACCACAGTCGGCCCGTCGGCGCTGATGTCCACCTGCCCACACGACACCCGACCACACCACAGTCGGCCGGCCCGTCGGCGCTGATGTCCACCTGCCAACACGACAACCGATCACACCACAGTCGGCCCGTCGGCGCATGTCCACCTGCCCACACGACACCCGACCACACCACAGTCGGCCCGTCGGCGCTGATGTCCACCTGCCCACACGACACCCGACCACACCACAGTCGGCCCGTCGGCGCTGATGTCCACCTGCCCACACGACACCCGACCACACCACAGTCGGCCCGTCGGCGCTGATGTCCACCTGCCAACACGACAACCGACCAGTGCTAAATTATTCGTGAAATAGGGTGTAATACACCACTTAATGAACACTCAATCGACATCCTTCTCAAAGAAGGATCGACATCGTGCTACTTGATGTGTGCTGATGGCTCGATTCCTCGTTTCTAACAGTATCTCGTTATAAGTATGCTCATGTTGACCATAAGGGATCGTGATACACGAACATGTTCAAGCGTCATTTCAGGTAAAGGGATTACGTATGATGTTATCTAGTAACACCAGTTTATAGCATAGGTAGTTTCCTCGCTAATCCGAATATAGCTCTTCTTATATTAGGTATGTCAAACCAAACAAAAAGGTACAGTCATAAGTACACTACTGGCTGTAATGCGAGCTAGAAGGACGAAAAGTATTTTAAATGACACTAATTCCATGACAATTTTCGGCATCCTATTGTACTCGTTTGGACATCGCACACCTAACGAAAAAACATTATTTTAACACTGCAACCGACCACACCACAGTCGGCCCGTCGGGGCCCTGATGTCCACCTGCCCACACGACACCCGACCACACCACAGTCGGCCCGTCGGCGCTGATGTACACCTGCCCACACGACACCCAATACCCGACCAGGGCGACTATGCAAACCGTCACACCCAAACGACCACTGAGAAAACACCGCATACCCGTCACCGGGCAGCGACGTCTGGCGCTACCCGACACCGATGTCGGTGATCGATCCGACTGCCCTGTGTTGTGCGCACTGGTCAAACAGCGACATCTGACGTTGCCTTTGACTGCACACCGGTCACACAGCGACACCTGACGTTGCCTTTGACTGCACACCGGCCACCCAGCGACATCTGACGTTGCCTTTGACTGCACACCGGCCACCCAGCGACATCTGACGATGCCTTTGACTGTACACCGGTCACACAGCGACACCTGACGTTGCCTTTGACTGCACACCGGTCACACAGCGACATCTGACGATGCCTTTGACTGCACACCGGTCACACAGCGACATCTGACGATGCCTTTGACTGCACACCGGCCACCCAGCGACATCTGACGATGCCTTTGACTGTACACCGGTCACACAGCGACATCTGACGTTGCCTTTGACTGCACACCGGCCACCCAGCGACATCTGACGATGCCTTTGACTGCACACCGGTCACACAGCGACATCTGACGACACTCGTCACTGCACTAGTCAGTATGGCCAAATTCGCGATTCTAGGCGTCAAGGGATACAAGCACAATTTCAAATTGGGATAACTTCCAAATTCTGAGGAAAGAAGTCTTCAAAATCGAATTTGGAAGTCTTCCCTGGTAACGAATCAGCTGAATATGGTGCCATTTCAATTGTCCACCACACATTTTCCATGGATAATGGACAAAAACTACATAGCGACTCTGAACTGAGCGAATTTGTACGCACTGTTACACAAAGGCATCTGACGTTACCTGTCACTGCACTGACCACATGAAACCATAGCCCTGCCAGACATCTGACGTTACCTGTCACTGCATTGGTCACACATGAAACCATAGCCCTGCCAGACATCTGACGTTACCTGTCACTGCACTGACCACACATGAAACCATAACTCTACCAGACATCTGACATTGCCTGTCACTGCACTGACCACACATGAAACCATAGCTCTACCAGACATCTGACATTACCTGTCACTGCACTGGTCACACATGAAGCCGTCCCTGGGCAGCGGCATCTGCAGGCGGCTGGGACAGGCCGTGATGGTGGTGCCGCCCGGCCGGCCGGCCAGCAGCGTGTTCAGCATCTCGACACGGTCCAGCGGCGCTACAGGCACGGCCGGCACCCGGTCCGCCGTCGGGTCGGCCGTCGGCGGCGCCAGCTCGTCCTCGAACAGAGCCGGGTCGCCGCCGACGGGCTGGTAGCCGGGCGGGGCCGCCGCCGACGCGTCTCGCAGCACTGTCGGCGCCGTGTGCATGGGCTTCACGTCGACGTCCTCGGCGACAGTGTCGACGTCTTGGGCGGCAGTGTCAGCGCCCTGGGCGGCAGTACCGGCTCCCTGGGCGGCAATGTCAGCGCCCTGGGCGGCAGTACCAACTTCCTGAGCGGCAGTGTCGACTCCCTGGGCAGCAGCCTCGGGGCCCTCGGTGGCAGTGTCGGCGCCTTGAGCTGCTGAATTGGCGCCTTGAGCGACAGCGTCAGCGCCGTGGGCGACAGCGTCAGCGCCCCGGGCAGCAGTGTCGGTGTGCTGAGCAACAGTGCCAGACATCTCGTCCTGGCTCGCCAATGCTGCCAGCGGACTTTCCTGTGCTGGCTCCGCAGCTGGTGCTGGTGCTGGGGCTGTCTGCTGTTCCGCTGAGGCGCCCGATGTGCCGCCGGACTCCTGGCTCACGGACATGGCTGCGCTTTTCTGATCGGTCGCACTGGGGTCTCCATCCGGCCCAGTATGCGCAGGCTCGGCCATGGGATCCTGGACCGAAAACTAAACCTCAGACTGACTCTCACACACCATAGCCACTGGGTGGTAACACTGCCCTTCGTGGCAGCTGACTGAAACAATCACGTACCCCTCAAACTAACTTTTTACCATCGGAAACCACCCAGGGCAGAGTCATGGATGTATGGAAGGGAGCCACAAATATAAATAAAGACAAAAAGCACACACATACACTCAACTTGATGCACATTACTATACATCTGATCACACATTTAGTGTACATTTTGACCTGAAATCCTTGCCTGAAAATGCCTGATAACAGCTCAGATATGAGCAACTTAAAAAAGTGCTAGTGCCATTCAATTTTCGAAAGCAAGTAACAGAGTAGGGAACGTGTATTTTATGATGTATATACAAACAAACAAACAACTTTCAAGGTTCAAGTTAGAAAAAGAAAAAACGTATTAGTTCCGGTAGTACTTTTATCGAATCTGGTTGTAACAACAACAAATTCGAATCAGGAAGCTTGTGAAAGTCAAGCAGGGCAGGGTAGGTTCGGTTATGGTAGGGTGAGGTAAGGTGAAAGCAAGGTAAGGAAAGGCAAGATAGGGTGGGGTTAGGTCGAGTCCAGCCGGTTATTTGGGCTTCGCAGTTGAGTCAAAAACATGCACCTATTATTCCAATATAACCAGACAATTTGTGGCTCTGGACAAGTGGAAGTCAGAGGCCAGATATTCATCTGGTGATGCAAACACATAATTATATCTCCATATATTGGCAAGCAAATAGCAGATTGGTGACAACTGCCCTCAGTGAGCAGATCTGTGGATACTAAATACCAGATCAATGAAGTTGTATAGCATGTGACATCTTTGCAAGACATGCAAGACAACCAGCCCAGTTCTGAGTGGAGATAATGTGATTTGAAAGCAGGCACCAAGGGTTAAGTAGTGTTGCAGCCTGGCCAGACCAGATGAGTCAGGCTGTTCAAATGAACTTGTCTCGTATATACATGGCGGTATGCACTATTGAGCTTCAACCTAACTAACAGACTTGTTCAAGCTTCTCCATTGCTCACAACATATGTGCAGGGTTGACTCACCCAGGCTAGTGTGAACCTTGCAATTGCTCATAAGACATTGATGCTGAATAATGGGCAATAAAGAATGGCTGGACTCATGGAATACTTTGCTCTAGTAGATACTGTGTGGCTCAGGGGTGCATCAACTGCATAGGTCATATAGCTAGTAGATACTCTAGTAGACAATAATTGCTAATGAATGCAAAAGATAACAATCAAACACTCTTAACCACATTATTGTGCTGGAGACTTTGAAAAAGAGTGACAAGTATACCTTGTTAAATCCAGTTTCACTCTGATCATGATCACCTGGTGAATCCACTTCCATGTCTTCCATGGATGCCATTTCTGGAAAAAAATGAAGAGGTAGCATGGAATATCTTCATGGCGACATTGTACTTTCTAACAAATTCTGGAAATTCACCAAGGAGCCATATGTTTGTGGTCATCATCAAACAGTATCTTCCAATGGGAAAAAGGAGAGGCTCTAATGTTCTGGTTGAAAACAATCCAGGGCCAGGTTTCCAATGCTAATCATGCACTGGATATAGTATGCACATAATGAGTCTGATATTCAAAGGATAAAAATACAGACAAAACATGGTGTAAATCAAATATTGTTGGGTCCCCAAAAACTAAGGAGGTTGGCCTCATGGACATTGAGGATTTCAATCAGATGAGGAGGATTTTCTGAAAATGTGCATGCTGATTTTTGCACTGCATCACATCAATTTGAGCAGAATCAGTTGGATTTTTGTTTGGAATATTGGATCTGGTAAGGAAAACTCCATGCCATTAAGTTTGGAGAGGATTCAGCTTTTTGCTTCTGATATCAGAAATTCCTTCTCATGTTTGGCAGCAAGGTTCTTGCATAAAAAGAGCAAGAGGTTGGCAGTCATCTCAAACAACACCATTCAATATTTTGTGAAGAAAATGAAGAGGATAAATACCTGGATGGGATAATGTTGTGCATGCAGTACCACTGCTTTTCAACACTAGGGAGAATACTTTTTAGTTACACCTGCTTACAATGGCATTCCAAATTTTCCATTCATATACAGTATTACTGGGCTTAAAACATGAGCCAATGAATTTGTTTGGTGATTTAACTTTTGAACATGTGGAGCAGATTGTCACGTTATATTTTCCACCAGATTCTTAAGCTTTCAGAACAGCATCTCCCATCAGTCCATGGCTGGAGATCCTGGGTGGGTCATGGGGGTCCAGACCCCTGGTTTGGAATCCTGCTAATGTTAATTTGTCATTGTCCCCATCCAATCTGAAAATACATCCTGAAAATATGGGGTGGATCTCAGCTTGGTGAGTGAGGGGGCTTTAGGGCGCTTCAACCAGTTTTGATCATTCGCCAGCTTGGTGAGTGATCTCTAGCCATGAACCAGTCTGTAATTTATCAATGAAGCACATGGTATAAACCCAAACAAGACAGATGACTTTACTTTCTGATGTAGTCAATTATATTACAGCTACATGATAATAAGCTGTTTCCAAACCACACTCCAAGAAACAAGAACTTGGAAAATATAGAGTTCATATAAAGCATTGCAAGACAGTCCTTGAAGTCTTTCATTAACACAAAGTATAGTGGAATATTCCATGCAATTATATTTGCATTGTATAATCATCCAATATAACAGAGATAGGGCTTGATGTACGTACTGGGACAACATGGAAATAAAGCACATGCCTAAAACACATGCTGGAGCTTAGTGGCTTTAATGTAAAAAAAAACACATCCACAATTGTTGCCAACCATCAAATGGAGTGTTCCTGGCTAGCCTACCTACATATCAGACCCAAATTTGTCACAATTACCTACATCAGTTACACCATCACACAAGTACCTACCTACCTACCACAATCATGCACAACAAATTAGTTTGAACTTACACCACCATAGTGAAAATGATAATGAAAGGAAACAAGCATGAACATAACATGGAGTCCCCAAAACCAAAGTATCAACTATCCATGGGCATCGAAGAAATGTGCTACATGCTAATGTTTAGACATGTAGCTATTCCAACCTCCAGGGCGCCATTTTTGCCGCATTTCAGATACGACGCCGACGCTGCCATACCACCTGGAATTGTTGCATAACAGCTTTGGGCAAAATTATCGTCATGCCATGCTAACGTTGAAGTATTAAGCACCTAAGTTTAGCAAACGGGCACATTCCCGAAATAACTGCCCGTTAGTGACAAACTACGACGAACCCGAACACAATCCCAACCAATCCGAACCGCCATTCCTTCGAACACAATCAGGATTTGGTTCGGAGTGTAGCCTGACGGAAACGAGCTATTCTGACATGGAAATACATCTTCTACGAATTATACTGGCTAATAAAAAATACACACGCACTAAAACAATACCTTATACGGGCAATATGAAGAAATTATACCCGGGACGAGCGGAGAAACGCCTGCAGAGCGCTCCTTGCACAGCACTGCCACCTACAGGGATAAAATTTGTTTTTCCACGTCTCTTCGCTGTTTTCAGATAATGCTGTTAGGTGGCAGCACTTACCACGACAAAATTAACTGGTCCTGACATCTCGTGGCGAGTTGTATAACTGCGGTCAGCAGATCAGCTGGCTGTTCTATTTGTTTAGATAAGCCGGACCAATCCCATGATAGGGGAACTCCACTCAGGACCGTGATCCCCACTAAATCCAGCCGAGAGATCTTGGAATATGCAGTCGGATCATTTTCACCCTGGCTCCTTCGTTGCATTTTGATATAGGTATGGTGTGTGGCGACGGCGTGAGGCGTGATAGCAAGATTCGGCGTGTCTTGTCGGTACTGATTTTTTTCTCAGATTCTTCATGTCAGGATGTAAAATTGTAGCAAGAGTAGGTGCCTCGTAGGAAGAGGGGAGGGGTGTTCCGAACATTTAAGGCATGCAATAAATAGCTCTACTGCTGCTTCTGTATAGCCAAACCAGTAATTGTACTGTGTTTACTGAAACAAAAAATGAACAAGCTATCCATATTCAAACAGTTCCTTTCAATGAAAATCCTTGAACCACTTGCAAAGAGCAACTTTAAAACATAATTATTTCGTAGTGGTGTGCCGTATTCCGAACACGAAAATGTGGTGCAGGATTACTTCACTGTAGCTGTTGTGGTACAAGTTATTAGTGGATAGTTGCTAAAAATACTGGTGTAATTGGGACAAAATATTGGAGGACACTTCCTTATGGTTTTCTTGAGCCAATTGCTCTCAGAAGCCTAAACATGGCACCTGTGGACTTTGCTAGCTCGGTATACAAAGAACTGGTAGAACTATGTGAACAGACCTTCATATTTTGGTAGAGAAAAGTCCATCATTTATGAATGCTGCCATCGTTTTGTTATTTACATGCTAAACATGATGTGTGAGATGTCCAAAGGTAGGTGTTCTGGAAACAGAACATGTTCAGATACCCCTGCTTCCCTGGGTAGGTAGGTACATAGGTAGGTAGGTATGTACCTAGATAGGTAGGTAGGTACCTAGCTAGGAAGGCAGGTTGGTAACTACCTACCAGCCATTATCACCAATACTGTGGTAGGCTGGCCAAATTCACCACATGTTAGGTAGGTTGGTATGGCAATCTTCAAGTATTACCCCTCACACTTTCTTTATGTCAACAAGGTATCAAGTCACTGTCAGCTGACTGCCAGTCAGCTGTTGGTGACGTCACTCAAAGTACGGAGAAAAACCTCCAGCCAGGTGCGCTGAATGGAACTAGGGGAGTTGTCAGGGTATTTTGGCTCATTCAGGGGCACCAGCAGGATAACCTAACCTAATGTAACGCCCCTGCGTTCATTCAGTGCACCCAGCTGGAAGCTTTTCCCTGTACTTTGAGTGACATCACCAACAGCTGACTGGCAGTCAGCTGGCAGTGACTTTGATATGTCTTTGATATAAAGAAAGTGTGAGGGGTAATACTTGAAGATTACCAGTTGGTACTAGGTAAATAACTGGGTATGATTACAATTGTATGTAACCACCAGACAAGTTTTACACATATTTTTCCTCCATGGAACAAATGGTGTTACATTTGGTTTGGTGGTAAATTTGAAGTTTAAGGTAACTTCTGATCTCTTGGAATTTCTTTTTTTATGCAATGTTCATGAATGTGCTGAACATGATGTGACCACTAATTTCCTCTGGAAATGCATGCTTTTCAGGTGGGAGGCAAAATAACACCCAAAATGTGGCTTGAAATTGGGTATGTAATATAGTATAAAAACAATGTTCAAAATAAAGATAACATATGTAACATAACCTAACATAATGTAGCCTAACCTCACATGCAAGAATGCAACTTATTTTTTAATGGAAAATTTCCAAACATTTTTTCCTTACAAAGAAATGTGAACTTAGAAATTTCACATTTTTTAAACTTTAAGTTAGGCATTTTTTATTTGAAAAGTGTATTTTTAGCAAATAATTGCTGAATGAGCAAGTGGGCAAAAAGGGCCAACTTACTTATTCTTGGTAAAGGGTACCTTTATCAAGAATAGTGTGAAAGTTTAGAAGAACAGGGCAAACAAGTATACACTGATTTGTTGGGAAGCCAAAGGGCTGGGCCATTGGTGCATACGAGGAAGCTTTACAGTGTTATCTTGGCAGAACCAAATATACAGGCATTTTCAGCAATAAAAAGGTGCTGCATGACCACTGCAGTCAATGCGCCCCTAACCCCCCAGCAATAAAAAGGCCTGTTGTACTCTGATACATGAACAACATTTTCAATGTAATTGCTGCAAAGTTGTCTCTATGTATGAGGAGTTTGGTGCCCTCTGAAAATTCAGGGAGCCAACACTGGTAGTGGGTGGTGACTAGGAGAACAGTACATATGTTGCAATTGCATGACAACACAAATATTTAGATTGGTGTTACATTGGCAATAACAAAAGTACACAGGCCTCCATCCCCAGCTAGGTAGGAAATGTAAGCCCAGTTAGCATGCTAAGAATTCCCTAATTGGATAACATTAAATATATGATAGGGAATTTGCAATAAACTAATATATTCTAGCCTAAGCAATTTTTGATGCAATTTTAAGTTGCAGTGCAGTTGTGATGAAATTTCAGCAAATTCACAATTTTAGGTTCATGGGATCTGGAGCTTTTTTGTCACTAAAGCTGGGTATTGAGTGAGGAATGACTTTGTAAGAAGAGCTTGGCTGATAGGTGTATGCAAATATGTGAATAATTTTATCAGAAGTTGGAACTTCAAATCACAATATTGTTGACCATATTCCTCAGGTTTGGGATTTATCCCACTTTTAAATTGTATTTGCATCCTTGCCTCAACACCTAAATTTGTGAATTTGGACATGTTGCCCTTGGATGATGCGAACAGTTGGACATGGAATATGCATAGTGTGTGTGAGTGGTACTAAGTTTTACTGCACTGCACATATTTCACCCCAACACCACTATAATTTTGCTACAAGCCTTCACCAGACATTGATCAAAGAACATGCATATTTTATGAATGTTAATCAGCTACCAGAGCAAGATATGTAGATTTGGCATCTTCATTCTAAGATGTTGGTTTGAGCTGGGTTGTTAGCTGAGATTTGCTACACCACCAGGGTCTACCATGCTGTGGTTGGATTCAGGCCTATCATCTGGGCTCCTTCCTCCTGTATTCTTGACCGTCCATGCACTCCTGGATGAGTAGGAGCCAGCTGATCTCTTTTTGGGGATCAGTGCACAAGGACAATATTCTCCACATATACTTTGTGCTGTTTTGATTTTATTAATGGTCAGTCTGGGTGAGCATTATTATATATCATAGTCAAGTACTAGGATATTCCTCCCTTCATGTGTCCACATTTGCTCCAGTGGAACCTAGGAGTCCAGTGTAATGCAATTGCAGTTATTGGATATTCATGCAACCTTTTTGTTTTTGTTTCGTTTTGGGAGGGGGAAGGGCATGCACAATGAGTATGTGTTTTGCATTTAATTGTGTTCCAAATTGAAGTGAAGTTGCCTCTCAGTGACTTATAACATTATTTATCAGGAAGGAGGAGGATGGTTGGTGGTCTATTCTGGGGCTGACTGCCCCTCCCCAATTTATGAAAACAAGAAGTTATTGGTCACAAGTGCAGCTTACTGTGTCTGTTCCTGTTTGTCACTAGAGCCCCTTCATGAATTATGACTATTTGAGTCAGGGGTGTTGTTTTATATGTTTTTAAGTGGGCAATTTCCCACTCAATGTTTGCTTTGCCCAAATAGTTTCAACTTTTAACATGGGACCCTATGAAGTATGCAGCCCAGTCCATTTGAGGCTGCCCATAGCCTTCACATATCCCCCCCCCCCCTATGGGCGCTAAATGACCTCGTAGTCGGCACGCCCTTAAGCCCAAATAACCCCCCATCCTCCGAATAATTTTCAGAAATCCACAACCGTGATTTGAGTTCGTCATCAGGCAGCATCGTTCAGCTCTCCACCATACAAGATAAGATGATGCATTTCAGAAGAATGTCTGGATGATACAAATATTCAGCATGGGGCTTTTGTTGCAACCCTGAGTGGGACCCTATGAGTCAATCCCTCCAAAGCATTTTTAATTCATTAGCTTTATTATTGCTGGATCATCCTGAATCATCCTGCTGGATCATCATCCCTAAACTCCATCCTTCTCCTGTTGTGGTCATGGTAGCTCAGTCGTTAGGGTGTTTGACTCTTGATCGCAAGATCGTGGGTTCGAATTTCACAACCTGTGTGATTGCGACGCTACACGGCCTAGCAGTCAAATGTCTCGGAAGCTACAGGCTTTTCTTCCCTGTCCCTGGTGTGATGCTAGATGTGCTTTGATGGAAAGTGTTCAGTACACCGACAGAATTGGCGTTCTGAATATGTTGATCAATTTGGTGAATGTAACACCACCCCATTGCAGGTGGTGTGCACTCCACCGACATGGACACGGCTTCCAAGGGCAGCTATGAGGATGTGTACCAGCCATGTGAGATCTCCTACAAGCCCGGCATGGGCTACAACCGCTACTCGACGGCCCTGCGCCAGCTCATGCCCATGCGCAAGACAAAGGTGTAAGTGCTGGCTGCTCGTGCATACCTCCACCCCTCGTGAAGGTGTTGGACCTGGTCTGTGGGCCGTGCACCCCACAACAGCATTCACTAGGTGTGTGGTGGACCCGGTGACGTCTCTGGGTCACAGTCAGGACGTTCAGCTGGCTTAGTGTGTTCGGAATTTGCGCCACATGATCTCACTGTCGAGGTGTCGTTGTGCCCGCCAATAATCAATCAATCAATCTGCATGTTGATAGTGTATGTTGGAATGTTAAAAGCACTTCGGGAATGCTTATAATCATTGATGATGATGCGATGTATTTTGCATGCAAACGTGTGTCATGCGATTTGTCTGCCGGCCAACCCAAGTTCCTCTGGTGATTTGGCTTTCTGCACACCTGTCCTGCCCACTTTAGGCTTGCACCGGCGATTTTATTTTTGAACCGTCAGTCCTGGTGTCCGTCGTTATATAAAATGTTACGACTCGCGTTATTTGTTGCCAGGGAAAAGGCGGCGATGCCGATCGACAAGGTGGGCATGCTGTCCTTCATGACGTTCTCGTGGATGACCAGCATCATGTGGCGGGCGTACAAGAAGGGTCTCCAGGTGGCGGACATTCCCAGGATATCGCCGCTGGAGAGCTGCGAGTACAACGCCAGAAGGTGAGGCGACCGCAGACCACCACGTCGCGTCGTTCCCTCTGCGAGCGGTGCACACGGCGACGATGGAGCAACGGGTCGTCTCTGTCCAGCTGTGCGCTGCGAACAAAGCACCAACACGACATTCTACGTAGATGGCGCAATAACGGCAAAGTGATAATGCAGGGAATGATGAGATGGTGTTGCGGACATCACAATCCGGATATGTTCCGTTTATACGCCAGCTGGGAGTTTCCGATACTACTCCAGGTAGGAAGCAAAGGAAGTGTTGCGGCAGATCTGACTATAATTGCCATTTGTAAGCTGGGTTGTGTGCCGCTATGGCGCTGATGCTTTCTGGCTGTGTTTGTTGGTATGGGGCTTCATTTCATGTCATTGCTCAATGCTCGCACGCTGTTCGTCATTTTGAAGTGATATGCGAATGATGACGCATGCTATGACGTTCACATTGTTGTGCATCATCTCTTCGCACTGTAGGATATTTCTCTCAGATGAAAAACTGTCTTTCCGCTTCGCCATCATATTTATCATCGATACGTCTTTCTGTGCCATAAGTGTCTGCCTTCAATGTCAATACCACGACCTGACGTCACACATTTTCAAGTAATCACTTATAAATCACAAGTGTATATCTGCTGTCCGAAGACTATTTCCTTGCTTGACACGGTCAGAGGGCATTTTGTTGAACGTGGTATCTGCTGCCATCTCATTGCAATGTGTGTATATTAACCCGCTGGCTCATTGGAATTACGACGAGTGAATCACGAGTTCCACTTGGATGTGCTCGCCCATTGAGCAGTAGTTGTTCACCTTGTATTACACAATATACATGTTGCAAATTATATTTAAGGATGCTGTGCACCGGCGTTCTGTGGCAATGGTGCCGTGTCGCCGGCGGCGGCTGGACTTACGGGCGCCACCGTCCGCCAGGCTGGAGTTCATGTGGATCGACGAGGTGAAGCGGCACGGCCAGAAGCGCGCCTCGTTCCGGCGCGCCGTCTGGCGGTTCGTGCGCACGCGCATCCTCGTCGCCATGAGCCTGTTCGTCATGTGCCTGCTCATGGGCCTGCTCGGTCCGGTGAGTGTCGTCGGCAGCGGCCGCGCCGGTCCGGCCCGAGTCAGCTGGCAGAACACTGTGTCGCATGGTCCGGTCCGGTCGGTCCGGTCCGGTCCCATGAGCCTGTTCGTCATGTGCCTGCTCATGGGCCTGCTCGGTCCGGTGAGTGTCGTCGGCAGGGCTGCGCCGGTCCGGTCCGGTCCGGTCCGGTCCGGTCCCATGAGCCTGTTCGTCATGTGCCTGCTCATGGGCCTGCTCGGTCCGGTGAGTGTCGTCGGCAGCGGCCGCGCCGGTCCGGCCCGAGTCAGCTGGCAGAACACTGTGTCGCATGGTCCGGTCCGGTCCGGGTGAGCTGACAGGGCACTATGTCGCATGGGCCGGTCCGGTCCGGGTGAGCTGACAGGGCACTGTGTCGCATGGGCCGGTCCGGTCCGGGTGAGCTGGCAGAGCACTGTCGCATGGTCCGGTCCGGTCCGGGTGAGCTGGCAGGGCACTGTGTCGCATGGTCCGGTCCGGTCCGGGTGAGCTGACAGGGCACTGTCGCATGGTCCGATCCGGTCCGGTTCGGGTGAGCTGGCAGAGCACTGTGTCGCATGGTCCGGTCCGGTCCGGTCCGGGTGAGCTGGCAGAGCACTGTGTCGCATGGTCCGGTCCGGGTGAGCTGGCAGAGCACTGTGTCGCATGGGCCGGTCCGGTCCGGGTGAGCTGACAGGGCACTGTGTCGCATGGTCCGGTCCGGTTCGGTCCGGTCCGGTCGGAGTGATTTGGCAGACGCGAATGAGATCGTCAGTTTGTTCTTGTGAAACCAAGCCCAACATGTTTTGGGAGCTAGCCAACGACTAGCAGTTCAGGCGCCCTGAAGCCCAAACAAACAAACACGTTTCGATTTAAGCTCAGCCAAGTGTAGCAACTCTGAAACCGAAAATAAGTGTAATTGTAGCTATGTTTAAGGATAACAAGGAACACAAATTCCGTTTCCAAGTGACACTGGTAAAGTGTGCAATTGCAGCTATATATTTACCGTTCGAAATGTCCTTGGATATCCTGCCATGTATCGGTGATGTTAAATTATCAAATCTGGACGCGCCGGCATAAAGAGGCGTCTGCCTGTTCAGTCGAGTCGGCGGAGTTTCACGAGGAGCCTCCTGTCAGCACGGTGGGCGGACGGCCAGCGGCCGCGGAGGCGGCCCGCCTCGGTGACCACCGCCGCTGGCGACCTTGGCGTCAGTGGCGACCGTGACGTCAGTGGCGCCGGCACTATGCAGCTTGCTCGTTGAAGCACCGTGAGTGCGGTAAATATTGAACACGGAAGTGGCGACAAATGGCGCCGGCAGCGTGCGGCGCCGTCCGCGGGCCGGCTCGCTCCCGCCGTAGATAGTCCTCAGCCGGAGGTCACGCTGCGGCCGGTCCACTCATTACGCACCCCCCTCCCCAGCCCGCGGTGTCACGGAGTGAGACAGTGCCGTCCACGTGTCGCCCGTCCATTGTGTGACACCCCGGGCCATTGTGTGACCGTCACGGCTCCGGCGCCCGCGGCTGTGCTGGTGAAGGTGGCGTGACGCTGCGGCGCGGCCGTCTTGCCGGAAGAGTGGTGGCGAGCGGACTGTGGCGAGTGTTGATCGCTGCGGCACACGTGGCGTCACGCTACTGCTTGTCATCGAATTAGATGTTGGCAGCACCGATGATTCTGCAAAGCCTCCACCTATGCTTATGGGAGTGCATCATACGGGATAATTGTGATTGATGACTGTTGGAGTTCATCTCCCAAATGACTGGCGAGGCTCAGACTGATCGAGGGGCATGACTGTGTTTATTGGAAGCAAGTGCTGCCGAAGCGGCGTATGATCGGGGTAGTGCGATGATGTGTTGTACGTTCAGCGGCCTACCGTCGCAACCACAATCACTTGGACTGGGATATTAAAGCATCGGGCGCATGGGTTTATTATTTGCATTTTCATCTGCTTAATGTCACGTCGAACACGTTGTGCCGACATGTCCCCTCGCCTCCTAGGTGCAAAGTCGATTGTAGGAACGAAGTTGTGAGTGGTGAGGATTCTCTTGGGCGCTACATGACCGATGTAGTCGATGCGCCCTAAAGCCCTAATAACTAACGAGTGGTGGGGAGGGGTCGGATGAAAACTGGCTTGCCTGGTGTGGAATGCGTTCCCACGTCTTCGTTTTTTCTTACCGGCTATAAGCTTTGACTTTTCAGTCTAAGTTTACCTCATCCAATGGGATCTGTTTAAATCAATTTTGCTGATCAGTGGAAAGGGCATCTGGCCAAATGAACTCAACTTTGGAAGAAAGGTGGGTCGTCGGATTCATGGTCCTGAAAACACG
Source organism: Ashinkailepas kermadecensis (assembly GCA_034440615.1). Taxonomy (NCBI): domain Eukaryota; kingdom Metazoa; phylum Arthropoda; class Thecostraca; family Neolepadidae; genus Ashinkailepas; species Ashinkailepas kermadecensis. The sequence goes on along the minus strand of JAOTOM010004808.1, from coordinate 205,244 downwards.
CAGTGTGGAAAGAACATTGGCCTGTGTCCCTCTGGATCTGCCAGTGATATCACTAAAATCAATGCCAGTACCAGTCCCAGATTATGCTGCTCTGTGCATATCGACACTGAAGCGACTTGGAAACTTTGGGCAATGGACATTCTGACCAAGCCGCTGGTCAAGCCGCTGCTATGGTGTGTGTGCGCGTCAAGCTGAATGCATTAGTCTGTCCCCAACGTATATCTCTGCCCGGATGTGGGGGTGCACCGTAGTGCTTCCTGCCATGTGCTGATCACAGATGAAACTTCGATGCAAATCGCGGGCACACGTGCGCCCTCAACCTGGAGTTAATTTTAGCTGCCATGTTGCAGCTTTGTATGGTATGCATGGATCTATTATTCCTCCCCCAGCAAAAAACCTCCAAAAAAAGAAAACGCTTAGTAGCGCCTGTGCAACCCCAATAATGTCCCCCCAAAATTGTACACCAACAGACGCTACTTGTCCACCTATTTACCGACTGCGGTGTTTATGGTCACCGAAAAGTGGTGTTTATGGTCGCTGACAGGTGGTGTTTACGATCGCCAGTGGGTCCTTATGGTCGCCAATAGATGTTGCTGGTAGCCGATGGGCCGTGTTTATGGTCGAAAACAGGTAGTGTTTATGTCCGCAAACAGGCGGTGTTTATGGCACCGACAGGTGGTGCTTGTCGCCGATAGGAGGTGTTTATGGTTACCGACAGGCGGTGTTTATAGTTACCGACAAGCGGTGTTTATGGTCGCCAGCATGATGTATTTATGGTCGCCGAGAGGTGTTTATGGTCTCCAGCAGGAGGTATTTATGGTCGCCGACAGGCGATGTTTATAGTCGCCGACGTGCGATGTTTATGGTCACCTACAGGTGAGCATAGAGTCGGTAATGGGCGGTGGTTATCGATATGTTGCATATCTAAGGTGCATAGTTCGGGCCGAAAATGGCGTCTATGATGTAAAATAAAATACAGCTGGAGTTCAATTTTGTCGCATTTGCATACTGGACTGGCAATAGCTATGCTTTTGAATGTAGACACACTATTTTATATAAGCCCTTGTCGTTTAACTTTGTTGGATTGTGTCTGTCTCGGTGACAGACGGTGTGTCTGTCTCGGTGACGGCCGGTGTGTCCGTCTCGATGACAGATGGTGTGTCTGTCTGGGTCACAGACGGTGTGTTTGTCTCGGTGACAGACTGTCTCGGTGACAGACGGTGTGTCTGTCTCGGTGACAGACGGTGTGTTTGTCTCGGTGACAGACGGTGTGTCTGTCTCGGTGACAGACGGTGTGTCTGTCTCGGTGACAGACGGTGTGTCCGTCTCGGTGACAGACGGTGTGTCTGTCTCGGTGACAGACGGTGTGTCTGTCTCGATGACAGCCGGTGTGTCCGTCTCGGTGACAGACGGTGTGTCTGTCTCGGTGACAGCCGGTGTGTCTGTCTCGGTGACAGACGATGTGTCTGTCTCGGTGACGGCCGGTATGTCCGTCTCGATGACAGACGGTGTGTCTGTCTCGGTGACAGACGGTGTGTCTGTCTCGATGACAGCCGGTGTGTCATCTTGGTGACAGACGGTGTGTTTGTCTCGGTGACAGACGGTGTGTCGGTCTCGGTGACAGACGGTGTGTCGGTCTCGATGACAGACGGTGTGTCTGTCTCGGTGACAGACGGTGTGTCTATCTCGGTGACAGACGGTGTGCTTGTCTCTGCCACAGACGGTTTTCATGCGGCGGCTGCTGGAGTTCTGGTTGTCTCGGTAACAGCCGGTGTGTCTGTCTCGGTGACAGACGATGTGTCTGTCTCGGTGACGGCCGGTATGTCCGTCTCGATGACAGATGGTGTGTCTGTCTCGGTGACGGCCGGTGTGTCCGTCTCGGTGACGGCCGGTGTGTTTGTCTCGGTGACAGCCGGTGTGTCTGTCTCGGTGACAGACGATGTGTCTGTCTCGGTGACGGCCGGTATGCCGTCTCGATGACAGACGGTGTGTCCGTCTCGGTGACAGACGGTGTGTTTGTCTCGGTGACAGACGGTGTGTTTGTCTCGGTGACAGACGGTGTGTTTGTCTCGGTGACAGACGGTGTGTCTGTCTCGGTGACAGACGGTGTGTCTGTCTCGGTGACAGACGGTGTGTCTGTCTCGGTGACAGACGGTGTGTCTGTCTCGGTGACAGACGGTGTGTCTGTCTCGATGACAGACGGTGTGTCTGTCTCGGTGACAGACGGTGTGTCTGTCTCGGTGACAGACGGTGTGTCTGTCTCGGTGACAGACGGTGTGTCTGTCTCGGTGACAGACGGTGTGTTTGTCTCGGTGACAGACGGTGTGTCTGTCTCGGTGACAGACGGTGTGTCGGTCTCGGTGACAGACGGTGTGTCTGTCTCGGTGACGGCCGGTGTGTCTGTCTCCGTGACAGACGGTGTGTCCGTCTGGGTCACAGACGGTGTGTTTGTCTCGGTGACAGATGGTGTGTCTGTCTCGGTGACGGCCGGTGTGTCCGTCTCGATGACAGACGGTGTGTCTGTCTCGGTGACAGACGATGTGTCTGTCTCGGTGACAGACGGTGTGTCTGTCTCGGTGACAGACGGTGTGTCTGTCTCGGTGACAGACGGTGTGTCATCTCGGTGACAGCCGGTGTGCCTGTCTCCGCCACAGACGGTGTTCATGCGGCGGCTGCTGGAGTTCGCCGAGGACGCCGACGCGCCGCTGTCGGACGGCGTGTACTGGACGGTGGGCCTGATCGTCTGCGAGCTGCTGCGCGTGTGCTTCTTCACGGCGCTGTGGGGCATCAACTACCGCACCGGCGTGCGCCTGCGCTCCGCCTGCCTCACCGTGCTCTACCGCAAGCTGCTGCGCATGCCCAGTCTGGGCGACAAGTCGGTCGGAGAGGTCAGCGTGGGACGGCGGCGGCCGATGGGCCGCGCACGGCCCCGCCCCGCAGCGGCGTGGTTGTGCTGGCGATGTGCGCCGCTCGTTCGTCCGCTTTCGGCGCGCTGTCCGCGGCTCGGGCGTATTTCCTCACAGTAAGGTGGTGTCGTGCGCGATTTGGGAGCACGAACGTGGACAGCGCCGTCTCAGAAAGCTTTGTGAGGGGTGGTTTATTTGCGGATTTAGTCGGGTTGACTGAATGCTTGTTTTGCAATGGAAAACATCGCAGACTGAAGTTGTGGGTTCGAGTCTCGCCTGTCGCTGCTTTTCGCCCGCGACCAATCGGCGGAAGACATTGCCAACGTCATGTGGCTCAAAGCAGTCGACGCGTCATGAAGCCAATAAGCGCCAGCATTTTTTTGTGTGTGTGGAGGAGGGGGGGGCACCAAGATATGGCGCGAGCTCTGCCACTTGATGCTTTCTCCTGCAAATACCCTGCTACATTTTGATGGCATTGCAATTATCGAATTATTCGCAATCAGTGTTAGCCGTGTATCAAGAAGAGGATTTAATGTTGATTTTCTTTAGTACTGTAGTATTTCTTGACCACCATCGGACTCGATAAGGCTTGACTGGATACTCTAGTATGACAGCCACCCTACTTGTTCTACCTGCTCCTGCACTCATGTTAACGAACGGGTAGACGAAACCGCCTACCATCAGCCGTGGCCAATATTTAGCACTAGACACATGGCGTATCAAGAGAAGTTACCTAGTATTGGTCCCGACCGCGTTGTCTCCGAAGTCTCCCCTACTGTTGGCACCAACCCGAACGCGTTCTCGAGGGCGCGTGGCCCTGCGCGGCCGGCGAGTCTCCGACCCGCCCCCTGGCCGCCAGGTGGTGAACCTGTTCGCCAACGACGCGCAGCGCATCTTCGACCTGTGCGTGTTCGGCCCGCTGATCATCGGCGGCCCGGTGATCGCGCTCGGCGGCGTCATCTACATCGGCCTGCTGCTCGGCCCGTACGCCCTGTTCGGCATGCTGGTCTTCATCCTCTTCTACCCGTTCCAGGTGCGCCGGTCGCCGTCACGCGGGGTCGCGGGGTCGCTCCGGGCTGGGTCGTGGTCGCGGCCGCCGGTTAGAAACGTTAGCGACCGAAGGCTGGGAACTGAAACCAGTCGATAACCGGAGGGATTTGAATTTGAATATCATTCGAGTAACTTGAGGTAAGATAATTGCGTGAGTTATTGGAGGTGAGGTTATGACATCATAGAATGAGGCTGTATTATGACCTGAGATATTTCAGATCAAGTTTTCAGTCTGTCGATCAAACGTTCTAGTCTGAATTATTTTGATGGTGATTTTGACTCATTTCATTGACATATAGCATTATAACGTGAACGGTTTTAGGCCGAACCAACCTGAGAGGTTTGGATCCCACAACGGAAGGAATTGCACATCGAAAAATGACGAATATTTACAATCACATCACAGCTTCAGAGATAAATGAGATTGTATTGTAACCTGGAGGACCCTGGCTATACCGCGGTGGATTTAATGGCCCGGAGACCCGTGGTACCGCGCCAAGCTTGCTGGAGGAGTTCTCGCCGGGTTCGTTTTAATGGATCATTTTGGTCTATTTGGGACTACATGCTGTTTTGCTGTATTTTCCGCTTATAAGTGGTATCATTCTCATCAATGCCGGGAGGCAAGCGGTAGTTGGTGCACTGACGTGAGTTTAACTGACGTGTGTCCAGTTCCGTGTGTCATTACCTCACGTTGACTGCGATTGGCAGGGCACGAGATTCCCCATCCCCATTTCGCTGCGTACTTGGAACCAAAGTAAGCAGTGGACCAACCTGCTAACCAACCAACCTGAGTTACTCGCCGACTCCATGTTGCCTGCCGTGCATCGCCGGATCCCCGCCGTCCAGATCTGCACGTCGTCGATCATGTGATTCTTGCTCCCCAGCTGTGTCGTGCGCATCACAGGATCCCCACTTCCCCGTTCCACCTGTTATTATTAATCACTGGATCTGGTCCCCAGTTCGGCCTGCCGTGGATCTTGCAGCCCATGTTCCCCAGTTTGGCCTGTCGTGGATCACGCAGCCCATGTTTCCCAGTTCTGCCTGTCGTGGATCACGCAGCCCATGTTCCCCAGTTGGGCCTGTCGTGGATCACGCAGCCCATGTTCCCCAGTTTGGCCTGTCGTGGATCACGCAGCCCATGTTCCCCAGTTCTGCCTGTCGTGGATCACGCAGCCCATGTTCCCCAGTTCTGCCTGTCGTGGATCACGCAGCCCATGCTCCCCAGTTCTGCCTGTCGTGGATCACGCAGCCCATGTTCCCCAGTTCTGCCTGTCGTGGATCACGCAGCCCATGTTCCCCAGTTCTGCCTGTCGCGGATCACGGGCTACCTCCGCCGACGGACGATCGTCGTCACGGACGAGCGCGTGCGGCTCATGAATGAGATCATCGCGTCCATAAAGCTGATCAAGCAGTACGCCTGGGAGGGCACCTTCGCCCAACGCGTCATCTGTGAGTGGAACTGACACCCACCCCGGCTCTCAAGGGACTGGACCTGGATCGCACAGTGGGGACGTGGGGGGGGGGGGGTGCTCAGGGTGCTTCTCTGCTCATCAGCTTTGGTCTGTGATGCCATTGGGTCAGCAGCTCTGCTTAAGCATTGCGTGCTTATGAATATATTTTGTTCTGCATACTTGAGAGACTTCGCGTTAGCATGACTCATTCCAAGTAGAGTTACCATTTATTCATGTAAAATAACTTCCGATTCCACAATTTGAGTTCGATGGTAGCGTGTGCTGAGCACGCTGGAACTACTAACCTAGCAAACACCCATTGTGCAAGGACCGTCTGAGCCATATATTGCGCGCTACGTGGGATTCGAACCCGCGCTGCCATAGACCGGCTGCTGAACCTAACGTCTCGCTTAGCCTAACCAGATGCTAGGACAGGAGTTTTGGGGCGCATCGACTGCGTCGGTCATGCAAAGATACTAGGATAGACTATAGACGGGCTGGCAAGTGGCAATCAGATGGGACCAGCTGAACTGGTAGGAAGTGATGCGTGCCACTCCTCCGTGGATAATACTCAGCATCGGCAGGTGTTGAAAATAGTGAATCGTCCTGATCCCACCAGGATCTTACCTTGCTACAACAGCCCGTTAGCAGCTACTATGTGTGCGCCATTGCATTGGCGCGTGACCATTGCTCATTTTGTCATGTGGTGCCTTCGTGCCTGTTCTGTTCGTGCCCCTGTGTCTGCTAACCGGACCCGACCCGACCCGACCCGACCCGACCCGACCCGACCCGACCCGACCCGACCCGACCCGACCCGACCCGACCCGACCCGACCCGACCCGACCCGACCCGACCCGACCCGACCCGACCCGACCCGACCCGACCCGACCCGACCCGACCCGACCCGACCCGACCCGACCCGACCCGACCCGATCCGACCCGATCCGACCCGACCCGACACGACACGACCCGATCTAATCAAATTTGACTCAATCTGACCTGATCCGACCCGACACGACCATATCTAATCAAATTTGACTCGACCCGACCTGACCCGACCTGACCTCACGCCGTGACGCGGCAGCGACACGGGCGGCCGAGCGGTCGCTGCTGCAGAAGGCGGCCTACGTGCAGAGCGTCAGTATCGCGCTGGCGCCCACCGTGCCTGTGATCGCCGCCGTCGTCACCTTCCTGGCTCACATCGGCGCCGGCAACAACCTGACAGCGGCTCAGGTCAGGTCATCGCCACCGGCAGCAACCTGACGGCGGCCCAGGTCAGGCCACCGCCGCCGTCATCGTTGTAGCTTTACGACGCACTCAGCAGCGTGTCGTAAAAACCAATAACGAACGACGCACTCAGCAGCTGAGGCCATATGGCGCCGCCGTCATCGCCACTGGCGCTATTGTAGGCGGTGCGAACGTGGTGGATGTTATAGGCGACACCACCGGTACTAATTCTAGAGCACATGATTATTAATGCGGTCAGGAATATTATTATTATTCTTATTCTTGTATTTGTGTTTCTTATTTTTTTAAATTGGCCTTAGGAGAAATGATAGTATTTGCATGATGATGATCTGTATCATTATAGTAATGCTTTTTATTATTATCATACGTTGGTTGTAATTATTTTGGTATTATTTTATCAGTTTTGTACCTAACCCAATGGAAGATTCAAGCAGATTACTTGTTGGAGATATTTCCACCAAGCCATTGCTTGGTGACGGTATGTATCTACCAATAGTGGTGGTGATGCGTGGGCCTCAACTGACAGCTCCGACAGCGCTCCCGCCTGCGGGTAGGGCAGGCCATGTGACCACCGGGCCGCACACACCACCTATTTATGGATCTCGTGGCTGCGGATGTCCACGGTGTTGTGAGGTGCCGAGGACGAGGTGTGCCGTTCACACCGAGCGGTAGGTTCTGATGAAAGCTCTGAGGTGTGGTCGTCACAGTTGGACGGCCGTGCAGCCTGGTGGGCGGACATTCACGAGACTGCAGACCCACGGGTAAGCGCCTCCTCATCTCGTCACACCCAGCCGACACGGCTGGCACGGTCTCGCCGCCGGCGCGCGCCGTGGAAGACCGCCGGAACTTGCACTGGGACTCCATTGCCTAGTTCGTGGGACGCCGTCGGGCACAATCTGCAGTGGTCGTTGTTCATACATGGTTAATTAATGTACTCGCTGTCGCTCAGTCGGCGTCCGGACACCCGCCCCGCCCGACACCGAGAGCGGCGCCGCGTGACCAGCGCGTTTTCTCTTTTAGGCGTTTTCGCTAATGGCCCTCGCGGTCCTGTTCGAACTGAGCAACCATTGCGTAGTGTTCGGCTCGACGGCCATCGCCGGCGGCGCGGTGGCCGTCGACGACGTCCAGGTGGGTTGGCCGAGGCGGGCTGCTGTCGTGCCGCTGCGGGCGTGGCCCGCCGTGTCGGCCGAGTCCGGCTGTGGCGGCGGCGCCCGCTCCGGCGGCAAGGCGGCGCCTCCCGTCGGCACCGGCTCGGGGACGGTGGTGGTGTGGCTCTCCAGCAGCACGGACTCCCGCTGTGGCTCACAGACTCCCGCTCACACCAGCACGGCGGCGGCCGCGCGGCCGGCCGCTCCCGGCCGCTCCCGGCCAGACCCGGAGATCGAGCTGGGCTCGTGTTGTGTAATCCTGGATGTCGAGAGGAAAATTGTGTGGTGGTCGAACGCGGAGAGAATAGTTTTCTTTACGCCTGTGACACCGCAAACTCGTTTTTTCGCTTTCCAGTAAATATTGAGCACTTTGTCACTGAGCAGTTCATTGTCAAATAGCATGGTTCAACTTCCAAATGTGAAAAATGAGATGATAATTTTCCGAAGGGGATGATGTCCTGGATGGTAAACAAATCTTGAAACAGCCTATTCTCCAACCCTGCCCGTAGACTAGTGCTGCGACTGCGCTGACGCTTAGTGGCACTGCGGGATCTCGAACGTGGTGGTTTTGGCACAGTTGGACGCGTCCCTTTGGACGCTGCGGAATAATCACTAGAGTTGGGGTGCATCCTGTTTTGGTGCAGCGTGCGGTTTCAATATTTTGGTCACGTGAACTCGCATGTATATTCGATCTTTACACATGTTTATTTTCACTAACTTGTTACCAACTGCCATGTTGTTCACCGTGAGCTGCTGCGGTGGTTTATCCATTGATCACCGGCTGTGTATTTGGAAACAAAGTTACGCAAGTGCGTACCTCTTTGGCAATGCGGCGTGGATGGACGGATCATCGTTGGTGCCTCTGACCATATTCTTGGGGCTGAGAACCATGCAGTCAGCTGTCCTCGTCACGAGCGACTGTTGACCGTTCACGAGTGTTAGTCCGCGACGGTCAATATTGCTCCAATCTCAACAAGTTGAAGCGCGTGGAGTGACGAAATTCGCGACTTCCATTCTTGGAGCCGTGGTGTTTTGTTTTTGTGCCGGAATCCGGATGACAGGGGACGAGTAGTCTAGGGGTAAGTTGCCCGTTTCACAATCGAAAGATTGTGTGTTCGAGTATCACCTGTCGCTACTCTTCGCCCGCGGCCAATCGGCGTGAGAGATTGACGACGCTACATGACTTAACGGTCGATGTGTCGCAAAACCAATGACCAACCAACAAAGGAATCCGGATGACTTGGTGGATGCGCGTGCCGCTGCCCGCTCTCGGGATCCCGACTGTTGTGGATCCCGACACACTCTGCAGTGACACTGTCACCCTGCTGGAGATACCCTACTGTTCAGTTACCTACTCGCACCTGTGTTCTGTCGTGCCTCCTCCTCCTCTGTTACTTGCATTGCTGCTCTGCGGTGTAACGTTCAGTTCTTTGTGTGCTCCTCTCTGTATCACCTCCCGTTCCTTTTGTGTCGCTCACTTTTCCTGCTCCCTGCTCCTCCCTGTATAACCTCCTGCTCCAGTTGCGTTTTCCCATGTATCAGTGCTTAGCCTGTTCCGGTTGCGTTCTTTCCCTGTATAAACTGTTGCTCCGTTTCTATATCTGCTGTGCATCACTACACTTCTTGTTTGCTGTTCTCTCTCTCTCTCCTCTCTCCTCTGACCTCATATCCCGTGTGAGCCCGTTTGGTTTGTGACCTTTTGTCCCTTTTGTGCGCCAGCCATTATGTATGTTCCGCACCTCACCGTCCCGTACCCTCAGGCGTTCTCGACCCTCTCCTTCATGGATAAGTTGTTTCGCTCCACACTGGGCATCCTCAGAGAGGCCACGCGCATTTTCTGGGAGGTTGACTTTGCCTTCGATAGAGCACAGGTTTGGCATGGCTATCAGCATTGCGCTTCTCGCCCTAAGTTGATGCATGAAGTGCGAGTAGACTTTGCCAGATTTGGTAGCTAGCTACATTTTCATTCAATGCCGAGATGATTTTCTGCATTTCATCTCTGCAAGATATACACCTGATTCCAACATACGCGGCCATAAATTGTTCGCACACAGTGGAAACACAACGATTTTACTAGGTCACTAGGTTGGTAAGTCCCGTACATCAAGACATGATATTGCTGCTTGGTATTGCCGAGCTCGCCACAATATCTTTGCTCTATGTTCGGTGTTCATATATCTCAGAACACACATCAGTAGCGATCAGAACACACATATGCGAGTAGCGATCAGCTCAACATCTCAGCAGCTGGTGGTTCGGTGCAAATTCGACTGCAGCAACAGGCCATTTTCAAATACTAACTAGTTGGCCAATATTTCCAACAGCGATATCTCTGCACCATCTCAGCAACACTGGATAACGCTGCACGCCCGATAACAAAACAAATCATGCCAAGCTGAAAATCTGGTGTCAATCGAAGCTGTTTAGGACGCAGCCGATTAGGTACCAACAAGTAGCAACGCATCTAAAATCTAATAGGCGAATCCATGATAAAACTATCACATGCCAACACGCGTGGTAGAATAAATGTAAAGGAGGATGCAGTGCTAAAACATAAATTTACCACATAACAGTTGCAAGATTACCAAATCGGTCACGACAAATGGCGATTTATCGCCACGTCATGGTAATATGTTTGGCCCATTTTTTGCCGTTACTAAGTACACTGGAGCTACGCAGTGTTGGATTCAGCTTAATCTGATGCAATGCATACTTGTTCTGTGCACGCTTCGTGTTGGTTTATTACGACAGGCAAGAGTGTGTGCCAATCACGTTCTGTCGTTGTCGAAGGGTGCCGATTTGGTGACGCGTGGGCTCACAATCCGCGGCTCGGTCGCGCCATTAACGTCCGACTGTGCCGGCTGTGTCTGCAGGTGTTCCCATTGCTAAGCTTCTACATTCAGCAGTTCACAGTGGTGCTGCACCTGCTGCGGCTGATAACGCAGCAGCTGTGGGCGGGCGTGGTGACCTTCGACAGGATGCAGGTCGGTGCCGGCCCGGCGTGTCGCGTCCACCGGCGACGGTCGGCGGCGCTGTGTGTAGCCGCGTCATGCGGCGCCGCTTCCCCTGACCTCACTGACCTCACTGACCTGACCTGACCTGACCTCACCTCACCTCACCTCACTGACCTGACCGGCGTGTCGCGTCCACCGGCGACGGTCGGCGGCGCTGTGTGTAGCCGCGTCATGCGGCGCCGCTTCCCCTGACCCCACTCTGCTCGGCGGACGGTCGCCAGTGCGAGCTTTCTGGCTCGCATGCCTTTATTTGTTTATTTGTTGGGTGGTTCACGACGCACTTTATTCACATTCACGGCTAATGGCGCCGCTCACACTGTTTCGCCGGTGGGCCGCCGGGATTTGGAAATGTCCCGAGCGGTGCGAGTGTCGAACTCGGGACCTTTGGTACCCAGAGCCCAACACCTTAACCACTCGGCCATCGCCGACCCCTGGCTCGCATGTCAGACGCGTCGTCGTTGACGCCTCGGCTCTTCGTGTCGCTCTTGACGTCTGTGCTCCCGCTAAGCTGTGGGGTGACGGAGTGCCCCCCCCCCCCACGGAGTCTTCATTGTCGCTTCGTGATCGACCCTGGGTGAAGTCTGTGTCGATGTTGCGGACGCGTGACCGGCTGATCGCGATGGTGTGTGAAGTGGGACTGACTACTCAGTTTGCTCCTCGTTGGGACCAGCGGGATCGTTTTGGCTGCTGTGCCACTTGATGCTGGTCTGAGGTCCTGTAGTGTAGTCAGGATGTTTCGGTCGGGAGCGGTACTGCCCACTAGAGGTGCCTCGTTCAAAAGTAGCACTTCACTCGAAGCGGGCGTCCCGAGCCATGAATGGGCATTCTCGCTGATAAATTGTGCCTCTGTTTATCACTCATGAACATCATCCCCAAACATCATTTTGCATTGACACCATTTCAACCCCGTCTTTCCGGTCATATCCTCACATCCCGTCTCGAGGGGGGGGTGATACAAATCCCCCCTCTAATCTCCAAACTAAGCGTCGCACGAAAACGAAAGTGGTGTCATCGGAAAGCGCTCGACGAGTTGGGCCACCCCCCCCCCACCCCCCACCCCCACACACAAATGTTATCCCCAAAAAATGACGTCACTAGGGGCCTAGGTTTACACGATTTACATCATGTTTTTGGCTCTGGGGAGTTCATTTTGGGGGAAATTCGAGATAAAAAATATTTGGAATCAGAAAAGGAAGGCGAAATCGACCATAGACATGCAATTTTTGCCCACCCAAAAATCAATTAAATTTTTTCTTCTTCAAAAGTTGGGTTTTCAATTTTCCTTCATTTTTATTTTTCTAGTGGGTAGAGCGTACCGAAAAACGTTGTTCGAGGTCAACTTACTATCATAAAAAATGCTTACTTTAGCCGGAATCTTCGATTTTAGCTCTAATGGGCGAATATACAAAACTAATAAGTAATCAAAAACGGAAAAAAATAAAACATTCCTCTGGTTCGTTTTGTTTCGTCCCTAAAGATAAGCAAACGCTGAAAGTTTCATTAAAATATCTTTATCCGTTAAAGCGTGACGACTGGGTGAACTTTTCTGGAGGTGACCTCACTTGACCTTCACTAACTCGTTGACCCTAGATGACCTGACCTAAAAATTTTGACACAGCATGCCAAATTGATGTGGGGAAAAGGTACGCCAAAATTCGGCGCGCTGCCGCGCGCCGTTCTTTCACAATCCGCGGAAAACCTTATAGGGGTACCTATCACCCCCCCAGACGGAGCTGGTGGAGAGTTGGACCAGGAATGCAGTCAGTAATTTGGGTTCTAAGCAACGCGGCGTCTTTCTGATAGGAGATACGCATCACTGAGAAGGAAAGGGCACACTCTTACTATAATTGCGCCTCCGTCTGAGACGGATGTCCATCACGGAATTGGGTGCCTTTCATGGAGAAGGTGTGCCCCGCACTGCAATTATCTATTGACGTGATGCCAAGCTTCATGGAGGAGCGGGTGCCTTCCAGGTCGAAATAATGACGTACCGCGAAGGCTTACCTTCATCGAGCCTATATCCCTGTCGCTAAAACTGGAGCCCTTTGCTGATTTGAGGGGCATCACACATAATTATATGGGGCTATCTCCGTGTAAGCGGATGACTGATATGGGTGCCTCTTGTAATTTAATACATTGTCTCTTACTCAGAAGGGGTCTCTTCCTTGGAGGGGGTGCATTCGTTGTAAAGTAGTAGACCCACCCCGTGAGGAAATGCACATTTCGCGAACCTCACTCCTGACCTTCGTGAAAAGGGATGACTTCCCAATTCTTTGAAGGCATCTCCTTGCTGAGGATGGCCCTTCCTAAAAAGGATGTGGTGTCACTGCGCGTGGTGAGCAAATGGGGGGGGGGGATTCTGGCATTGAGCAGCCTCTCGTTGCTAGCGAGTTCTTCCCCACTGGGAATGGGTACGCCTCGCTGAGAGGTGGTCTCCTTACCGAAATTGCCGAAAACGTATGCATTACCAAGCTTGGGTCTCCTTGCGGCGCAGAATTTAGAAAGGATTTCCTTGTGCGGCCGTGCGAAAGATGCCAGAAGTCGTGTGGCTCCTAGTACCCACTGGCTACTCCACTGTCTCTTCATTTCTTTTGACATGTTGCCTCCTGCAGTTGCTGTGTTACGTGTGTGTGCTGCGTCCTTCATATAGCCTGTGCAGTTGCGCATGCGGTTGGTAGCCTGTGTAGCTTGTGATCCTCTCGCTCACTTCCGGATTTCACTCCGTCACGACGTCTGCCGGCTCGCAACCACAACATGATCGCAGTTTTCTGTTCATGGTAGTGGAATCTTACCGACACGAATAGCGAGTGATATAGGATATTTGTATCTGCAACTATGTAGGGAGGTAACTCGCCAGGGGCGGTTGGTAGGCACACCAAGCTCAATACTGGAACGGAAATTGTGGGTGTTAGTGGCCTGCGTACAGCTTGTCGAAATAAGACTGGATAATTTTGGCGACGATCACGTTTTCACACAGTCCTGCCGAGTTGTTACATCAACACTCGACTGTCATCTCTATCTACGGGTGTTTTCAGTTCCCTGCTTCTTCATGCAAGCGTTTCCTGTCGTGATGCACAGCTGGTGTGGGCAGGCGCAGTGACCTTTGGTGGATTCAGGACACCACCGTGCCTTGAATGTACGCATTTCCAACTAACTAAAGCCATGCATGACATTACCAGGAAGAACTTGCGTTATGGACGTGAGGCATCACTAAATTAAAAGCTCACACACAAACAACAGACACTGGTTAATATATGTTGAACTGATCTCACTCGCACTATCTCACGACATGTTCTATTCGTCTCACGGGGCGCTTAGAAGACGCGATATAGGTGGACTATTACAGCGTCAGGCAGCCGACTCCACGCTGCCGCTCGCGCGGTAGCGACACGCTCTCGGGGCCTCTCCGTATCTGAGTGGCTAAGCTGGGCATCTGTGGCACGCCACGGGTGACCGCCGGAGGGGTCGCTCCACCACCCCTCACCATCCGGCTGCGTCAGCTCAGATATCATTGTGGAAAGATGAAAAGTCCAATCAGAACAGTGGAAGATCAATTTAACTTTTGATCCGTCTACAATGATTTACAACCGGACAATGCGGGTCTTTCTGAACTATGTACGAACTATCAACTCTGATAGATCTGGAACCACGGGGGATCGTTTCCATGCCATCACAGCTCTCTGAGAAGGACGCCGTGGTCGACGCTGTCGAACGCCTTGCTGAAATCCACTCCGGTGACTGATGATAGCTCGTCGTTGTCTATTTTCTGTTTTGTTTTGTATCCAGTCGACACCGTCGACCATAGCGCCGTCCGTGGAATGGCTGCAGCGGTAGGCGTACTGGTGGCTGAACAATATTTTGTGATTTGAGAGCCATATACACAGTTGGTTGCAAACAGTTTGCTCAATGACCAGAGGCTGGGAGCTGGAAATGCACATCAGTAGCCGCCGTCCACGACTCTGGAGCACACTGGTGACAATCGAGGTGTTGACCATGCTCAACAGAGGAGCGTGAGAACCCGCCAAGGCTAACGCTCCTGACGGTCACTACTCTGAGAACACACCGGTGACAATCGAGGTGTTGACAGTCCTCAACATGGGAGCGTGACAGCCCGCCCAGGCTAACGCTCCTGACGGTGAAGCCCGGCTGGAGCCGTCACTTGATTCTTTTGTTGCCTGGATTTGATTGAATGCGAAATCAAAATGTTGGGTTTTATGTCTGTTAGTTCAGGTATGTTGCAGGACGGAGAACTTCACCGCATGGACGAAAGTTAAGGTTTGCAACCGTAGTATGTTCTTCTGATACCAGGAATCTGTGGTGAGGCGGGGGATCGCATCTGAACCAATCCGCCATAAGCAGGGTCCATCGCATGCACCCGGAGCAGTAAACCAAGCTGCGCATCAACCTCTCCTCAACTTCAGTGCCGGGCGGCGTTCGTGTGCGGTCCCCTATGGAGGTCGACGTGGTCAGCAGCAGGCTGCCTGTGCAGTTCTGGCATTTCACGAAGCTTCCATTCCGGGCGGTGTCGACGATCTCCGTCGACGATCAGCGCGTCGTAAGCACCAATGCGCCACTACGTATCATTATCACCCAGCGCCTCAGCGCCTTCGTTGCAGCTGTCGGCGTGCGTGTCGGCCCGCCACTGACCGGGCTGTGCGGGTTGCAGGCGTTCACGGTTGTCCTCAACCTGGCCGTCACCAAGCCCGTTCTCGCCAATATCGTCTCGGCGACGCAGACGTATCACATGATGCGGGAGACCACGTCTCGTTTCCAGGCACGTGCGGCCGGCCGGCTCGGCCGCGGCCCGCTCGGGTCGGGTGCGAGCTGGGCTGTGTGCGGCTGTGTGCGGCTGTGCGCTGCTGTGCGCTGCTGTGTGCGACAGCGTGCGGCTGTGTGCGACAGCGTGCGGCTGTGCGTGGCCATGCACTGCTGTGTGCGCGGCTGTGTGCGGCTGTGCGCGGCTGTGCGCGGCTGTGAAGATACGCCGCTGGCCAGCAGCGCCGTGTGCTGCGGGAGTGTCGGCGCGCTCGTTGTTGGGTGTAATCCTGCGGCCAGCCGCGGCTCGGCCATGCTGTGGCCACACGCAGGCGGCGCATTTCCGGTTGTCTTTGTCCGCGGTGGCATGGCGCTTGGCGGCTGTGTTGGGTGTCCTCGGCCGGCGGCTTTATCGCACTCGGACGCCGCGCGAAGTGAGTGTGTGCAGTGTCCGATAGTTGCCTGGACTGTGACGTCGAGGGAGATGTCGGTCAGTGCGGCTGGGAGCGTTGGTCGATCTGACGTCATCCGGACAGGGCGACCCAGCGTCGTCGGGCGCGAATGATTCGAGCCGGGTCGAGGCGCTCTGGAGCCCAACTAACAAACACACAGACCAGGCTTCCCCCGTGGGTGTGCCTGAAAACCAAACCCTGTCCTGCATTTTCGTCATCCAAGACATTTTCCTCTCCGGCGAATTATCATCTCATCTTTCTCGCTGGAGGTGGAATGCTGTTTGGCAGTGGCATGGTGCATGCTTGCTGCTCTTTGAGAAAGCAACGTCTAAACGTTCGGGTTCTTAAACCATGCTTCCATTCTACTAATCGTAGGGAAGACCGGGTCTAGTTGATGCAATTTTGGTGAAGCTCAAAATAACTCATCACTTTGGAAGGGTAGCGAGGTGAAGGATACCTACGTGAAGCCTAAACCTTCTGGTATCATTCCCGATAATCATTTGTTCGAGACATCCTCTGGGTTTTCCACCAGAGAGCAAAACATCGCGCAACTACCGGTTCATCAACTTACCCCGCTATAAGGGTTAGTTGCTACTGACGATGGGGTAAGTTGATAAAATGTAAGTTAAATACAAGTTATTATCTCTAGGTGGCATTAGTTTGCGCCATCTGAAAGGTCCATATTTCACGCTTGCAGTAAAAATACTGGTTTCAGTCCTGGCTGGCCATAGCTCATGGTTGATGCCACTTATGGAATGCGCGAACGTTTTTAGCTGCACCCTTTCCTTCGTTCAGTCTTTTTTGTCTGGTGAGAAATGTCCATATAAATGTTGAACAAAATTATCTTGAAACAGTTTTAGCAAACACCTAATACATATAGGCAATTCTGTGGTTATCTTACCTCATTACCAGTCCACAAAACGTTGACCCAGACCGTATCAATTTACCCCGCAGGTTTTCTGGTACAGGTTGCAACATGTTATGCAACATTTAGTACAGTGTAACAGCAAACGATCAAAGCATTTCACCGTTGTAAAGCTGAGAAAACATGATATCAACATGGTATCATGGTATTATGGTGGAGTCAACTTCAGAAACAATTCACCTTCCTGTATTCCTGTTGTACACGTACTATTTATGATCCCATTATTACGAAATTAGAAACCGAAATTGAGTCCTTCGAAGTCCTTACGTACAAAACTGAAGATGTAATGTCGAAAACTAAATAACTATCCTCTCCAAATTTTATGGTCTTAAAATTGCTCTCTCAAAATGCAGGATTCCTTTCTGTGTTCGTTTCCGCATTGATAGCTGGCATCCCCCCGACGAGACACCCGGTTATGTCAATGTTGAGTTGTTTTCTGACTTCCCGGACCAGCAGCCATCTCAGTTTAATATTTGGGTTGTGAATAAGTCAATCATAATGCCCTGTTGGAAGAATATGTAGCACACTGCGGTCCGACTCGCTCCACACATCTCCTTTCTCTTCCTTTATTGCGTCTCCCCACACCATCTTCATTGGTTTTTCCTCAGCTATGCCTCTCCCCGGCCACCCGTTCCTCCCCTCCTGTTGGGATCGGGTGGGGGTACTCGCCACACTCACGTGGCGCTGCTATTTCGGCAGGTGTTCTCTGTATTGGCCATATCGGGTCTCATGAACAACACGCTACGTTGGTCGGCCAATCTGAAGGAGTGTTTGGAGGCATTGTTGGGCGTGGGACGGTATCAGGTCAGTGGCGGCTCGGAGGTCAAAGGCAACTCGGCAGTGATCGTCGCCAGACGTGTGTATAGGTGCCAAAAGTAGCTCTGATTTCGACTTTCAGCTAAAGAACCGCCCAGTCGACGCGCCGGCAGGCCCTGATAACGAACAGATCCCGAGCGTTCAAAAGATTACGAACACAACTTGTACACACAGGTTGTTCTGCACGAAATTCTGCACATGTCGAAAAGTGCCAACGAATTCCTTCAGAAACTTGGTTGTTTTATATATCTTCTTTCATGTTGCTTCCTCCCGTTATTCCAGTACTTGTGACGTTCTGCACAGCCAGGCTGTATCTATTGATCGGTAAAAAGAGAACCGGGCATACAAGCAGCTACATGGTGATTAGTGCGTGTACGGATCACGACAGGGGGGCATATGTCGTGCAGTACCATAATGGCTGTTAAGCTGCTGTTTGAAAGTTTATTTGATTTAGGAAAATTGTTTGCTAAATGTTGGCACGTGCTTGATCCTGTTGCGTCTCCCTACCTGCGTCTGGACTATCGTTAGATAGTTCAGAATTAGTTAAATAGTCCAGGACTATCGGTAGATAGTCCAGACCAGTAGGGAACCGTGACACGGACCTGATATTAGGGCTCCATTTGCGCCTTATGGACGCTAAATGACCTCGTAGTCGGCGCACCCTTAAGCCAAAATAATCAATCAATCAATCAATCAACCATTCGCGCCGTGTACACAGCTCGTGTTGTTTGGAATGACCTGCTGGCCAGTCCAAACACGACGCGACGCCTGGCTTACTGTCGCTCGCGTTGCCCGCATGTGTGGAGCGGGCCGAGGCTGTTCGTCCGGTAATTGGCAAGCGTTTTTCGTTGGATGTGCGCTTGCGAGTAGACAGTAGACAGACTGTGCTACGTGTTTGGACACCGAATTTGTTCAAATTGGTGCGGACAATATGCAGAGTTGATGACAATACTGGCGCGTGCAAGCGGTGGTGCTGCACGACTGTTAAAGTGCATGGGAACCATTGTGCACTTGAAAATCGTTCACGAATGGCATTTTTGGTGATTTGGTGGATCGATTCGCTGAAATTTAATTATGAATCAGTTAGGGCTTCTTGAAAAGGGATGTCCGAATAATATAAAAGCCTTTTTGCGGGCCGGATCGAGAGCTTTGCACGCGACCGGATATCCGGCGGCTGATTTACTTTGTGCAGCAGTATATCTCATGACATTTCAATTAAACTGCTTGCAAACCGTTCACATTTTGCGTATGTCGTTGGCATTTGGGCCAGATAAAAAACCTTTCATTCAGTGTGAAATGCGCGGTGTCTACATGCCACATACCACACGATGCGTACAGTGCAGCGTCACCATATTCGATCACAGTTCACTCCGGCAACCGTCGGCGCGCACCGCCTGGAACCCGAAGCAACCATCATCACCAACCGTGTCTGTCCTGGACGCCAAATGGTCGGATTTTGGCTCTGCTCCCAACATCCAACTCTGCAGCCGGCCACCCCGGCTGGCAGCGTCGCTGAGTGGTCGCAGTCGCCTTCTGGCACTGATTTGAGCGGCATCGTTAGCTGTTCTTGTCTTTCGCACCACACCACAAATATACGAATTTTCTCGTGTCCAGAGGTCCGAGACGTTCCATAGCCTGGTCGGCTTGATCTGCATGGCTGGCTGACTTGTTGGCTTGGCATGGCGTGGGAAGCTGCGCTTGGCATGGCGTGGGAAGCTGCCACCTGTGCATGAGCGGTGGGCGTTCGGCTTGTTTTGTGTTGTGCGCCGGCTCGCGAGGCGTTGGAAGCCACTCGCCCCGCCCCGCCGGTGACGTCACGCCGTCACGTGACGTGACGTCACTGCCGTGGAGAGCGCGGCAGTGGACTGTCTGGTGACCGCACCGGCCGGTGGCGCTGGTGCCGGCTGGTGATGTCGAGCGAGGGGGGGGCCTGGCCCCGGCGCAGACCAGAGCTGACGCCCCCGGTCACGTGCTGCGTGGCGTCGTTCCCGACATGTGCCGGCGTCCATTGAACAGCAAAGCTTGCCCTAAAACGCGCTGGGCCTACACGAAATTGTGTATTGAACAGTAAATGTGATTGGTTGGCGTGTCCGGCCGGTATTTTATAGAGATCCACAAGCTCCGGACCCCCCCCCCGCTTGACATCACCAGCGAGGACGCACTAGTGTGCTGCAAGCCATAATGTGTACTGTGTATGGACTTTATCTGTGCGTTAATATATCACTAAATGTCTCAAATGCGTGTCGGTGTGCAAATTGGTCGGTATTCTTTGCTTTTCTTATCGGCTTAGATTGGCGTGGAGTAGCGAATTATCGGGAATGCAACCGTTTGCGGTTTCATGTTCGTTGAGCTGTGGACGAAGGCGTCACCAGTGTGTGATACCTGCGCTGCTTTGTGGTCTGCAGCCCGCTCCAGCTCTCATTGGTCAATGGTGTGGCCGGCCGGTCAACTGTAGTACTCACCTACAATCTACTGATATGAGCAGCGTAATCACCGGTCGGCTGCACTGACATACCGCACTTGTTGTCAGTGGCCTGACCTGAGTGTGCCGTTGCGCCAGAGCATGCTGCTGATGGAGGATCTGCAGCAGTACGTCCAGCTGCCGGACGACATAAGCCAGGCGGTGGTGATCCAGAATGCCACCTTCGCCTGGAACGTGGCGTCTACAGAGGACTCGACCGCCTCGGCCAGGTAGGTACCCTGGCTCGGCCAGGTAGATACACCGACTCGGCGGCATCTGCCAGGTAGGTACACCATACACTGACTCATCGGCCTCGGCCAGGTGGGTACACCGACTCGGCAGCCTCGGCCAGGTAGGCAGACCGACTCGGCTTTCCCGGCCAGGTAGGTACCTTGACTCTGCTGCCTCGGCCAGGTAAGTACACCGACTCAGCTTCCCCGGCCAGGTAGGTTCACCGACTCGGCGACCTCGGCCATGTAAGTCAAGATAACTTAGCGAGGCAGCTTACACAATCAGTGTTTCCCACGGATCTCCATGGCATATGTGACGAGGCTGCTGTCCTTGGTGGAGAGCGTGACGGTGACGGTGACGACGACGCCCCCAGGAGCGCCAACGGCGGCACGGACTCGGCGCCGGCGGAGACGGAGGCGCTGTCGCCGCCCGTGCAGAGTCGAGACGTGCTGCTGGACATCGACCTGGTGGTGCAGAAGGTAGCTGGGCGGCGCGGCCGACTGCCAGGGGTCGGCCGACGACCGTGTCACGGACACGCCAGTGTCGGCTGTCGGCGTAGTGTGCGAGGGAAGGCGTGTGCACGGGACAGTATAGGGGGATCGACAGTATAGGGGATAGGTGGGTACGGCAGTAAGTAGGGGCTGCAGCCGGTAGGGACAGCAGCTGATGGGGACTGGTGAGTGGGGACAACAACTGGCGGGGACCACAGCGAGTAGGTACTGTGGCTGGTGGGGGCTGATGGGTGGGGACAACAGCTGGGGGGGGCCACAGCGAGTAGGTACTGTGGCTGGTGGGGGCTGATGGGTGGGGACAACAACTGGCGGGGGCCACAGCGAGTAGGTACTGTGGCTGGTGGGGGCTGATGGGTGGGGACAACAGCTGGCGGGGGCCACAGCGAGTAGGTACTGTGGCTGGTGGGGGCTGATGGGTGGGGACAACAGCTGGCGGGGGCCACAGCGAGTAGGTACTGTGGCTGGTGGGGGCTGGTGAGTGGGGACAACAACTGGCGGGGGCCACAGCGAGTAGGTACTGTGGCTGGTGGGGGCTGATGAGTGGGGACAACAACTGGGGAGGGGGGGGCCACAGCGAGTAGGTACTGTGGCTGGTGGGGACAACTGGCAGGGTCACAGTGAGTATGTACGCAGTCAGTGGGAGCAACACCCGGTGAAGACTGCGCCTGCACCGGGCGGCGGCGGCGGTGGCCACTCCCGACCAGTGCACGTGACGAGGCAGTGTGGGTCGGCTCCCTGTGGTTCAGTGAAGTCGGCGGCGGCGGTGGCGGCCACTGCCGACCAGTGCACGTGACGAGGCAGTGGGGTCGGCCCGTGGTTCAGAAGTCGTCGGCGGCGGCGGCGGCCACCCCGACCAGGCACGACGAGGCAGTGGGGTCGGCTCCGTGGTTCAGGAAGTCGGCGGTGGCGACGGCGGCCACTGCCGACCAGTGCACGGACGAGGCAGTGGGTCGGCCCGGTTCAGGAAGTCGGCGGCGGCGGCGGCGGCGCCACACCCGACCATGCACGACGAGGCAGTGGGTCGGGGCTCCTGTGGTTCAGTGAAGTCGGCGGCGGCGGTGGCGGCCACTGCCGACCAGTGCACGGACGAGGCAGTGTGGGTCGGCTCCCGTGGTTCAGTGAAGTCGGCGGCGGCGGCGGCGGCCACTGCCGACCAGTGCACGTACGAGGCAGTGTGGGTCGGCTCCCTGTGGTTCAGTGAAGTCGGCGGCGGCGGCGGCGCCACACCCGACCAGTGCACGTGACGAGGCAGTGTGGGTCGGCTCCCTGTGGTTCAGTGAAGTCGGCGGTGGCGGCGGCGGCCACTGCCGACCAGTGCACGTGACGAGGCAGTGTGGGTCGGCTCCCTGTGGTTCAGTGAAGGCGGCGGTGGCGGCGGCGGCCACTGCCGACCAGTGCACGTGACGAGGCAGTGTGGGTCGGCTCCCTGTGGTTCAGTGAAGTCGGCGGCGGCGGCGGCGGCCACACCCGACCAGTGCACGTGACGAGGCAGTGTGGGTCGGCTCCCTGTGGTTCAGTGAAGTCGGCGGTGGCGACGGCGGCCACTGCCGACCAGTGCACGTGACGAGGCAGTGTGGGTCGGCTCCCTCTGGTTCAGTGAAGTCGGCGGCGGCGGCGGCGGCGGCCACACCCGACCAGTGCACGTGACGAGGCAGTGTGGGTCGGGGCTCCCTGTGGTTCAGTGAAGTCGGCGGCGGCGGTGGCGGCCACTGCCGACCAGTGCACGTGACGAGGCAGTGTGGGTCGGCTCCCTGTGGTTCAGTGAAGTCGGCGGCGGCGGTGGCGGCCACTGCCGACCAGTGCACGTGACGAGGCAGTGTGGGTCGGCTCCCTGTGGTTCAGTGAAGCCGGCGGTGGCGGCGGCGGCCACACCCGACCAGTGCACGTGACGAGGCAGTGTGGGTCGGCTCCCTGTGGTTCAGTGAAGCCGGCGGTGGCGGCGGCGGCCACTCCCGACCAGTGCACGTGACGAGGCAGTGTGGGTCGGCTCCCTGTGGTTCAGTGAAGTCGGGATGCGGCTCTTCGCCGTGGCGGTCGAGAAGCGAGCTAGCAACCCGACCGTCGACTGCCTAGATCACCATTGTGATGTTGCCAGCTGGTCTGTGTGGGACTGCCGTCGCATGGGAATGCTGTCTTTCCCGTTGCCATTCTGGTGGGGTGGGGGTTGCTATGTTGTTTTAGCAATCAAGCGTAACGAAAAATGTGCGAGGTTTCATTTGTATTTTGTGCCGTCCCTGTGGTCCGCTGTGGTAACGGTCGTGTCCCACCTGTAGTGTCGTGTGTATCCCACCTGTGGTGTCGTGTGTATCCCACCTGTGGTCCGCTGTGGTAACGGTCGTGTCCCACCTGTGGTGTATGTATCCCACCTGTGAAGTCCCTGTAGTCTGCTGTGACACCGGCCGTGTCCCACCTGTGGTGTCGTGTGTATCCCACCTGTGGTGTCGTATGTATCCCACCTGTGAAGTCCCTGTAGTCTGCTGTGACACCGGCCGTGTCCCACCTGTGGTGCCGTGTGTATCCCACCTGTGGTGTCGTGTGTATCCCACCTGTGATGTCCCTGTAGTCCGCTGTGACACCGGCCGTGTCCCACCTGTGGTGTCGTGTGTGGACATCTGTGGTGTCCCTGTAGTCTGCTGTGACACCGGCCGTGTCCCACCTGTGGTGTCGTGTGTGGACATCTGTGGTGTCCCTGTAGTCTGCTGTGACACCGGCCGTGTCCCACCTGTGGTGTCGTGTGTGGACATCTGTGGTGTCCCTGTAGTCTGCTGTGACACCGGCCGTGTCCCACCTGTGGTGTCGTGTGTGGACATCTGTGGTGTCCCTGTAGTCTGCTGTGACACCGGCCGTGTCCCACCTGTGGTGTCGTGTGTGGACATCTGTGGTGTCCCTGTAGTCTGCTGTGACACCGGCCGTGTCCCACCTGTTGTGTCATGTGCTGGCAGGGCTCTCTGGTAGGCATCTGCGGCGCCGTCGGCTCCGGCAAGTCGTCCCTGTTGGCGGCCGTGCTGGGACTGATGAGGCTGAAGTTCGGAAAGGTGAGACGGCCGATGACAGACGTTGCCGGGGCACCTCAAGTCCGTCGGTGGCTGAGCGTCTGGGGAAGCTACTGGTCTGCGCTGTGCCAAACTGCTGTGCTGTTGTGCTGCGAGTTGCGTCACGGTGTGCTCTGCACCAATCGGGACCGGGCATGAATGGTAACGACGAGTGCCCGAGCAACTCGGAATCCTTTCCTTCATGAAGGCACTCTCATAGCTGTAATATTTCCGGTGAAAATATTTTGCCGGTGGATTATGGTGACTGGCCCTCCTCCCTCAGTATGAATGAAGCCGTGGCATTGGGTTCTGCTGTGCTGTGATGTGCTGTGATGTGATGTGATGTGATGTGCTGTGCTGTGCTGTGCTGTGCTGTGCTGTGCTGTACTATGCAGTGCTTTGGTGGTTTTATTTAGTATTATTTAGGTTTTAATTTAGGTCCCATTTCTGGTATGGCAGAAGTTCAAGGGAATATTCGATCTCTTTGTCGGAATAAACAGTTGGTGTCAGCAAGCTGTGCTCCGGAAGGACTGTCGGTGTAGAGGTGTAGCTGATCACCTGGAAAACAAATATTAAGTGAGAAAAGCGTCAAACGTGACAGGTGAGAGACACGCCTTCCAGCAGATAGATAGTCAAGGAACCTGCCGATGCTTAAGCCTTAGTGGCTTTGGAAGGCTTACGCCCCGCAACGGCGTAACCTAGGATCACGGAATAAACACGAGCGTTTCGCTTTATTCTGTGTGTCATAAATTTTAATTTGCGTGCCTATTTTACCCCACACCATTTTATATCTTGACATGCGTTCCAGATGTATCACTTCCAACCAGCGAGACTGTTTGAAAGCGCAGTATTTACGGCGGGGAGAACGAGCGTTGTGTTTGGTGTGCTATCAAATGTTGTACTGCAGGGAGTTGTACTGTCAGATGTACTCTGGTGGTCTGCTGTTGACTGTTGTACTGTGTGGTGTTGTACTGTACATTTTGTACTGCTTGGTGCTGTACTGTAAATGTACTGCATTCAAATGTTGTACATCATTCTGGTGTACGGCCAAATATTGTATTTCATGGTGTGGTACTGTCAAATGTTGTAGTGTGTAGTGATGTACTGCATGCTGTTGTACTGTTAAATGTTGTACTGTGTTGCTCTGTACTGCAAAATGTTGTATTCTGTGCAATGGTGGAGTTTCCTATTCTTTTGGTGGGTATGGGCTCCACCATCTTTGCCTTGGTCCCACCAACTTCCTTCTCTCTTAACATGATATCCTATGGTGTGAGCCCCACCAACCAAATTTGCAGCATTCATTGCTTCCACAGATTGAGTTCTGCCAATCATTTTCAAATCTCTACCTATGACTGTGTGGTGTTGCGCTATTTGCTAGCTACAACTAGTTCTATCCACTCTGCTTGAACGATGGTTTTAACTGGGTAGTGCCATGTGGCTGCATAAACTTCCCTAACGTCATCTGATAATATTTGGGGAGAAGCCCTCCAGCACGCAAAAGAATGTATCCACACCAGCCGTGTATCTTGACATTTCCTTGTAGGTGCACAATGTGCATCACCCACATTGTGTGAATCCACAACCCTGTGTCATATATTTTGTCCACTCATGCCCTTTTTGGTATCTTTTTATTCAGAGCATGCAATGGATATAATGGCTGAAGTGACTAAGCATCCAAAGTCAATGATTTGGGCATATATTTCAGGAAAATTTTGATCTGCCAGGGTGTTTGAGAAATTTTAACCTTGAATCATCCAGCGTAACAACATGCTGGATGTTTGTTTGAGAATGTCACCATGAAGTGGCCCGGATCGAGCTACACACTGAACAGTTTCTGTATGCATATGTATGTGAGTGAGTGGAGAGTTGAGGTCGCTGGCAAACATACAGAAGGTGAAAACTCGAAGGAGTTTTTCTTGCACTAGTAACTTATGCTTTATGAATTCTCGGTTTCTCAGCTTGTGGACATTTTGTTCATATACTGCTGTGTTATTTCATATTTGGCATGCTTTCGCTGCGATGTAGTATTTAATTTGTAAAGCAATTAAATTTATATTTTGCGTGTAAAGAAAGCATACGACCTTCAATATACCAGGAGGTGCTGAGTTGACATCAAAAGTAACGTTAAGGATTGTACTTTATTAGGTACTCAACGTTTCGGCCAGGGGCCATCGTCAGGAGTGATATAAAAATGTCAAGTTAAGCAATTGAAAAAAAAAAAGCACGCGAGAAAAAAAGCGTGCAAAGACACGTGGAATGCAGAAAAGCCTCCTCAGTGGTGCAGACACTTAAAGAAACTCCAAACCAGAAACAAACTAGGTCAAGATAGAATCCTCTGAGGAAGCCCGAGCCGATGGTCCACATACATATCGATACATACACTCACGCACATATATAGACATAGATCCAATATAACGCGTAATACATAGAATATAATTTATGTTTATGTAATTTAAGTGATATACCAAGACGTCGTTTGCGTGTTTAGTTGCGGCCGTAGATTACGTATGTGTAGAGATTCGAGGACCTTTAGATCAGCGTTGTCCCTGGCTGTTGCTAGAATTTCTACTTTGAAGTTTGTGTTAGTGTCGCTGTGTTCCATGTTATAATGTTTGTCGATCATGTGTTCGCCTAAAGGTGTGTATGCTCTTCGAAGTCTGGCATCTCCCAAGTGCTCATTGTACCTATCCCTGATACTACGTTTGGTTTCACCGACATAAAATATTCCAAGACAGCGGTTGCACGTTATTTTATAAACTACGTTTTTTCGCGTGCATCTACCTTTGAGCCCGTTGATGCAGGTGTGGCACGTTCTTCTACCAGCAGGGCATGGCGGAATTTCCAGGGCTGAGCGGACCAGGTAAGATTTCAGCGTAGGTCCGCTAGTCCAGGCTACCCTAACATGGTTTAGATGAGACGAACGGATGGCTGCGTTTACCTGTCGACATAGTTGGTCATCGACAAATGGAAGTCTCATGTAAACATAGTTGGGATTACTACCCGCTCGATGCCGACGTTGCCCACTTATCCTACTCCTGTTGTGAGGGTGAACAGCACGAGCGGCGGAGTGTACCCGATGTGCTGGGTATCCGTTTTCCAGGAAAAGAGTTGTCATCTTCGCAAGGCTCCGCTCGCATGAAATAGTATCGGAGGAGACTCGTGCTGCTCTCCTCATTTGGGATGTTAAAACGGCCTTTTTAGTAGCCATCGGGTGGGCCGAATCATAGTGCAAGATGATGGGGGCTGCCATAGGTTTAAAGTACAGTTCGGTGGTGTAGCTCCCATCAGCCTGAACTACAAACAACGTATCAAGGAAAGGAATCGAACTGCTATGACCAGTGTGTTCTAAGGTGAACTTGATGCTGGAGTGTTGTTGGTTAATTTCTGCAAAGAAGTCGAGCAGAGAGGCCAAGCCATGTGTCCAAACACCAAAAATATCGTCTATATACCTCATGTAGAGAGCTGGTTTCAAATGCTGTAGAGAGCTGGTTCCTGCTGTTCACCCTCACAACAGGAGTAGGATAAGTGGGCAACGTCGGCATCGAGCGGGTAGTAATCCCAACTATGTTTACATGAGACTTCCATTTGTCGATGACCAACTATGTCGACAGGTAAACGCAGCCATCCGTTCGTCTCATCTAAACCATGTTAGGGTAGCCTGGACTAGCGGACCTACGCTGAAATCTTACCTGGTCCGCTCAGCCCTGGAAATTCCGCCATGCCCTGCTGGTAGAAGAACGTGCCACACCTGCATCAACGGGCTCAAAGGTAGATGCACGCGAAAAAACGTAGTTTATAAAATAACGTGCAACCGCTGTCTTGGAATATTTTATGTCGGTGAAACCAAACGTAGTATCAGGGATAGGTACAATGAGCACTTGGGAGATGCCAGACTTCGAAGAGCATACACACCTTTAGGCGAACACATGATCGACAAACATTATAACATGGAACACAGCGACACTAACACAAACTTCAAAGTAGAAATTCTAGCAACAGCCAGGGACAACGCTGATCTAAAGGTCCTCGAATCTCTACACATACGTAATCTACGGCCGCAACTAAACACGCAAACGACGTCTTGGTATATCACTTAAATTACATAAACATAAATTATATTCTATGTATTACGCGTTATATTGGATCTATGTCTATATATGTGCGTGAGTGTATGTATCGATATGTATGTGGACCATCGGCTCGGGCTTCCTCAGAGGATTCTATCTTGACCTAGTTTGTTTCTGGTTTGGAGTTTCTTTAAGTGTCTGCACCACTGAGGAGGCTTTTCTGCATTCCACGTGTCTTTGCACGCTTTTTTTCTCGCGTGCTTTTTTTTTTTTTCAATTGCTTAACTTGACATTTTTATATCACTCCTGACGATGGTCCCTCGGCCGAAACGTTGAGTACCTAATAAAGTACAATCCTTAACGTTACTTTTGATGTCAACTTCCTCCTGGTATATTGAAGGTCGTATGCTTTTTTAAACCCAAGGTTTAAACCCAGGTCTAAGAGCCATTCTTCGTTGTATTAAATAAATTTATATTGTTTAATACAACGAAGAATGGCTCTTAGATGCTCCTGGGTTTTAGACATTGCGTGTAAAGAAAATATACGACCTTCAATATACCAGGAGGTGCTGAGTTGACATCCAAAGTAACGCTAAGGATTATACTTTATTACTCAACGTTTCGGCCAGGGCCATCGTCAGGAGTGCGATGAATCATCCAGCGTAACAAATTTATATTTCTTCAACGAATTCCTTTCATATTGTACATCAAAGTTAACACGGGAAAGGAGTTGCATCAGGGCCAAGCTTAAAACATGAAAACGGAACGCATTGCCTCTTGGGGGTGTAGATGTCTGTCGTAAAAGCGCGTGTGACTCGATGGCAAAGCGGTGCCGCTCCTGGCGAAAACTAATGCCGCCTGTGAGAATTGAACTCACGACCCCTGGTTTACGAGACCAGTGCTCTGCCTCTGAGCTAAGGCGGCTTGCGGGTCCAGCGGTGAACTCATCGGCATGGTTCGTTCCATTTGGCCAATTTGAAAGTGTCCAGGCCTGGCTGGCTGTGTTGTAGATATTGTTTGGTATTCATTGCGTAGTGGGGCGCCACCCGAAAGTCTTTCTGGTAAATTTTATCCGCTTCCGTAAGTGTGCAAGCGCGCGGTATGCTGAGTGATGGCCTCTCCGGTCTTTACCCGCTGTACAGGCAGATATGCAGCCAGAAGGCTGCGCGACATTTTTGGAGTTACAAAAGTTTGGAACGCAGGCGGTTCTTTAAATCAAGATATCCAGACCCAATGGCATCAATGATCTTTACATAGTGCAACGGATTTTTTTTTCAGCCACAGGCGCCCCTCTCAGACTACGGGGTCTTGAGTCCCCCCACCCCCCAACCCCCCGGCATCTCCAGTCTTGATGAGACAGGGATTTAGGAGCGCCGGTGAAAATTACGTTGAGAGTCCAGCTTCATTTAGCCCCATGAGGCTAATAGTTGTGATCATGAGAAATGATGGGGCCATGGACCCCTTGACCTCCTGTGCTTATATGTCCATGTTTGGCAGGTAGACTCTTCCTTGCACCCCCAGGATGTACAGGATGCTTCAAGTCTATTGAAAAGCCTGTACTCTGAATACTTCTTGTAGCCATCTTTTTATAATACTCAGAAAAAATTCAGGCGCACCTCATTGGCCTTGATAAAACAATGTCCAGTAAAAAGTGATAGGATGATAAAAAAAATATTGCCTGCCCTGAGCTAATGCCTGATTGCCCCACTGAACTCCAAGCAACCATGAAGGGGATGGGGTATGCCCCATATCCTCCAGCGGTGCTGTTGCTCATGGGATGGAATGCTCTCTCAGGAGATCGGGTGAAGAGCGAATCGACAGTTCACTTTATAACCGTACCAGATGGGCAATAACTGACCTTGTACTAGATGCGCCCCTAAGCCATGGGTGTTGATGTTTAAAAATTATTGGGGGGGGATACACGAAGGCAATGAGCAGACCAAAATGCATGGGGGAGGGGCAAAATCCATAGGCTCCCATATTCAAAGTTAAAGTTATTAGGAGTGGGGCAAAGGCACCATTGAGGGGTCTGTTGCCTCCTCAAAGGTATATAAAACAATAACCCTGCCTTAAGCCCAAATAATCAATCAGTGAAGAATCGTGCCGTGTATGTGTCGCGCATGGGTAAGTAACACGATGTTTCTGTTTTCGTTCGACAGGTGGCTCTGGACGGCTCCTGCGCCTATGTCAGTCAACAGCCGTGGATTCTGAACGCGACCCTGAAGGAAAATATTCGGTTCGGCCATAGCTTTGACGCCAAGAGGTAGCCATGCAGTCGCAGATAGTATATTCTCGAACTTACCCTTTTTTAAGTGCTAGTTTAGAGCATGTGTTGGAATAGTTTGGTGATGGCCATGGCTTTATGAATGTTTGTGTGAAACTCGTCTGCCGGCGTCTTAGCATGTAGTAGATAGGCAGCTCTGATGTCAGTGCTACCTTGATGTTTAACTTTCACGTGACTGACAGTATTGGTGTATTGTGACAGTATTGGTGCAACTTGTACCGTATCTGATAACGCCAAGCGTGGTTGCTATTATGGGTGGAGCCACAGACACCAGTGTTCCGAACAAACACTGGCGAGTGTCTGAACGGCAGAGCTGCAGGTCACTGAAGGGTCATCTTGGCTCACTGACCCACATGATTAAAATGAGTGTAACTTCACAACGGATGGACATACGTAGATGATTTTGAATTTTGAATTTTGATAGTTAGGACGATCATTCACCAATGCAGTCCCGTGGTAGGCGCGCAGTTATGCAGCGCTCACGCGTGTGCGTCGGTGCTGGGGATTGCGGTGTTCCATCTTGTCACCCACAAGTCCACACAGCACGGCCCCCGCCGACAGGTACTTATCGGCTCTGCGCGCGTGCTCACTGCACCACGACGTCACCACACTGCGTTTCCCCGCCGACAGGTACTTCTCGGCTCTGCGCGCGTGCTCACTGCACCACGACGTCACCACACAGCGTTTCCCCGCCGACAGGTACTTCTCGGCTCTGCGCGCGTGCTCACTGCACCACGACGTCACCACACAGCGTTTCCCCGCCGACAGGTACTTCTCGGCTCTGCGCGCGTGCTCACTGCACGATGACGTCACCACACTGCCGGGCGGCGACGAGACGGAGATCGGCGAGCGGGGTATCAACCTGAGCGGGGGGCAGAAGCAGCGCGTGGCGCTGGCCCGCGCCCTCTACGCTGGCCGGTCAGTAGCCGCGCATGCTGCCCCGGCATGTGTGTCGTTGACTCTGCATGCTGGTAGCGACTGACTGGCCGTCGGGAAAGACGGCCACTTCGGTCATTTCGGCGTAGGTCGCTGGTAGGTACGTCCTAGCAAGCGCATGGACACGCCCCATCACGCTCAGTGTGAAAACGCTCTCCTGAATGTGCATTTGCAGTTGAACGTGGGGGAGGGGGCACATGCAGCTATTTTCTGGTTCCCACAGAGCTAGTGGTTCGGGTTGTCATAGGTGGGGCATGTTGCCACGGCTCTACTCGGCCCTACACGGGTGGTGCCAACCATTGTCTCCGGCGAGTATCTCTTCAATCTAGTTCAATCCAGCTACCTATGGCATGGCAGAGATACCCGCGCCCTCCCGCGAACTTCTCGGACCGCGAGACAGGCGGTATCCACCGGTTCACCACTGGCACCCACCGGGCGGCGCTCGATGGTCCGTGTGGTCTGCAGCGCGCCCGGCGCTGACGCTGTGTCATAATATTGCTTTTCCGTCGGATGTTCAATGTCGAAAAGTGTAATGGGATGTTGAAATTCACCATGGAGATATTGCCATTCGAAATCTTTTTTTTTAGAACTTGATTTTGGGCCAACGGCTACTTATGACCATGTCTTTTGTTTCTTTGCGGGTACACAGTTTATGGATGGCCATATTAGCGACAATGGAAAAAAATACCTATACTAGAAGCTGGTGTGGAGCAGACCACGTCATCGGTAATCCCGTTACCTGGAATTACGTTACGAGATCACGATCCTGTTTGATGAGCATCAGGATAAGTATGAGTGAGATATTGTTAGAAGCGAGGCATGCAGACTTCATAAACACGCACCAAGGAGCACGATGTCGATGCCACCTTTGGAAGGATGTCGAGTCGGTGTTGAGGAAGTGGTATATCCCGCCCTGTTTCACGAATAATTTCTCACTGGCGTGACGTCGCTGGCCGTCGGCAGTTGGCAGCCCGGTCGGCTGCGTTGGCAGTTGGCAGCCCAGTTGGCAGCCCGGTCGGCTGCGTTTTGTCCCGCTCCAGCTCTGGAGTCGGATGTGAGACAAGTTTCGAGTGCGGAGTCTGGACGGGCGAGCCGGCGGATCGCGCCAGGCGGTTCCTCGTCGTGTGCGGCGTGTGGAAGGCGGGAGGGAAGGCTCAGATGTGGCGCCGAGACACGCGTAGGGATCGATGGTGTGTCTCGTCGCCGAGGAGTCTGGAATGCGCTGCGAAATTTCGTGCTAGTAGCATCTTCCTTGTTTTTTTAGTCGTGATATACTCCCAGCTGGGGAAAATCACGGGCAGTACGTCAGTTGGGACTGCCGTATCGGAGGTCTGGGCGTGGCCAGTTCAGTCAGGTTCGCAGCGACTAATGATGTCACCATTTCAAATAATTTCCTCGGTCAACCAGTATGCAGCTGATCGAGTCAGTCAAATTCTTCTCGGCCTTTCAGTCACTCCCTGCGACCGTCAGGATTAGTCAAACCCACCCTCGGTCCGTATGGCGAGGCCGTCCACTGGTGGAGGTAGCCGTAGGGTTCCCGGTGAGCGCCCGGTGCAGGCGTGGTGCGGAAGGAGAGGGGTGCCGGCGCGCGCGGCAAGGGCACCGGGCAGTGTCTGAGGTGGAGGCCCGGGTGGACGCTCGCGACCGGGGTCCACCGGCGGTCGGCCCCATCGAAGGCCACCAACGGAAAGTGAGCCGCCCCTCGGCGTCTGGGTCCCGCCGACCTTGGCTTGGCAGAGCGCCGTGGTCAGCTCATTTGACTTTCAGCAGGCCGGGTCCCATCCAGGCACCGCGTCGTCGCGTCCGCCGGCAGCACATGACCGGCCGCCTGGCCCGTCTGGTCGGTACGAGTGCATGCAGAGCGGTCGGTCGCCCGGTCGGTCGCCCGGTCCGCGGCAGGGTAGCGGCCGGGGAGATCCCGCACCGCCGTGTCGGCTCACGCCCCGGGTGGGACTCGGCGGTCGAGACGCGCCGCGGCCGCTGCTGTTTGAAGTCGGCCAGCTGGCGAATTTCTGTGGTGAAAAGTTTCGCTGTGTGGTGCGTTGTGATAATTCGGCTATGTTGCGTTGTTTTGCGCTGTTTCCAGTCTCCCGACGAGCCGAGCGCTGTGAGTACGTGTGTCATCCAGTTGCGCATGCTAATGCGGTGGCGACGGGATCAGATCGCATGCGGTCGAGGTGGGGCAGATGAGCTCGGCGGCAGTGGTCAAGGCCACATGCAAATATCCGACCGACTGTCATGATATGAAGACCGAACAGCCGACCTATCACGGTCGCGTGCCAGCATCAGTTTGGCACGTGCTCGCCGACGGGACCGGCGGCGGGCTGGCCGGCCGGCCTCTCGTCACGTGCCCGCCGGAGACCACCTGTCGTCGTGACCCTCTCGTGGTCTCGACCACCTGTCGTCGTGACCCTCTCGTCACGTGCCCGCCGGAAACCACCTGTCGCTGCCGATGTTTCGGGAGATTCTGTCGCCTGTTTGGTGTGTTTGTGTGTGCGGCGGTGTTGTACATTTTTGCTTTCTGTTTCCGCCTGTCGATGGGTCATCGCTGCTGTCCCGAAAGGTCGTTCGGCCGAGTGCCGGCCGACACTGGTGCCCCGGTTCTGGTGAGACGGGGGTCGCGAGTCGCTGTGCGCGCTCGCACCTCGCTGCCGGCCGAGCGGGTCGGCCGGCAACTGGTCCGTTGAGTTCGAAGACGTCCGTTGTGGCTGCCGTGCCGGAGGACTGACTGGGAGCACAAATTTCCCGTTTAATTGAAGCTTCCGATTCGGGTGGTGGTTCCAGAATCCACCTTCGCAAGCTCTATTTCTCATGAACGCTCATTCATTGGAGCTGCCGCAGCCACCGCTTCCTACGAATATCGCCGTCCACCACTAATTCGCAGATATTTTGATTTTTAGCGTGCTGCTTGTTTGGTTTCGGGCTTTTTGGCGATTGAGTCTGAATTTCAGCGTGGTGGGCTAGCCCGGCCACAAAGTGGCTCCGGCGACTGGATGACGCAGCGAGGTGTACCTACCGATGCCAGTGGAGATGGGCTGCAGTGACGTTTATCTACCGCAGTGGACCTATTTCAATGACATACACACACACACACATGTATATATATATGTATATTATGTTATATATAACCGACCTATGTATACAGACTCTGGACGTATTTCAGTGACGTATGCAGTGTCTAGAAGTAGAAAGTTTTCAGTGGAAATACACTACCAACAATATTAATCTTGGCATTTTTCGGCCTCAATCGACATCACCATGCCTACCTGGATCACAATACTGTAATTGAAGACCTCGACACATTATCAGCTTGTCGATACCTAGCTCAATGTAAATAAAACAAAGTACATCGCCAACTGACCATTGAATATCACTAACGACCGATGCTGTTTTGAAGACGCTAGCAGCGACTTTCCAGCATTTGCATGTAGTGCACTATAACAGCTCCACCAACCGCCTGCCAATACGCTGCTGCCGAATGGTTTCAGGTAAAAAAATATTCCGAGAGCAGTCGGATGCAACCGAGAGGTCCACTTGAAGTCCGGCTTGATGTAGCGCTGCCTGTGCCTCAGTGGATGTGGCTGTTGCAGTCACGTGCCGTCGTCCATGTGACTGGACGGAGCAGCTGGAGGTAGCGCTGCCTGTTCCTCAGTGGATGTGGCTGTTGCAGTCACGTGCCGTCGTCCGGGCGACTGGACGGAGCAGCTGGAGGTAGCGCTGCCTGCTCCTCAGTGGATGTGGCTGTTGTAGTCACGTGCCGTCGTCCATGTGACTGGACGGAGCAGCTGGAGGTAGCGCTGCCTGTTCCTCAGTGGATGTGGGCGGCTGTCGCAGTCACGTGCCGTCGTCCATGTGACTGGACGGAGCAGCTGGAGGTAGCGCTGCCTGTGCCTCAGTGGATGTGGCTGTTGCAGTCACGTGCCGTCGTCCATGTGACTGGACGGAGCAGCTGGAGGTAGCGCTGCCTGTGCCTCAGTGGATGTGGCTGTTGCAGTCACGTGCCGTCGTCCATGTGACTGGACGGAGCAGCTGGAGGTAGCGCTGCCTGTGCCTCAGTGGATGTGGCTGTGACAGTCACGTGCCGTCGTCCATGTGACTGGACGGAGCAGCTGGAGGTAGCGCTGCCTGTTCCTCAGTGGATGTGGCTGTTGCAGTCACGTGCCGTCGTCCATGTGACTGGACGGAGCAGCTGGAGGTAGCGCTGCCTGTTCCTCAGTGGATGTGGCTGTCGCAGTCACGTGCCGTCGTCCATGTGACTGGACGGAGCAGCTGGAGGTAGCGCTGCCTGTGCCTCAGTGGATGTGGCTGTTGCAGTCACGTGCCGTCGTCCATGTGACTGGACGGAGCAGCTGGAGGTAGCGCTGCCTGTGCCTCAGTGGATGTGGCTGTTGCAGTCACGTGCCGTCGTCCATGTGACTGGACGGAGCAGCTGGAGGTAGCGCTGCCTGTGCCTCAGTGGATGTGGCTGTGACAGTCACGTGCCGTCGTCCATGTGACTGGACGGAGCAGCTGGAGGTAGCGCTGCCTGTTCCTCAGTGGATGTGGCTGTCGCAGTCACGTGCCGTCGTCCATGTGACTGGACGGAGCAGCTGGAGGTAGCGCTGCCTGTTCCTCAGTGGATGTGGCTGTCGCAGTCACGTGCCGTCGTCCATGTGACTGGACGGAGCAGCTGGAGGTAGCGCTGCCTGTTCCTCAGTGGATGTGGCTGTCGCAGTCACGTGCCGTCGTCCATGTGACTGGACGGAGCAGCTGGAGGTAGCGCTGCCTGTTCCTCAGTGGATGTGGCTGTTGCAGTCACGTGCCGTCGTCCATGTGACTGGACGGAGCAGCTGGAGGTAGCGCTGCCTGTTCCTCAGTGGATGTGGCTGTTGCAGTCACGTGCCGTCGTCCATGTGACTGGACGGAGCAGCTGGAGGGCGGTTCAGTGAATGGCATGTGGCTGTTTGACCAATGGCCAATTATTTCGAGTTGACGATGCACCCATTCATATATTTGTAATGCCTCGAATTGTTAAAATAGCCCAAGTTTTTTTCCTCTCTTTTTCACTGGAGGAACCCTTGCTCAATTAAGATCTAGCTTCGACCAAAAATTAATCCTTATTGAAGCTTTCATTAATCTCAATGCATATCGGATTTTGTGTAACTCGGAAAACATACATTCGTTATGAATATTGTTCATATCGTAAGGATACTGCCAGACGTAGAAAGGTCTTGCCTATGTGATGCCGATTCCACCTAGCCTATGCAGGGAAATATATATTATGCCTATGAAAATAAGGACAGAAATGTTCCGCTGACCCTGCACTTCAATTTCAGAGTGCCTTTGAAGACATTGGTTTGCAGGGAACGATTATGTGGCGTTTATCGTATCCACGTTCTGTGTCGACGTTCCATGTGGCCATTGCAGTTTCACATTCTTCACTCCCGTGGTGACGTTACTGACGGTATGCAAAGTATGTCTGACACTAATGCTTGTCGCATTCGTGGCGCCAATGTTGCGCTGTATTTGAGCTGTGGGGTGGGCATGCTTTCCGTTCTTTTTCCCTGCCGGTATGGAGTGCTTGAGCCTAATCTACTAATAAGAACGCTTATAACCGACAAATTAGGTGCATCCGAAAAGCTTCGCAATATCAACTGCACTCGGTTCCACACGTTATGGTTGGTGGTTAGTATGAACAGGCAACGCAATGATCTTAATATTTAATAGTTCATCAGCCCAACTTTCCAGTTAGTGCTATTGATTCCTTTTGATATGCAGGCTAATTTTCTAGCTCGCTTGATGTACTAAAATTATCGTCCCTTCTCGGTAGTTGGTTTTCCTTCTTTGTATTATTTCCAGGGTGCCTACTCTTTGTCGAACTTTGTCTTTGTGAATATGACGGGGAAAAGCTAGTGAAAAGTTTGTTTTTTTTTCGCACGAATTCTTAGGTTTGTAAAAGTGTGTTAACTTTGTTTGTGGCGCATATCTCACGCTCTTTTTTATTCATGGAGGACCATGGTTCAAATTATCTACTGGCGAACTGTGCTATGGTGAGGGGGAAGGAGTGTCGGCTCCAATCACAATGTTCCAATGTGCAATGGCCAACGCGCCAGAAATCTGAGTAGAGTCCATGCCTGGTTCGCCATACGCCTCCCCGACAACGCCGACACTGGCTGTTGATGACATACAAATCACGGCAAATGCCGCCTATAGCGGTTTGAATAGTGTAGGTGCTCTTCATAAATATCCAAAGCGCTTCCGGAAATCCACCGAAGACGGTGAAAGCCGTTATTGTTTGTTTCTCAAATCAGTTGGCCCAGCTGCTTTGCGTGTGTGCTTGCTTCTCGTTGATTGTTGAATTACTCACTTTGCGACGACGTCGTCATACCGGAAGTTTGTATATGGCGGGAAGTGCACTACTGGCGGGAAGTGTACACCAACAACTTGTCATGAGCATGACGACAAAACCGTACAATGGCTCACTGCTGTCTATGTGCCAACGACATTTGTTTTGAAAACCAACGCGAAATCGGCTCTTGTGAAGCACAAAATGTGGAAGAGACCCAGCGACGCGGAGACGGCGGCTGCGAAAACTGTTCAGCTGCTATGCAGGTCAGATGCATCTATGTCAGCGACCTGTGGTGAGAGTGAACAGCCGTCGGAGATCGCAGCGACATCTCAAGGCCGGCAAGGAATGCGCGAGTGGAGACGATGTGCTGAAGGCGGATATTTTATGAACACTAAGAACCGTGGAGACGCCTAACTCATGCCGGAGCTGTGATGGTATCGGAGATGTGACGAAGAACATGTTTCCTGACTGTGTCATCACACGCTCTCTCAGTTTGGGACCCAATACAATTGGCTGCCGCAGTACCTTCGGGATCGTGTCATGCTCCAAGAGCCTCCTAACAGAAAACAAGATAAAACATGATGAGTCTAAGCTGCTCTTGGATGGAAGTCTCAACGAGCACATGCTCCAGAAACAGCTGGATGTGCTGGACCGACTTCGTGATGCTGGATCTGTGACTGCAAAGTACTGAGGAACCGAATACTCGGTGCATGTTACTGCCGGTGGCCTGCTTGGTAGCACGTTGGAGGTAGCCGAGTCCCAATGGATAAGGAAGCGGGTCATTCACCGAGTGCTGGTGTATGAGCCACGTATGCCACGCGGACAGTGATGGCAGACGGCTGAGCACGTGCAACATAAGGGCGTGGGGTTGCTCAATGTAGGGCCGTGTGACCTCCACGCCGTACATAATGCATTCACACCCGGAAGCCAGGCGACATACTGGGAGCTCCAGTGCTTCTTCTCAGCTGACTATTATCTTTTAAGACAGGCTGCTCGGAGGGAATATTTTGGCTGCGAGTACCTTCCCGCTCCGCCACTGCTCTATTAGATGGGTGGAGAGCATACCAGTGGCGCAGATAGTCATGTAAATGCCACCGCATCTGCGTGGGTATGTGAACGCGGTCGATAAATATAATAAACGATGGAGTTTTGGGGGCTAGACTACTTGCCTTTGTATCAGTGGCGATAGAAGTGTGGAAGTTTCCCGTGAAGTTTCAGTGTGAAGGGGCAGCTGCCTCCTTACCTGTCACGTGATACCATTCAACTGTGCTAAAGCCTGCTGCAGCTCATTGTGAAGGTAGTTGCGTGCTGAGGCCTACGGTTTATGACTACGGCCAGAATGATCGTTTGATAGCATTTACATGATGAGGACATTGGTCTATGCGACAAGTCTTCTGCGGCTTCAGCATTGGACGTTTGTTGAAACCTTCGAAAGAAGGTGACGAACTGTGCTCAAAAGGGGCGGTGAAAGAGTTCATCCTAATTTCTGGCACCAGCATCTTGCAGAATAGCTCTATGCGCCTAGCATTTGTTCGCGCATTGAATTGATTTGTTCTGCAGCGGTTCATTGAAGAGCCATAACTCGGCTGGAAGATAATGAATATCCGCCCAATGAACCTCAGTAACGCTGAGAGGCTCAATCGAAGTGCGGTAACGCTAGGTCTGAGCATGATGCGTTAACAAGGAAAGCAGAAGCTCGTGGCCGTTTCAGCTCATTCCGCGAACCGGATGGCAGTCTGGATACTCTGCACTTTGAAGCTCTTGATGAAAAGCGCGAGTACGCGGGTGTAGTGCTCATGCGTCTGCTGCTGGCGCATGGCCAAGCTGCAGTTAAGCGCGGCTTCTCCGGTCAGCAAGCACACCTCTGAAGAGAACGTGGCGGTGAACGCTGCCACCAAAGCGTGTGATAATCGATGACAGTAAATATGTGAGTGGCGTGGCGAGCGTAAAGCGTGACAAGGCTGTGACTACTACTGTGGGTGCGCGCAACAAGCTTAGCCAGCATCTGGAAGATAAGAAGCGGTTCGACGAATCTCAGCGCAGTAGCGAGAAAAGAAGGCGTAAATCATCTGAGATATTCGATCTCAAAGCAGATACAAAGAAGTTTAGTGGTGAAGCATATATGCTGGAGGAAGATGTTGACAATTTTGTCTACATAATTGTCTTCTCTTGTCTTGACCTGCACTTGTCTTGTCTACAGACAGAAGAAGCAAGCACTCGGTTGCTGCTAACGAAAGCAAGTACCCTCCGGAAAGGCTGTGACGAGTGAAAGCTTTGGAGTCGCTAAACTACTGACAAATTGAAAAGGAGAAGCGTTAGTTGTTCTTGGGACTGGAGCTTTTCATGTGCATTGGTTGCTTACAACGAACTGTTGTGTCGTGTGTGTTAATTGCCTGCTGACAGTGAAGTCACTGTTTTTCACACAATGAAAACAAAATCACTGAATGCAACTTTTTCATTACAAAAATGTACTGAAAGCTGAGAGAAGTACAGAGACAGATAAAAATACAGAGACGCAGAGCAGTGCAAAGACGGAGAGCAGTACAGTGGTGGAGAGCAGAACAGAGAGCGGGTCTGGTGCGATCTTGACATTTTTCAGAACATTGTATTCCTCAAACGGCGATGTGTAGAAAACGAGCGATAGCAAAGCAGTGCTGCGTGAAAATGCTTGTTCTAATCCTCGGCTGCTCGAGAATCACACTGCTAATGCCACGTTAGGTTTGTAA
This sequence comes from Ashinkailepas kermadecensis, assembly GCA_034440615.1. NCBI lineage: Eukaryota > Metazoa > Arthropoda > Thecostraca > Neolepadidae > Ashinkailepas > Ashinkailepas kermadecensis. The sequence goes on along the minus strand of JAOTOM010004808.1, from coordinate 164,902 downwards.
AAAGTATGCATTGTTGCCGCACATGATGTGCAACAGTTGGTATGTTTTGAACCGCGAGAAGCGTACGCACACTGCATTTTGGAAGAGGATCCCAAAATTGTCGAGTTGGCCACCTTGCGAAGTTGACTGTGCCCGTGTTGTGTGATTGTGGGCGTTGGAAACTTGTTGGGATGCATGTGTAACTAAGTTATAACCATAGGCCATTTTAGGTATGATACATTATACATGATGATCCTTCAGTACACGATTGTACTCTGAATTAGGAAGGGAACTTGATGCAAGTAATATGATGCAAATGTGATGTATCTTCTTCCCACTCAACCAAGCCACTTTAAACACCCAGCATGTTGCACTTGTCTGCCTAGGTTTTTATATGCACAGCGGTTGGATAGTCGTCGAGGGCAGGATCGGGACATATATTGTGGTTGACGAGAAGGGGATGCAGATAAATACAGTGCACCTGAACAAGCGAAGTTTGTAAAAATGTAAATGTTTTATGTATATATATGTATACTGACTGCGCATGTGTTTCAGTGAAGTGTACCTGCTGGACGACCCGCTGGCAGCGGTGGACTCGCACGTCGGGAAGCACATCTTCCAGGAGTACATTAAGACTGCCCTGCAGTCCAAAACGGTGCTGTTCGTCACTCATCAGTTGCAGGTTAGTGACTGATTGGGACAGGTCAGGGCAGCCCCCGCCCTGCTCAGATCCGTTGTCGATGCCTCCGTCGATGGTGCGTACTTTTGCGCGGTGGGATGGTGTGGGCTGTGGTGTTTGCTGTGATGTGTGGTGTGGTATCTTGTGTTGTATGTTGTGTTTTGTGGTTTGTGAAGCAGAGATGGAACTTGTTCAACCTAATTGGTAGGGAAAGACGGTCTTTTGCGCTATTCTTGCCAGTCAACTCCCATGGGTCTCATGTCAAACCTCAGCAACGTTGGTGTGGGGAGAGGACAAGTTCACCCCCCCCCCCCCCCCCCTAACGAAAATATTGGAAGTTCCACCCCTGGTGTGGAGTCTGCCGTGTGATGTGATCATGCTTGTAGGTCTGAAGGGCATGCTTAATATGCTTCACTGCTTAAGCTTGGCTTAATGGCATGCTTAGGATGGGCATGCTTATGATGGGCTTAAGGACACGCTTAGGGTAGGCTTAAAGCATGTTTAAGATGCGTACGGACATGGTTGGGTGTGCTCAGTGCCTTCGTGTGCTCCGACTGGCTGTTGTGTGTCACAGTGTCGCAGTGTCTCAGTACGGTAACACATCGCTATGGCACCGGCGTGCGACAATCGCAGGGCGTGAGAGGCGGCGGCGACCCACCCTGTTAATAAACATAGCATTGGACACATGTGGTGTAGAGCACAGAAGCTGAGTATGGCGCGTTGCGTGAGCGGAGTGCTTTCACAGTTGTATCCTCCATTGTGAGGTCTGCTATAGTACCTCAGCCAGTGTGACACGGTCTGTTGCAGTACCTCAGCCAGTGTGACACTCTTCTGCAGTACCTCAGCCAGTGTGACACGGTCTGTTGCAGTACCTCAGCCAGTGTGACACGGTCTGTTGCAGTAACTCAGCCAGTGTAACGCGGTCTGTTGCAGTACCTCAGCCAGTGTGACACGGTCTGTTGCAGTACCTCAGCCAGTGTGACACTGTCTGTTGCAGTACCTCAGCCAGTGTGACACTGTCTGTTGCAGTACCTCAGCCAGTGTGACACGGTCTGTTGCATACCTAGCCAGTGTGACACTGCTGTCTGTTGCAGTACCTCAGCCAGTGTGACACTGTCTGTTGCAGTACCTCAGCCAGTGTGACACTGTCTGTTGCAGTACCTCAGCCAGTGTGACACTGTCTGTTGCAGTACCTCAGCCAGTGTGACACGGTCTGTTGCAGTACCTCAGCCAGTGTGACACGGTCTGTTGCAGTACCTCAGCCAGTGTGACACGGTCTGTTGCAGTACCTCAGCCAGTGTGACACGGTCTGTTGCAGTACCTCAGCCAGTGTGACACGGTCTGTTGCAGTACCTCAGCCAGTGTGACACTGTCTGTTGCAGTACCTCAGCCAGTGTGACACGGTCTGTTGCAGTACCTCAGCCAGTGTGACACGTTCAGTTACACGTCTCAGCCAGTGTGACACGGTCTGTTGCAGTACCTCAGCCAGTGTGACACTCTGCTGCAGTATCTCAGCCAGTGTGACACGGTCTGTTGCAGTACCTCAGCCAGTGTGACACGGTCTGTTGCAGTACCTCAGCCAGTGTGACACTGTCTGTTGCAGTACCTCAGCCAGTGTGACACGGTCTGTTGCAGTACCTCAGCCAGTGTGACACTGTCTGTTGCAGTACCTCAGCCAGTGTGACACTGTTGCAGTACCTCAGCATCTGTTGCAGTACCCACCAGTGTGACACGGTCTGTTGCAGTACCTCAGCCAGTGTGACACGGTCTGTTGCAGTACCTCAGCCAGTGTGACACGGTCTGTTGCAGTACCTCAGCCAGTGTGACACGGTCTGTTGCAGTACCTCAGCCAGTGTGACACGGTCTTTAGTATGTACACGGTCTGTTGCAGTACCTCAGCCAGTGTGACACGGTCCAGTACTCAGCCAGTGTGACACGGTCTGTTGCAGTACCTCACAGTGTGACACGGTTGCAGTACCTCAGCCAGTGTGACACTCAGCCAGTGTGACACTGTCTGTTGCAGTACCTCAGCCAGTGTGACACGGTCTGTTGCAGTACCTCAGCCAGTGTGACACGGTCTGTTGCAGTACCTCAGCCAGTGTGACACTGTCTGTTGCAGTACCTCAGCCAGTGTGACACGGTCTGTTGCAGTACCCATTACAAGCCAGTGTGACACGGTCTGTTGCAGTACCTCAGCCAGTGTGACACTCATACCAGCCAGTGTGACACGGTCTGTTGTTCAGTACCTCAGCCAGTGTGACACGGTCTGTTGCAGTACCTCAGCCAGTGTGACACGGTCTGTTGCAGTACCTCAGCCAGTGTGACACGGTCTGTTGCATCATTGATCTGTTGCAGTACCTCAGCCAGTGTGACACGGTCTGTTGCAGTACCTCAGCCAGTGTGACACTGTCTGTTGCAGTACCTCAGCCAGTGTGACACTGTCTGTTGCAGTACCTCAGCCAGTGTGACACGGTCTGTTGCAGTACCTCAGCCAGTGTGACACGGTCTGTTGCAGTACCTCAGCCAGTGTGACACGGTCTGTTGCAGTACCTCAGCCAGTGTGACACGTCTGTTGCAGTACCTCAGCCAGTGTGACACGGTCTGTTGCAGTACCTCAGCCAGTGTGACACTCTGCTGCAGTATCTCAGCCAGTGTGACACGGTCTGTTGCAGTACCTCAGCCAGTGTGACACGGTCTGTTGCAGTACCTCAGCCAGTGTGACACGGTCTGTTGCAGTACCTCAGCCAGTGTGACACGGTCTGTTGCAGTACCTCAGCCAGTGTAACACTCTGCTGCAGTATCTCAGCCAGTGTGACACGGTCTGTTGCAGTACCTCAGCCAGTGTGACACGGTCTGCTTCATGAGAAGCGGCCGGATAGTGGAGAGCGGGCCGCACGCGCAGCTGATGGCAGACGGAGCCGAATACGCCAGCCTCATCTCCGCCTACGTCGAGGAGGAGGAGCGAGGCGAGGGCGACGTCGACCCAGACTCTGAGCTGCTGCTGGAAACCCCGTCACGGTACGTGTGCTCTGGTGCGGTATGACACAGCATGTTCCATGCGGTGCCGCGTGTGGTAGGTTCAGCGTCTCTGTATGCCGCGATGACTGGTGTTCTCCACAATTACACACCATTGTAGGTCCCGCATGTCCTCTGTCATCTACAATTGCATCCTATTGTCGGTCCGCATGTCCTCTGTCATCTACAATTGCATCCTATTGTCGGTCCGCATGTCCTCTGTCATCCACAATTGCATACCATTGTAGGTCCCGTTTGTCTTCTGCTTGCCATGGTGTGCCTCGTGTGTGTTCTGTGTACTATGGTAGGTCTCGCGTGTCCTCTGTTTACCGTGGTGGACGTCGAAGGCCCTCCGTACACTATGGTGGATTTCCTGTGTGTCTTATGCACCGGCGTTGCGGCTGGCAACCACTCAATAGGTTGCGTGACCCCTGGCCCAAGATGAGAACGGCGGCACGTGCGTCCAGCATTCAGAGCTGGCAGGCTCAGCTTGTGTTAGCTGCTGCCCTGTCTCCAGTGTGTGGCGACCCTCGGCACGGGTCGGGTGGGGCCTGCTCGGTGTCGCACTGTCTGCTCAGGCTGAGCCGACGGACCCTGTTCCCGACGGCATCATCCGCCGCCTCCCGCTCGGCTAGCCAGATATGAGCGGCCCCTGGCGTGGAGCGGGTCATCCGCCGCCTCCCGCTCGGCTAGACAGATATGAGCGGCCCCTGGCGTGGAGCCGGTCATCCGCCGCCTCCCGCTCGGCTAGCCAGATATGAGCGGCCCCTGGCGTGGAGCGGGTCATCCGCCGCCTCCCGCTCGGCTAGCCAGATATGAGCGGCCCCTGGCGTGGAGCGGGTCATCCGCCGCCTCCCGCTCGGCTAGACAGATATGAGCGGCCCCTGGCGTGGAGCCGGTCATCCGCCGCCTCCCGCTCGGCTAGCCAGATATGAGCGGCCCGTGGCGTGGAGCGGGTCATCCGCCGCCTCCCGCTCGGCTAGACAGATATGAGCGGCCCCTGGCGTGGAGCGGGTCATCCGCCGCCTCCCGCTCGGCTAGCCAGATATGAGCGGCCCCTGGCGTGGAGCGGGTCATCCGCCGAACGGCATCATCCGCCGCCTCCCGTTCAGCTAGATTGGCTCGTCCCTCACCAGGCAATTAACGAACTAACCAATTGGTATTATCGAGTCGATGTTAAGATGGAAGCTCGAAGAAGTGGCTACAAGCTCGTCGTAGCCTCGCACTCATGACATGTTTTTATTGTCACAAGCGAAAGCATTTACATGGATACGCATGTTGGCTGGGTGCATATTTTATCATAGAATGAGGTCTTAGAATGAGCTCATCCTCATGATATCAATTACGTTTGATGAGAGAACAAAGTACGGAGGACGGTGAAGTGTGATAGAACATAGCGTGCGAGAAGAGAAGACAGGGGATCAGAGCAAATGAAGAGAAGATTGGAGGTGAGATCAGCATAGGAGACAAATACAGATAGTAACAGGATAATGATGACTAGGTATATAGTGTAACAGGAAAAATATGCTGACATGGATAAATCGAAGCGCTCATTCGATATGTTTGTTTATTTAATTTCAACACGAACAAGAAACAGAAGGCGATACACACTCAGAGACATCAGAGCTCTGTACGTGATTTTGTGCAGCACCCGCTCGGTCCTTCGCACCAAACCGTCTGCGATATCCGGCGGTTTTGGTGCCACAAACGCGTTGTTGAATCGACATAGGAAGTCGCGGAATTTCAGTGTACGTCATAGTCCCCTCAGCCTGCCTTCCGCGCTTCAGCTTGGATGTAGCCGACGTTTTGAAAGAGTCCTAGCCGCTGGCCTGCGTGATTGGCGAAGAGATGCTGTGCCCGATCACCCTATGCGTCCTGGATGTCGACCTTGTAGTTGAAGACGGGGATGACGTCGCCCTGAGGCCTGTAGCCGTTCTCGTCGGCGATGTAGTTGATGGAGGTGATGGTGCCGTCCGGGTGGACGAACTCGTAGCTGCCCGAGATGATGAAGTTGCCCGTCTCCGACTTCTCACCCGGGTACGAGACACCCGACTCCTCGCGCAGGATGTTGTTCGATGTCTCAAAACTGGGGGTGGCGCATACAGGTGTGACGGCATAGACGCTGGATGCCCCACCAAACCTACATCACTAACTGTCGGGTTTCTGCCGAAGAATATGACGATGGCGTGATGGTGCGTCACGTTCCATGTGTTTATGCGGCAGATTTACGACATTGTGCCCCCTGTCCGCATTAGCGTCGTGCTCGTACACGTCGTCCCTGATCTGCCTCACGCACACAATACAATTCACGGCGTTCTGTACTGCTCGTAGTCGGTGGGCTGTGGTGAAGGCTTTGGCCTTGACATTTCGAACAGTTGATGCACGATCACACGCGGTGTGACATCAGTGACTATGGTGCCGTGCTGCGCGTTGGCAGGTCACGTGATGCTTTGCAGTGTGTTGTTCGTCTCGGACAGACACCGACACCAGCTGCAGGACAAGAGCGAATCGAGTGTTCTCTGTAGAGAGTGGCGCGCCGCATCGTCTCACTTACTTGAAGTCGTACGACTGGTCCTCCCGCAAGTCGTTTTGCATGTCCACTATCTCGGCGTCTCTGTCGGCCCGAGGTCGAGCCAGCGCCAGCGACACGAGACACAGGACAATGAGCTGCCGGGACAGCGATGACGTCATTGAGGCGACACGGGACACAGTCGGCTGCCGGCACACCGACGACGTCAGGGAGGCACGAGACACAGGACAATAAGCTTCCGGTGCAGCGATGACGTCAGGGAGGCGACACGAGACACAGCAGTCAGCTGCCGGTACAGCGACGACGTCAGGGAGGCGACACCAGACGCTACAATGGTGGTGCCGAAGGAGCTGTGGGACGGCAGGATCTCAGCAGACGAACACAGAAAATCACGCCAGTTTGTATGGCAGCTGACCGGCCGGCGTGCGGGCACAACGAGCGGTGGCCTGCGAGATGGCGCCGCACGATCCGGCCTCCAGCTGCGCGGGTCAGCCGCGCCGACGGCCGCCGGTGTGACTCACGAGCTTCATGACTGCTGCCGGCGAACACTGGCCACTGGTGGTCTGGTGTCGCCGCCACGGCCGTTATATAGCGGCGGCGGCCGCATCAGATGAAGCGATGCGGCGGGCGGCGGCCTCGCCACGTATGCTGATGCCAGCCCCCGCCGCCGAGATCAGGCGGCGCCCCGAACGCGCCGGCAGACGCGGTCCGCCCGTCGGCGATGGCGTGATAGCCGGTCGCGCGGCCCGTCGCCGCCGGCCCGGGCCGAGGCGCCTCCGGCGCGTCGCCGCCGGCCCCGCCTCCCGGCTCCCGCGGCGGCTGGCCGGCTCTGAGCGCCGCCACGACCTGTGGTGTCGGGCGGTGTCGGAGGCCGTGTCGTGCCGGCCGGTACCGGCATCCGTGTTGCGCTGAGAGTTGCCAGGCAGGATTACACCTGCAAACGGCCCAACACTTCAGTGACTACTGCCCAAGGGCGCAAGGCCATTTTTTTCGAAACCGGGAAACCGAATAGGATGTGTATTGCACCTGCACAATTGCATCATACAAGATGAGATGAACATTGACAGATAATTAATTTAAGAATATTGCACGAAACATTTACAGAGCAGTAAGGCATGTGTCGCTTAATCATGCATGCAAGATACGAGTGATTGTTCGTGTTGGTATTCGTCAGAAAACGTGCGCCTGGGAAGAACAAGGATAGCTTGTTTTCGAAGGACAAATGCAATGCCGCTACTGGTGCAACCGGCTCATTTCATTAGCATGAGTATCACGGCGGATATCTCGCTCCACACTCTCCACTGGGCTGCGTGGAACACGCCGCACCGTGCGACTCTGATCCCAACTGGGTCTGCCGGCCCCGACCTAGCACGTGCGGTACACGGCGGCGTGCGTGGATCGTTGGTCTAGGGATATGACTCGCTCAGGGTGCGAAAAGTCCCGGGTTCAAATCCCGACGAATCCTTTTGTTGCTGCCAGTGGGCGGCTCAGGAGGCTAATTGATGCACTGCACAGCGCCGTAAGCCAAGTATGAATGGTTTTCTTTCTTTTGCGTGGAGACGACTGATCATACGTAGGATGTGCTTCAGTGCTTTCGCCGACGACAATCGGTGGGCTCGTCCGGGATTTGAACCCGGGACCTCTCGCACCCTAACCGGGACATCATACCCCAGACCGACGAGCCGTGGGTGGACTCCGTAATAGTCGGTACGTCCGCTCGCCGGGGTTTTCGTCTGGCCCAGGGTCAGACGGCGATGCAGGCTCGCCCAATTTGTAATTGGCGTACCTCTGAGCGAGTGTAAATAATGCGAACACAATTGACTTGTTATTGGGCACATTTTCATCTGCTTATCATGCTGGCCTGGTGCGCGACAAGGTAGCGACTGTACGGGGTCGACAGGAACCTGAAGGCGGACGACCAGCAAAATGTGTCTGAAGGTCCCGTTCCATGAACCGCCTGTGCGGTTTTCGACAACGCTGGTCTCATGTCTGCGGAAATTCTGGTACTACGGCTGATGGATAATGTGCGGCACTTATAGCGGTGATGGTGTGCGAGCGACTGCGACGTGTAGCGCTCCCTCCCAGGGCCACTCCCTCGGGTCTGGTGAGACCAAGCTAGTCTTCTAGGCGGATTTTGCCTAGGCCCACGATGCTGAAGTGTCGTGTGCTTAGTGACCTGCGATTGATGCGCACCTGCGTTTTCCAGGAGCACTCTGGACGTGGCGGGCAGCGCGGGCCGACGCCATAGCTCGCAGCACGCCGACCTGCTCCGCCAAAGGTCGGCCCACTCGGCCGCCACCTCTCGCCAGTCGCTGGACAAGGTCAACCCGATGAGGACCGACGTTACGACCGCGGCCGGTACGTCGACGGCCCAGCTGTGGTCGCGGCTGCTGTGCTTTGGTGCGGCGGGTGTGTTGAACAGAAAGGACATGGACGTCCGAGGGTTTGATGATTCTTTGTTGGTGCGTCAGTGAATTGAACCAGCCGATTGCCGTTGGCCAGGTTGGAATGTTAGTGATGTCAGGTAAATGGATCCCGGGAATACTCCGTCAGAATGTTCTTCATTGCAGGTCAATTGACGACGGAAGAGAAGCTGGAGGCTGGCGCCATCTCTGGACGAACGTACAAAGCCTACATTCAGGCAGGCGGCGGCTTCTTCATGGCGGCGCTGGTGTTGATTGTCTTCATATTGAACGTCGGATCGTGTGCCTTCTCGTCGTGGTGGTTATCACACTGGCTGGACCAGGGATCAGGGGTATGTGGTAGCAGGATCAGTGATATATGGTGACTGGATCAAGAGTTGTGGTGACTGTGCCAAGGGTATATGGTGACCGGACCAGGGATCAGGGGTATGTGGTGGCCAGACCAGGGGTATGTGGTGGCTGGACCAGGGATCAGGGGTATGTGGTGGCCGGTCAAAGGATCTGGAGTATGTGATGGCTAGACCAGGAATATATGGTGCCTGAACTAGGGATCGGGGGTATGTGTCGTGACTGGCCCTGGGATCAGGGGCACTTGGTGGCCAATCAAAGGATCCAGAGTATGTGGTGGCTAGACCAGGGATATATGGTACCTGGACCAGGGATTGGAGGTATGTGGTCGCTGGTCCAGGGTTCAGGGGTATGCGGTGGCCGGTCCAGAGTTGTATGGGGACTGGACCAGGGATCAGGGGTATATAGTGGCTGGATCAGGGGTGTATGGTGACTGGACCAGAGCGGGAGGGTATGGCGTGACTGGCCCAGGGGTCACGGGTATGTGGTGCCGGGCCAGAGGTGAGGGATGTGTAATCCGACCTGTAGTCGGTCCGAGAAACAGTAATTACGCGTTTGCACCTCTGGTCGAGAAGGGATTGGAACTGACGAAGTGGCATTTTGGGGAATTAGTAGTACATCGTCATATGTAATTGATTGTCTAGTGCAACATAACTTATATCATGTCATCAGTAAGTACCTGGAGAGCTTATTTATGTACTGCTTAGAGCATGCTCGAGAATCGTGTTGTGGTAACTGTCGGTTAGATGTGAAAACCAAGACCGAATCACCATCCAGTTTTTTCCTTGTTTAACATTTAAGAACATTTCTTGTTTCCCTAGTATAATTTCCAGCTGGATGAGACTCGTTACTTTTGCTGTTATTCATGTCGATGGGGATAGTGTTGTTTTGGTTGACTCCTGCTGAGGAGGACAATTTTGTATATTCCTCGGTCTATTGCCTGGGGTGTGATTTTATGCTGAAGGCTGAAATGCAGCTGGCGATGAGGTATACGTGGGAAGGGAACTGCTCCTTCCTGAACAATTTTGACAGCAATCGGCAAGCCGGCTATGCCACATGGAAACGACACCATAATGCAATAACTAAATTAATTCAGGCATTTAAATAAAGTGATGTGTGACATGCTATCAGATACGAAACAGATACGAAACCAAACCTGGTCGATGCGCCCTAAAACTCAAATAACCAACCAGATACGAAACAGACTCAGCGATAAGAGCAATCCTATCCACATCTTATGAGAATAAATTTTACAGTGAATTGACGCTGACATTCCTCTCCTCATGGAGACACTGCTTTAACAGTCTCGCTAGATGGAAGTATGGCAACCGGAAAGCACAACTTTTAAAGCAAGATGGGGAAAAGTGGACTGGCAGAATTCAGGTCCTCGTAAGATAAGACATACACTTGCGGGAGTGAAGTTACTTGACCGTGTTTATTCTGTGGTTCTCGGCACGTAGATGTAAAATTATACAACCTGTCTGCAGAACACAACCATCGAGCTGACCCCCAACGTCAGCGTGGTGAGCAGCCACATCAGCGACAACCCGGACATCGACTTCTACCAGATGGTGTACGGCCTGTCGGTCGTCGTCATCCTCGTCACCAGTCTTGTCCGCGGCTTCTTCTTCATGAAGGTGAATGTTGGTCGAGGCCGGCGGCCGTCGGCTGGATTGCTGTCCAGCGCGCCGCGCACCCCGGCGCCGCGCTCCGTACGCTCGGCGGCGGTTCGGAGAGAGGCGTCTGCTGCGGGCCGAGCGGGCGGAGCCAAACACTGGCTCGCGTGCTGCGTGGCTAACGTACCTGCCAACTGGACCGGGAACTCTCGTGGTGTTTTGTATGTCGGCGTGCTACAACGTGTGTTTTGGGAAGCGTTATCATTGTTATGATATTCTTTTTCTCGAAATCTTTGCCTTCGAGTACTGAAACGTATGCTAATCTGTCAATTCAGTTCAGCAATGGAAGCTTTTCGAAATGTAGCGAAACAACCGGCGTGAGCGCGAAAATCGGCCGATGTTTCACAGCGTTTTTATTCCTGTTGAACCTGAGCGTTTTTATTCCTGTTTTGGAGTATCAACCTATAGTAATTCGAACTATTTTAAATACGATTATGATGCAACCATTTTCCATTAGTGTATTTCCGCAACCAATATGAACACGTGAGTATTTGCACACTTCTCACAGCGAGCACGTCTTTGGTGTTTGCATTTCCAAACCTGTATTGAAGAAACACATTTTCTAACTGTGTAGTGTAGTAAATCAAACGACAGTGATCCACTTTCCGTCCACTCACTGGCATCGTTATCGGTGACGTTCGATCAGATCCATTGCGGGTCCGCGGCAATAGGGATGCCCAACGGCCGGCGCAGTCAGCTTGCAGTCCGCTTCGGCTGGCCAGTATTTGTTTGGAATCGGACTTGGGACAGGTTTTTCCTTGCCCGGCTCCTAAGCAGGTGGCAGCAGCGGGGGATGGAGGGGGGGGTTGCCCTGCCGTGGAATTAACGCTGCTGTTAGACCAGCCTTGCCCTTAGCGCCCGCTGTCAGACGTGTTTCGCCAGCCTTGCAATCCGGGGAAGGGGCTACTGACACTTTGCCAGCCTTCCCGCTCGGGGGAGTGGTTTCCGATACTTCGCCGGCCGAGTGAGTGCTTACCAACCCTTCGCCAGCCTGCCTGTCGGGGTGGGGGAGTGGTTGCCGACACTTCGCCGGCCCAGGGAGTGGTTACCAGCATTTTCCATGCTGGATGGGGAGGGGATTATCAACACCTCCCTAGCCTAGCCAACACCTCCCCTAGGACCAGCGCGTTGTGTGCGACGAGACGAATTAGTGGTGCCCCATACAGTGATCATTTCCCATTGCTTTAGTTTGACTGGGGGCGGGAGGGGGGAAATTTCCTCGGATGGTCTCCCACAATCACCAGTAGGTGCGGCCCCAGCCAAAATTGTCTGGTAACACACTGGGTGCGGACCATCTTCCAAAACACTCCACTGTAATTATGAGCCTGATATATATTTTATTAAAACAAAACGCTTGTATCCGTGGTGTAATCTGTTGCAGAAATGCCGTTTGGTATATTTTGCGATGCTTAAACCCCTTCTTAGAAAGAACAAAACAGTATCGTGTTTTTAAGGAAGCCTGCAGTACCCTTGGTCGTGATCTAGGTTCATGTCATCCACATCTGTACATCTGTCGTCGAGAACCGAATCAGAGGCTTTGCCGATGCGTATGATGTAGTTATAGACACACCCGCTGGGTATGCGAACATCACCGCGCGGCTCGGATACCAACGGAATCTCGCGGCCTCAACCGGAAACGTGCCGCACACGTCGGCGCGCGTTGCTCGTTTGTCTAGGGGTATGATTGTCGCTCAGGGTGCGAGATGTCCCGGGTGAGAATCCCGGACAAGCAGTTGTATCATTACTGTAGGAAGATGGCGGAAGCGGCCAGTTGATGCACTGCGTGTCTCGCGCCTAGCTAAGCGCGAAAAAGAGCGTTACCCTTTCTGTGAGCTAAATATATGGATTGGGAGCGTTTCAACGCTCCCAATATCTGTAGCATCGACAGCAATACGTGGGCTCGTCCGGGATTTGAACCCGGGACCTCTCGCACCCTAAGCGAGAATCATACCCCTAGACCAACGAGCCACGGCTACGTATCGTGACAGCACATATGTTGGTTCGCCGTAAACTTTCATTTTGTTCAGGGTCGGACGGTGGTACAGGCACGCCCACTGCTGACGTCATCAGTCGCAGACAGCTGTTTAGAGAGGGCTGCGCAGTGCGCTGGTGTTCGGGGCTCACTCGGCAGCACGGGCGGCTCCAGAGCAACGCTGCATTGTGGTCCAGTCACGTACCACCCACCCCGCTTTTGGTGGCCAAAAGCCTGCGATAGATGGCGTCTTTTTTTTGCTAGGGCTGGAGCTGGGGGTGAGTCTCCGGTGTTGGACCCATCCCCCGTTGTCACGACCTCCCCGCGTGACCGATGCCTGGATCCGCCCCTGCTCGGCAGGCAGTGTTATCCATCGTGCGCCTTGCAGCGATCCTTGGCGTTGGATACGGTGAATGCTAATCGGGTAGCTGCAGCTCAGGGACAGACGGGTGCGGGCGTGTTTGCGACTGTCAATCCCCGGCAGCTGAGACAGAGCTGCGATGGTGCCGAGTCGGTGAGGGATGTGACGTGTCAGTGATGGATGTGCTGCGGCTGGTGATGGGCAGGCGGTCCGGCCGTGTCAGGCAGAGACCGCGCCACTCTGGTCACCGTACGTCGAGGCAGGGCCGGCGCGGCTTGGCACTGCTTCTGGGGCGCTATTGCGAGCGACGGCGAGGTCGGCCAGAGTCTAGTTCTGTTGTGTATGCTGTACCAAGTACCAAGGTCTTTGGTCTGCAAACATTCTCCCGGGCAGCCCGGTAGCCGGCCCGGCCGGACCCGACCGTCAGTCTGTGGTAGTTCGCCTGCAGGGCTGAAGATATCTCACGAAACCGGGGGGGGGGGTCCTAGTCCTTATTTTCAAGATACATTCAAAAGATACATTTTTAGATTGAATAGTGAAAATGACGAATCAACGTTAGTAGGGTACCAAACCAAGAGGGTTCAGACCCCCCCCCCCCCGACCCATCCGGGGTATCCAGCCATGCTTGTTTGTAACAATAATAACGTTTGGTTGCAGCGTTTCGCGTTCTAATGTCTTCACTGAAACCCGATGTGCCCTTTTAGTTTTGATTTTTACCTATTATATCGCAGTATTATTCAGTGATCTTAATCTTTGTTTAAAAAAAAAAGTTTTGCGGCATTTCCGCTCTCAGGTGGCGTCCAACGGCGATTCACTGCGTCGTACAGCATTTGAAGTATTCATTTTTCGCTGGTCATGTCTGTTCTTTTCATGTTGAGATTGACCAACTTTCATCGCAACATCCTGAAGTATTAAGTATCTTAGTCTAAAGAAAGGGTTTGTGCGACACTCCCAAACGCGAGCAGCTGACCATAGATCTTGCGTCGCAGCCGGAAGTTGCCCTTCGTCCGGGGTGGCAAATGGAAACAGTATTTAATTTGTATTGGAAGGTCTCCAGTTCAAGTCCAATATGGGGTAACGTTTATATTTCTGCTTTCAGTAATTCAATTTGGTGAATGTATCGCGTCCAAAATCACTTTAACTCTGCATACATGCTTCAGGCGAGAGGCTGTATAAACACTGAATGCAATGCGCTTATAATCAGGGTCGGAAAACTGAGCTGCACTAAATAGGCTCTCCAGTGAAGAACAGCAGCCGGATAATCCCTTCGCATGCGTCAATTTTGGCTTGCATGTCAAAAGCCTATAATATCGTGCAGGGAAGCAGCGCAGGAAAGATCGTTTCCTGCACTCTATAAGCTTCTTCAGTAAAGAGATCCTGTTCATATCGAGTTTCAGTGTACACTGTGCAGGTACAGTGCATGCTAGCCACCTTATTTCGATTTCTGCCCGAGTTTCAGGCAAATGTTTAAATTAAAAATTAAAAAAAAAAAAATTTGTCAGCGCATCCAAGTTTACTTCAGGCAACGCTTAGATCATCGAACCACACATTGTATGTTGTGATGGAGGTTTCCTGGCGCGCTGCCGTATTCACGCCTAATATGGCAGCCACAGATTGTGTGAGTTTGGCCGCCATGAATAAGCAGTCTAGCATCGGAAGCCACGGCGTTCAGGCAGCCCGGCCGTCTCCGGTCAGAATAATTTGGGCTCCAACCGATAGGAGACATGACATGACATGACATGGCGCGGCCGGTGTGCTCTCGCACAGCGTTCTCGGGGCGGACAGTGCCGGGTGCAGTGAACTCTCGTGACGGTGACCTGGAATCCCGGCCCCGCGAGGCATGGACAGCGCAGGGGCGTCGCCAGGCGCGGCGGCCGGAGAGCCGGCCACCGACTGGGGACGAGTGGTCTAGGGGTAAGATGCTCGTCTCACAATCGAAAGATTGTTGGTTCGATTCTCACCTGTCGCTACTCTTCGCCCGCGACCAATCGGCGTGAAATATTGGCGACGCTACATGACTGAACGGTCGACGTGTCGCAAAACCAATAACCAACCAACCAGCCGGCCACCGAGGAAAAGCCGTCGCCCGTGGAGCTGCTGGTGGCGAAGCAGCAGCTCCAGATGGCCCAGCAGCAGCAACTGGTGGCCCAGCAGCAGCAACAGATGGCTCAGCAGCAGGAGCAGAATGCTCTGCAGCAGGAGCAGAATGCTCTGCAGCAGCAACAGCAGATGACCATGCTCATGGAACGCGCGCTGTCCGGCGGCTCGCTCGCGGCACCCGATGCGCCGGGTGTGGCCGCGCCTGCCGGCCCGCGGCCTGGCGACGCCGCTGAGCCCAGGGCCCAGCACCGGCTGCCGGCGGCCGCCACACAGGCTCCTCAGCTGTCTTCATCAGCGCCTCGCTGAAAGACTTCGAGGCACGGCGCAAGAAATTCTCCGGATACTGGCTGCTAACCGGAATCAACGTTCGTCAGCACGCGGAGCAGAGCCGCTCTGTTGGCCGTCATGGACGACGACCGGGCTCTGGTGGTCTGGTTCGGCGTGCAGGTTCCTGGGGACGCCGAAATGGAGGTGGTCATCACAGCGATGCAAATGCATTTGCACCGTCAGCGGAACATATTAATCGACCGTCGGGACTTCAACAGCCTCGTTCAAGAGCCCGGTGAGTCGGTAGACGACTACCTCTTTGCTCTGAGGGAGAGCGTCATTTTGCGATTTCTGTGCCCAATGATTCGGCGATCGGTTCTGGGATATTCTCGTCGTGGAAACGCGAGATGAACAGGCGAGGCGCCGGATGCTGGAAGTTCCGGACCTGGCTCTCCAGATAGCAGTCTGCATACGTCGTGCGTCTGAGAGCTCTGCTCACAATAGCTCTGCTGTTCGTGGATTGACGCAACCGTTCCTGGAGCTCCAACTGATTGGAGACATAACACTCATCTGTCATCTGACGTGTGACCGCGCCTGTGACCTGACCTGTGACCTCTGTCGGCCAGGTGACACTGCAGGCCAGCAGCCGGCTGCACGATCGACTGTTCCACAAGATGATGCGGGCGCCGATGCGGGTGTTCGACACCACGCCCGTCGGCCGTCTGCTGAACCTGCTGTCACGTGACTTGGACGAGAGTGAGTCGCTGTCGGCTGGCCGGCACACACCTGTGGCCCGCTGCCAGTTGGGCACTCACCTGTGGCGAGCTGTGGCCTGTGGCCAGCTGCCAGCTATGGCCTGTTGCCGGCTGCCAGCCGTGGCCTGTGGCCAGCTGGGCGCACACCTGTGCCCCTGGCGTAGCGTTGAGCTCACCCTTATTGCCCCTGTAGGCGAGTTTGTCCGTTGGCGTTGCCGGGGCAAGAAACTGTTCCAAGCGTACGGAAAGCAGGCTCAGCTCAGGCGGTGGTGCCGGATCCAGGATGTGGCCAAGGGAGGAGGACCGTCCATGGTTTGGTGTCTCCTGGATTATTGTGCCCCTTCTCTCACTAAGGGTGTCCATATCGTGACATCGTTGTTGACCGGGGGAAGAGTGCGTTCATAATATTTCCGGGTTGTATTACGGGTAGCATCGTACTATTGCTGGTGTTCGTCTTCGTAGCATTCGTGGTGCTGAAAGGGTTTGAAGCGCATATATTTCGATTAATTTAAACCCACTCAAGGTGGGCGCTAAATGACCAATGCAGTCGATGCGCCCTAAAGCCCCAATAACTAACTAAACCCACTCAAGGATGATTAATCATGCTGGTAGCGTAATGTCCATGCAGGCTTTGTCATTGAACAATGTGAGGTGAGCGTGTGGGGAGATATTATGGATGGCAGAGTTCCGCGTTATAATCCAACATTATTTGGACCTATTTGGACCTGGGATGGATTATTCAGATGCGAGCTTCTGAAAAGATTGTGAAATGTAATTTCTTGTAAAAGCTGGAACCTTCATCTACCCAGTTAATTTCTGATTTTAGCATTCTACCGAAAGGGGCGTACGAGTCCTCTCTATTTTTGTTGGCACCAATTCCAGCATTGCTGTCCCCTCCCCATCCAAGCACTTTTATCCGAAGCTTCTCCCGTCTCTGGGCTGTCGTAGCTCGATCTTTCGGTCGGCTGTGACCTGATGTTCATTTTGTCGGTGACTCGATGTTTCGGTTCGCCGTGACCTCTTGCTTCAATCTGTCGTGACTTCATGTTTCATTTATCGGTGGCCCGGTGTTTCAGTTGTCCGTGACTTCATGTTCTAGTTGTCTGTGACCCGATATTTCATTTGGCCATGATCTGATGCTTCAGTTGGCCGCAGGGTTGGATTCATTGGCTGTTCCTGGATTTTTGGCGTCCATAACATTATCTCTCCAGAAAATAACCCCCCATTTGTTTCATTTACAGGTTCAGTGATGCTGTTTGATAGTGAAGTGCCTTGTGACGGTGTTGAAGGTGGAAAGTGCGAACTGATGCTCTAATGTCATACTCGAAGACAAATATCCTCCATACTCCATTATCCCAACCATTTCTCCCCACATCCAGGATTGCCAAGTACAAATCCAACCCTGGTTTGCCGTGACCTAAAGCTTCATTTGGTCGTGGCCACATGTCAGTTGACCATGACCTGATGCTTCAGTTGGCCGTGACCTGATGCTTCAGTTGGCCGTGACCTGGGGCACCGGTTGGTCGTGACCTCATATTTCAGTTGACCGTGACCTGATGCTTCAGTTGGCCGTGACTTGAAGCTTTAGTTGGTCGTGACCTCATATTTCAGTTGACCGTGACCTGATGCTTCAGTTGGCCGTGACCTGGTGTTTCAGTTGCTCGTGACCTGATGCTTCAGTTGGCCGTGCCCTGATGCTTCAGTTGCCCGTGGTCTAAAGCTTCAGTTTGCCGTGACCTCGTGTTTCAGTTGACGTGCGACTGCCGTTCACGACCGAGACGTTCCTGCAGAACAGTCTGATGATCGTCGTGTCGCTGCTGTTCGTGGCGCTCGTGTTCCCGTGGTTCCTGCTGCCGCTGTTCATCATCGCCGTCGTTTTCGTCGCCATCCGCACTATCTACAAGTGGGTTGGCTGCCGGCTCGCTGAGGTCCTGTCGCTGCTGTGTGGTCAGCGAGGAGCCCCGCACGTGTGCATATAAGATAAACGAAATATTTAAAACAGGGGACGATTGGTCTAGGGGTAAGATGCTCGTCTCACAATCGAAAGGTTGTGGGTTCGAGTCTCACCTGTCGCTACTCTTCGCCCGCGACCAATCGGCGTGAGAGATAAGCGACGCTATATGACTCAACGGTCGACGTGTCGTAAAACCAATAACCAACCAAATATTTAAAACGCTGTCCATTGCAGCCCCTGTTGTGCGACTTTTTAAATATGAATTTTGCACCTTGCCGGGCTCAAAATTCATGTTGATTGCTTAGTAGGGGGCATGTCACCACAGGAATGTTTGTCCGAGTCGTGCTGGTGGTGTGCATATGTCGATAACAGTCTGGGAGACGCGTGTTCCGGAATCACGAGTCCCGATGTCGCTCTACCCGAGGGCGGCTGAAGTCACTTGATCGCTCAGCCACACACACCGTCACTTGACAGTGACGCACTTACAGTAGATTACAGGAAAATCCGGGATTTTAACATACCTGTCGTACTGGCAACTGACCCGTATATTCATTGTGTATGGATGCCGGAAGTAATTTACTTGATGTACACGGCACATTACCTGTCAAAGTCCATTGTCAAAGTATAATCATGAGCGTGCCATGCGCGCTAGCCGACCATTGTAGGAGGTGCGCCCCAGCCCAAATAACTAACCAACCCGCGTAAACGTGCTGAACGTATCTAACCCTTTTCAGGTACATTGATTCGCGCCTGGAACTGAACACACCTGATTACAAAGCTGTGTTGTTTCGCAGCACGGGTGTGCGGGACCTGAAGCGGCTGGAGAATGTCACCCGGGCACCGACCTACAGTCACGTCATCACCACCGTCCAAGGACTGGGCACGATACACGCCTTCGGCAAGGAGAGAGAATTCATCAACAAGTGAGCACGGCATGCCCGACGGGACACCGCTCGAGATAACGGCGTCCGTGGGAACGTAGGAATGCAGTTTCGAGATCTAAACGTGAGGATGTTCTGTGTATGCGTCAGCAGATTCATGTGATTCCAAAATTTACGTGAAAATCAACACCTAATGAAATGCTGTTTTCACCTTTTCGAGCAGAATTTTGGGTTCCTACGTTTACGCCGGTGAAGTGTGGCTGCATTCAACTGCAGTTAGTTCATCACGTTTTTACAACACTCCATTTGAACATTATTACCCTGACAACGTTTTTACACTAAACGTTGTTATTTTCTACTTTCGTTGATATTTCTGGGTAATAGTGTTGACTTCTTCCAACGTCATAGCTGGTTTTGGCGCCATCGAATCCTACCCTATGCTCTATACGAAATGAATTTCAGTACACTGCTTCAGACAGGGACAAATCAGTGCTCCTGAACAATTTTACCACTGCGAGTTTGCCAATTGTGTACGTTTGTTGGCTATCAGACTATCTGAGCATGCTGTACTGCCCAGTTGCAACAAGTGCTGGTTGTTGGTTTAAGGTTCATGGGCCAGTTCGACGAGAACTCGGCCGCCTTCTTCCTGTTCAACTGCTCCATGAGATGGGTGGCGATCCGTCTGGACAGCCTGACAGGTGAAGACCGCGAGTGTTTCTTTCCACGCGGCGTGTGCGTGCTGTGGCCGTACTCGTGACGGTGCGACGGATCTGTGTGACCGGCTGTAGATCTCTTGGAAATTATATCCGTAGTGATACTCAATCTCTGTCTAACTGTCTCTTGGGCATGTTTAAAAAAGAATAGGCCGGTCCTGGATTTTTGTCACCCATAACATTGTTATCTTCGAGAATCGTCCTTTGTTATCGTCGGGTTCTTGAATAGTGCTGTTCGACAATAACTGCAAGCTTACTACTCTGATAAGTTTCCAACACTAATTGGAAAGTGCACCAAGGGAGCTTCTCATGGCACGAGCATTAAGAAAATTACCCTCTCCATATTCAATTATCCACATCCAAAATTACCCCCCCCCCCAAAAAAAAAAACACCGTCACAAATCCAATACTTAAAAATATAAATATAATCCTGCTGTGGTGCTGATTAGCCTACCTACGTCACTTATCCAGGTCTCATCTCTTCACTCAGTTCAACAGCACTGTTGTTTGCAGTATAAGCAACAGTGATATTTAACTGTTGCAATGTTGCAGATCGAGAGTAGTGCCCGCCTTGATGACACGACCCTTAGCTTGAACAGCGTGCACGTCAGGAGCAAATATTCAGGTTAGGAGAATTAGTCGATATTGGCTTCGCGGAATAGGTGCCAGGTATACAACACTTACGCACTTGCCACACATTCCGCGAAGTCAATGTGGACTAATTCTCTTCACTTCAGTGTTTACTCCTGACGTGCAGGCTGTTCAAGCTAGGGATCGTGTCATGTAGTCAGGCACTCATTCCGATCTGCATGACCGAGTCTCATGCAAGTGAAACAACGGTCCCACTACTACACAAAATTCACACTGGGCGGCCTTTGTGGTCATCTAGGTTTGGGTAGGCGTGTCAATTGGTGGAGGCATTGGCCATTTGGTGACTGATGTGTGAGGGCGTCCCGATCAAGGATGGATTTGTGCAGCGAGCTCTTGGACTTCGGTAGCCTGATATTCGAATCATTGCATACTGATGACACGATTTTTGTTGTTGCTACACAGTGGTATTTGAATAATTCACAGTAAGTGCTTGCATCACGGAATGGTATTACGATTATGTGAATGAAGAAAAGTAAGGTATCCAGATGAAAGCCTAGGTTTTTATTTAATACAAACTGTACAGCGAATTGCGAGCTTTTTATCACGATAGCAGTTTATTACTGGGATCAGAGCCAGGTATTAAGAAGCCGTTGACCCTGGTAACTCATGAAAGAGCAATACATTTGCTTTCGTTCATTGCCAAATCGCACCTTTCAATCTTGCAGCAGTTAAAATGAGATGATAACTTCCTGCAGAGCAGACATACTCTGAATTCTGAATGATAGGAATATCGAGCAGAACAGTTTTTTCTAGCCGTGGCTTCAGTCTGTTTGTTTATTTATTGGGTGGCTCTCGACGCACTTTATGCACGATCACGGCTAATGGCCCCGCCCACACTGTTTCGCCGGTGGGCCGCGGGATTGGCAAATGTCCGGAGTGGTGCGAGTGTTGAACCCGGGACCTTTGGCATCCAGAGCTCAACATTTTAACCACTCGTCCATCCCCGCCCCTGGCTCCAGTCTGACCCGCCAATCATGTCTCGGCTAGCGGTCCACCCTGAGCCCCGCGGCGACCTGCCCTGACCCGGTGACCCAGCGTGGTCCGGATACCCGGCCTGATCGCCATGCCTTGCGATGCCCGGTGTCTTGCGGTCCAGTCTGACGGACCACGACCCCGTGTGACCACGTGACCGTCGTGACACGCCCCGTGCGACCACGTGACCGTCGTGACGCGCCCCGTATGACCACGTGACCGTCGTGACACGCCCCGTGTGACCACGTGACCGTTGTGACACGCCCCGTGTGACCACGTGACCGTCGTGACACGCCCCGTGTGACCACGTGACCGTCGTGACACGCCCCGTATGACCACGTGACCGTTGTGACACGCCCTGTGTGACCGCGTGACCACGTGACACGCCCCGTGTGACCACGTGACCGTCGTGACACGCCCCGTGTGACCACGTGACACGCCCCTGTGACCACGTGACCGTTGTGACACGCCCTGTGTCTCGCGGCCCGGTGTGACGGCCACGTGACCCCGGCTCTGACCCGGCCGGCGTCCACAGTGACCATCACGGCCCTGACGTCGATATTCGTGCTGGCGATGCACGGCGCGGTGTCGGCGGCCATGGCCGGCCTGGCGCTGGCCTACGCCGCCCAGCTGTCTGGCCTGTTCCAGTTCACTGTGCGCCTCAGCAGCGAGGCGGAGGCGCGCTTCACCAGCGTCGAGAGGATCGACAGCTACACGGCCGTGAGTTGGTGGTCGGGCCAGCGTCGAGAGGATAGACAGATACACGGCCGTGAGTTGGTGGTCGGGCCAGCGTCGAGAGGATAGACAGCTACACGGCCGTGAGTTGGTGGTCGGGCCAGCGTCGAGAGGATAGACAGCTACACGGCCGTGAGTTGGCGGTCGGGCCAGCGTCGAGAGGACAGACAGCTACACGGCCGTGAGTTGGTGGTCGGGCCAGCGTCGAGAGGATAGACAGCTACCCGGCCGTGAGTTGGTGGTCGGGCCAGCGTCGAGAGGATAGACAGCTACACCCGAGAAAAGACAGCTACACGGCCGTGAGTTGGTGGTCGGGCCAGCGTCGAGAGGATACAGCTACAGCTAGTCCAGCGTCGAGAGGAAAAACAGCTACACGGCCGTGAGTTGGCGGTCGGGCCAGCGTCGAGAGGATAGACAGCTACACGGCCGTGAGTTGGTGGTCGGGCCAGCGTCGAGAGGATAGACAGCTACACGGCCGTGAGTTGGTGGTCGGGCCAGCGTCGAGAGGATCGACAGCTACACGGCCGTGAGTTGGTGGTCGGGCCAGCGTCGAGAGGATCGACAGCTACACGGCCGTGAGTTGGTGGTCGGGCCAGCGTCGAGAGGATAGACAGCTACACGGCCGTGAGTTGGTGGTCGGGCCAGCGTCGAGAGGATAGACAGCTACACGGCGATAGTGTCCTGTTGTTGACAGTCTGGACCAGGAGGTGCCACCTGTGACAGTGTCCTGTTGTTGACAGAGTCTGGACCAGGAGGCGCCACCTGTGACAGTGTCCTGTTGCTGGCAGAGTCTGGACCAGGAGGCACCACCTGTGACAGTGTCCTGTTGTTGACAGTCTGGACCAGGAGGTGCCAACTGTGACAGTGTCCTGTTGTTGGCAGAGCCCGGACCAGGAGGCGCCACATGTGACAGTGTCCTGTTGTTGACAGAGTCTAGACCAGGTGGCGCCACCTGTGACAGTGTTCTGTTGCTGGCAGAGTCTGGACCAGGAGGCACCACCTGTGACAGTGTCCTGTTGCTGGCAGAGTCTGGACCAGGAGGCACCACCTGTGACAGTGTCCTGTTGTTGACAGAGTCTGGACCAGGAGGCACCACCTGTGACAGTGTCCTGTTGCTGGCAGAGTCTGGACCAGGAGGCACCACCTGTGACAGTGTCCTGTTGCTGGCAGAGTCTGGACCAGGAGGCACCACCTGTGACAGTGTCCTGTTGCTGGCAGAGTCTGGACCAGGAGGCACCACCTGTGACAGTGTCCTGTTGCTGGCAGAGTCTGGACCAGGTGGCGCCACCGGTGACAGTGTCCTGTTGCTGGCAGAGTCTGGACCAGGAGGCGCCCTCTGTGATCGCCGCCAGCCGCCCGGCTGCTGACTGGCCCCGCTCTGGCCGGGTCACCTTCAACAAGGTGTGCATGCGCTACCGGCCAGAGCTGCCCTTGGTGCTCAAGCACATCACCTTCGACGTCAACGCACAGGAGAAGATCGGTTAGTCTCCCTCCATGCTGCCCGCAGTCGTGATTGTTGGTCTGCCTCCCCATCCCCACCCACATCCCCAACACCCCACCCGTCTCCCTCGGGTGGGGTGTGGGACAGTGACCACCCAACCAACCCCGTCTTCCTCCTTCACCCCCCCCCCCTACCAGTGTGCCTCCCCTCCGGAACCCCACCCCTCCGTGCCCGTTGTGTTATTGCCGACAGGTGAAGGTTGTGGCTAATGGCAGTGGCTGTGTCGGCGATTGTTTGTATTAGCGGGCAGCTGTTGTGTTGGCGTGTGATCGTCGGTTTCTGGCCTCAGCTTTGCTGATAGCATCAGGACAGTTGGTTGGATCGATGAAGTTGCCGCATGCGATCGATGCAGTTGGGGTTGGTTGATGACGACTCACGACCGTGGGCGCTGGTCTAGTTACGGCTGTGTGTCAGCTCTGCCGATGTGTTGGCGCCTGAGCTGCCATTTCATACAGTGTAGTAGCTACTTCAAGAAATCGGCACCACGGTCACGGTCTTCATTGTTAGTATCAGTCACACCGAGCCGTGTCCCAGTCACGTTCTGCTCACAGCCGAGCTGTCTCCCATTCACGCCGGGCTGTGACCCAGTCGCTGCCATACCCGGCTACGCAGCCAGGTTCTGTCGAGCTCTGTCCCCGTCACGTCCTGCTATGTCCCCGTCACCGCCATGCCCGGCTCCGCAGGCAGGTTCTGTCGAGCTCTGTCCCCGTCACGTCCTACTATGTCCCCGTCACGGCCATGCCCGGCTCCGCAGACAGGTTCTGTCGAGCTCTGTCCCCGTCACGTCCTGCTATGTCCCCGTCACCGCCATGCCCGGCTCCGCAGGCAGGTTCTGTCGAGCTCTGTCCCCATCACGTCCTGCTATGTCCCCGTCACCGCCATGCCCGGATCCGCAGGCAGGTTCTGTCGAGCTCTGTCCCCGTCACCGCCATGCCCGGCTCCGCAGGCTTCTGTCGAGCTCTGTCTCCGTCACCGCCATGCCCGGATACGCAGGCAGGTTCTGTCGAGCTATGTCCTCGTCACCGCCATGCCCGGCTCCGCAGGCAGGTTCTGTCGAGCTCTGTCCCCGTCACGTCCTGCTATGTCCCCGTCACCGCCATGCCCGGCTCCGCAGGCAGGTTCTGTCGAGCTCTGTCCCCGTCACGTCCTGCTATGTCCCCGTCACCGCCATGCCCGGCTCCGCAGGCAGGTTCTGTCGAGCTCTGTCCCCGTCACGTCCTGCTATGTCCCCATCACCGCCATACCCGGCTCCGCAGGCAGGTTCTGTCGAGCTCTGTCCCCGTCACGTCCTGCTATGTCCCCGTCACCGCCATACCCGGCTCCGCAGGCAGGTTCTGTCGAGCTCTGTCTCCGTCACGCCGAGCCGTGTCCCCGTCACCGCCATGCCCGGATCCGCAGGCATCGTGGGCCGCACCGGTTCCGGCAAGTCGTCGATCGGCGTGGCGCTGTTCCGACTTGTGGAGATCGAGTCTGGTCACGTGCTGGTGGACGGTGTCGACATCCAGCACATCGGCCTGCAGGACCTCCGGTCGCGCATCTCCATCATTCCACAGGACCCGGTGCTCTTCCTCGGCACGGTCAGGTGAGATTCTGGCGGCGGCCGAGACTAGCATGGCTTCAGCCGAGGCTATGGCCTGCGTGTTGGGGGGCTGTCGCGAGGTGTGTCGACTGCCTCACTCTTGCGGCGACACAGCAAGAAATTGAGAGGTGCAGTAGTGACGTTTTGCGACCTGGTAGTAGTGAAAATTTTGCCCCTGTCCTACCCATCTGCTGCTGCTGCCACGTCTCCCGCGGTCGGGGCAGTCCCTGGCTCAAACTGCTTGTTGCTCACATTGGATTTATTTCAGTTGGCTAAAAATATACGACGAAGCAGACGTCAAATAAAAATAAAGACATTGTGTATAAATACAATATATATACGACCTTCAATATACCAGGAGGTGCTGAGTTGACATCAAAAGTAACGATAAGAGTTGTACTTTATTGCTCAACGTTTCGGCCAGGGGCCATCGTCAGGAGGCACTCCTGACGGCACTCAGGAGGCACTCCTGACGATGGCCCCTGGCCGAAACGTTGAGCAATAAAGTACAACCCTTATCGTTACTTTTGATGTCAACTCAGCACCTGGTATATTGAAGGTCGTATATATATTTTATTTATACACAATGTCTAAAACCCAGGAGCATCTAAGAGCCATTCTTCGTTATATTAAAAATAAAGACCCAAAGCCAGACCAAATGCCGCGTCTTGAGACAAGTCCTCCAGTCAGAGAAGAAGCCAACGTCATCTACCTATCAGTCTACTCTCTCAGTCCATAACTTCGGTCCTTAGCAGTCCCCTAACCGAATATCGACGCATTGAACTGACTAACAATGATTAATCGATATACGACACCAAGCACCGAATTCTCGACACATGCCAGTTTTTCCCTTTCACATACGGTTCTCGCAGATACGACGCAAATAACACGGTCGACGTTTCACGACCACCATCTCAGCCAACCACGTAATATCCAAATACAATCAATACAGCAAAGTTCCACAACAAAGCTGCTTGAAAGTTACAATCCAAAAGTATTCGCTTCGTATCGTTCACATCGTACCCATTCGTATCCTTTGTAATACAGTAGCCATACAGCTAAACAACTCCCAACACTTCTCTTCGACCGCACTATCCCTAATCATAACATTCCGGAGTTGAACAGTTGGGCAGTTCACCCATCGCCATCTGTTGGTCGACTTGGGAAACACTACTTCAAAAAGTATACGTTGCCTGTCCACGTACAGTAATATCGGCCGAAAAAGAAGTCTTGACGTACATATTTTTATGTTAAGGAGTTTTTATTTAGCGTTATCATCTTAGAAGAAGCCACAGAAAATCATAATTTTTCAGCATTAATCAACGTTCTTAGTATGTCGTGGAAATACTTGACATGAACGCATGTCGGATACGTTTAAGTTCATTCCCAACTGAGGCATCAACGCATCAAAATCGTATGTTTTTCCACGAACTAACAGTGGAATGTCCGGCCCCTGATCGAAACTGATCTTGCAAATTAGTGTCTGTTCTGCCATTCGCTATTTATTTAGTTGTGCATCTCCATCATCATGCAAGGCTCAGCAGGCATAACCTGGACCCGTATTAATCTGTCCGGCAGGTATGACTGGATCTGTTATAATCAGCCCGGAAAACATGTCCCGGACACGTTCTGATCTGTCCGGCCGACGTGTTCTGCTCCGCCGGGCAGGTACAACCTGGACCCGTACGGCCACTACTCGGACGACCAGCTGTGGCAGGCGCTGGAGCGAACACACATGAAGCAGAAGGTGGCCGCGCTCGAGCGGCAGCTGCTGGCGCACGTGAAGGAGAGCGGCGAGAACTTCAGCGTCGGAGAGCGCCAGCTCATCTGTATGGCGCGAGCACTCCTGCGGCACAGCAAGGTAGGCGTCTGCTGTGTCCAGACACTGACATTTTTAGAAGACACTGGCACTTGTATTAGAAGTATGATGTCACGAATCCCATGGCCACCAAAAAGAAAAGTGTGCCCACCAATGTTCTCCAGGCTGCACCGCAGAGCGCATGCCTGACAGTCGCATCACGCAGATGCTGAGCAGTCGACAGCAGCGCAGTCTCCTGCAGCACAGGCAGTTCGTGACAGGGCAGTCTACACCCCACCAATCATGAGATACCAAACATTCTGAAGCTACCGGCGCGAGCCGTCGACATCAGAAAAGCATCTGCCACCCACTGGCACCGTTAAAGCACCAACAGTTGTGAATCACCAAACAAAACACTTAGTGGCCAGAGGGCACCACTTGCGGCTGTTGTATGTAGACCGACCGTATGTCCCGTGTCTTCACCACATGTCCTGCAGTTGTTGTATGTGGACGGCGTGCCCTGTGTACACCGTATGTCCCGTGTCTTCGCCACATGTCCTGCAGCTGTTGTATGTGGACGGCATGCCCTGTGTACACCGTATGTCCTGCAGTTGTGTGCTGGTGCCTGCACGTGTCCACACACTGTTTGCTTCGGGTGACAAGTGGGGCCCAACTGGTCCACGCCAGAGTAAGGTGATCCGGTGTTATCAAAGTTGTAGCGCAGAATGTTGTCAGACCAGCGGCTAAATTCCTGGCTATGGGACCATACCACCGGCACGCAGCCAGCTCGTCTTCAAGTGCTAGTGGTCGGTAGATAGATCAGCTGGCGTGGCTGCTGTTCGCCGGTCGTGTCGCGTCGGGTGTGACATGGGGTGAGAGAACTGCACCCTGCTCCACCCGGCAGATCCTGCTCATGGACGAGGCGACCGCGTCGATAGACACCGAGACGGACACCCTGATCCAGGCGACCATCCGCGAGGCGTTCCAGAGCTGCACCCTGCTCACCATCGCGCACAGACTCAACACGGTGCTGGCCTCCTCGCGCGTGCTGGTGCTCGACGCCGGCCAGGTGCGCGACGCGTGATGGAAGCCGTGGAGGTCCCATAGAGGACCCGTGGAAAAGTGCACGCGTTGTTGTCTAGTTCAGCCGGTCTGAGAAATTGTCACAGCTGTGTGGTGAAGCCCGTGTGACTCCCTCCTGCTCACATCGCATGGCGAGCAGCACCCATTGTACTTTACTGTGGCCCATCCTGCTCTGCATTCGACGGGCATGTGTGGGGGAGGTGGGGAGGGAGAGGGAGGGCATGGGTGGCGGAGGCGGGGAGAGATGGGAGGACAGGGGTGTGGGTACCTCTATGCTGCCCCTCCCTCTATTCAGCCCCGCCCCTCACTCTATCTCGCCCTCTCTCCCTCCCTCTATCCAGCCCCTCCCTCCCATCTATCCAGCCCCTCCCTCCCTCTATCCAGCCCCTCCCTACCTCTATCCAGCCCCTCCCTACCTCTATCCAGCCCCTCCCTTCCTCTATCCCGCCCCGACTCTCCCTCTATCCAGCCCCTCCACTCCCTCTATTCCGCCCCTCCCCGCTCTCTATTCCGCCCCTCCCTGCCCTTCCTCCAATCTAACTAAGCGTCACACGAAAACGAAAGAGGTGTTATCGGAAAGCGCTCGACGAGTATGACCTGAAACCATCCACAAAATGTTCGCCGCTCAAAAGTGACGCCACAAGGGTTGAGTGGAGGGTATGAATTCACAACTGACAATGTTTTTTGGCTCTGGGGAGTTAATTTTGAAAAAAAAAAAAAAAAAAAAATTTAAAAAAAAAAAGGAAAAGGAGAATATTTCGAAAATATGTGTTTTTCCTTTTTTTTTTTTTGTATAAATTTATTTTTGTTTTGGGAATGTTTTTTTTTAATGGGGAGAGGGCGGGAGAAACGTTGCTGTAAGTAAACTTAGCCTGATAAAAGTGCGTACTTTAGCCAGACTCTTGGATTTCAGCCATAAGGGACAAATGTGCAAAACAAGTCAGGAAAGTGCAAAACATCAATTTCCTCTGGTGCTTCTTGTTGAGTCCCTAAAGATAAGTAAACGCTGAAAGTTTCATACCCGTTAAAGCGTGACGACTAGTCGAAAGTTTTTTTTAATGATTTTTTTTAATGTCAACATTATTTCGTCCGCCAGGTGGTGGAGTTCGACAAGCCGTCCGTACTGCTCGCCAGGCCCGGCTCGGTGTTCGCCGGCATGGTGGCGGCCGCCAACGCGGCAACCAGCGCCGTCAAACAGCACGCCAGCAACGACAAGTCCGAGGTGTCGCCAACAGATGGCGCTGACAGCTGTACCGATCCGCCGGAGGGCGCGCCCGAACAGACGGCCGGCAATGAGCCGGACGGGATGTAGTGTAGAGCTGGTGCTGTGACACCGGTGCGCGCTGCTCGGTGGGCGTGTGACATCCTGTGCTGGGGCCTCACCTACCCCGAAGGCTTGGCTAGGTCAGTGTGGGTGGCGGCGTTCCGCGGATCTCAGACAAATTGTATTCATTTAGCAGCGTTGCGCCGTGCCGGGGCAATTCACAGGGAATCCGCTTATGCTTGTTTTGTATTCTGGCGAAGCTCAGACGGTGATCGTAGACGATTTTATTTTTGTTGGGAAAATGTGCACAGCTGGTGGTTTGACTATTGACATCGTGGGTTATGCTATACTCCACTGATATCCATACAACTTGGTACGCATTTTATGCGTGCACACGGGTGTAGTAATGCAGCTTGACGAATATTGCAGTCACAATGTCCGTTCGCTCCCGTTGGTGTTCTCATGTGTTCAGAAGGACCGTTTTGACCCAGAGCTGGGCTCGTTTTATGTTTCGCGAGGTGCACGTCAGCGGGATATTTGCGTGTTGCGACTGGTGCAGTGTGTGTGTTGGCGACTGGTGCTTGGCACGCTTGGCGGGCGGAACGTGCCACAGTCTAACGGTGACAGGGTAGCACGTCTTCGCTGAAAGTGCTTTGTGCACACAGAGACTAGCATGGACATGTTCAAGGCACTCCATTCTGGTAGTGGAGGTCCGGGGAGTAGAGCATGGCCATGCTAACCGCCTACGAATAATACGAAGATAGTGGCAAAGATGTTATTGCCTTAAATTCATTTAATTAGCGCTCGAATTAGTCAGAATGTGGATGGAAAGCCGTACCAGTGCTTCAGTGACTGGACGGTGTGACACGTGGGCATCACATGTCCAATTGCTGTCCCGGATGCCCCGGTGTGAGTGGCTGCAGGGGGATGGGTGGCGCGTGATCTGACGATCGGCCGCACCTGACCTGCGTCTCCGCACCTGGTGGACACGCGCCTTGAGACGTGATGCAGCTAAGGACGGGTCGGGGTCGGGGACGTGACGCAGCTGAGGTCGGGGTCGGCGACGTGCCTTGAGACGTGATGCAGCTGAGGTCTGGGTCGGGGTCGGCGACGTGCCTTGAGACGTGATGCAGCTGAGGTCTGGGTCGGGTCGGCGACGTGCCTTGAGACGTGATGCAGCTGAGGTCTGGGTCGGGGTCGGGGACGTGGTCTGGTTTGTAATGACGTGTTCGTTATTCGATAAATGTGACGTTTGGAGGCGTGTTTTGTGCGTGCCGAGTGGACTGACCTGTGGAGGTGGTCCGGCCCACTGGCGGCCTCCCGTGGCGGTGGGAAGCCCCGTGGTGCCGGGACGAGGCGTCAGCCGGCGGCACGTGGCTTGCGCCGGCCGTCCGCTTCACAGTCGGTCAGCTGGTTTAACCACATCGCCACGGCGGCTGACCTGAAGAAGAAATTACACGTTTTTGCTTCGAATGAGCGCCTGCCCTCGCAAAATCTCGCTGACTTGGCCATTTGATTTTGAAGATGCGACAAGGAAATCTGCGTTTAGTTGAGTCAACACCATTCTGAACCTTACGTGCAGCGTGGTGTCTACTTTTGTACCTAGTGTGTAACATCGTGAAGGCCTCGTGCATGGATAGAATCTAACAAAACATACTCGTGTTGTCGGAGCGTTCACTAGAGCTGATCTCAGGTTAAACCCATAGGCTGCATGTAAAAATCCTAACGTATTGGTGTTCCATCGCAACACCAACCATATTTTTGGTGTTTGAGCTGCAACATCAAATATACAGGATGTTCTACCCCTGGCCTCGTACCGGCACCACCCATAATTGGACGATACATTAAGTGAAGTTTGGACCATAAATCATGTTTTCAGGAAAATCATTTCATGCTTTTGTTGTGGCCAGGAGAAATGACTTTTGGAACGAGTTTGTGTTCGTGGAACTGTTAGCGCCATTGCATTTCTGAGCCGCCCTCTAGTCATGTTCTGCCGTGATTCAATAACTAGCTGTTTGATGTAATCTGGCAGACGCTGACTTGCGTGCTTGATTGGTTGGTTATTGGTTTTACGACACGTCGACCGCTGAGTCATATAGCGTCGCCAATCTCTCACGCCGATTGGTCGCGGGCGAAGAGTAGCGACAGGTGAGACTCGAACCCAGTGGCGTCGCCACGAAATTCTTCCAGGGGGGCAATGTTTATAGGGGGCCTCCTGCTCCCCGAAAAGGGGCCTCCACTGTGTTAGGGCCTCCTCTTGCTTTTTAGGCTCTTAGTATGGTTCCCGAATGGGAACATGATTTCATATTGATGTCTTGTTTGTTCTTGGCATGGTATATAATTTACGCAAAGCGCAATAGCAAGAATCTTTTTTTTTCGCTGAGAACCGAGCCATACCAGGGTATAAATAAGCAAATGTAGATAAATACGTCAGTGCCAAAACAAACCAATATCTTTATGCTTTATCGACGAGAAGAATCTTCCCGCTGGCCTCTAGATTGTAGCGAGCTGGTGGGGCTCGTGCTGAGCATATCTTAAAGATATCTCCCATTGATCAACCCACTTCTTTGTTCACCAAGTTTAACTGAATATAGCTAGGTTCATCACAACTGTTAGTCATTCCCACCAGCTTGATCTCATAAACAAACTTAAACGATCATTTCTCAGTCCCAGGACAACAATTTCGCGAAGGTGACAACGATAAGTGGATTGAATTGGTTTTCTGATCGTTATCTTAGGGATTTATTAATTTTTTAAATAACATTTGGTGCTGGCTGCAAGGCACTTGGCACAGAAGCTAAAATAATAAATACTCCGCGAATAAATTCACGGCAAGAACAAGCATTGAACAACCATGCATCAATGGCAATGCAACAATGTAACAATGACAATGCATAAATAATGCAAAACCTTCGAATTCCACGCCGTCACGCCCATGGTTATCGCTGTGCTGTACCGTTTTGTAAATTATGTCGTTGAGAAGGTACTGAAGCTGGGAAGCTCTAATCATGCAGGCTGTAATCACAGAAGACAACTTTGTAGGAAGAAAATACATTTTAAAACATCATTCCTCCCATTTAATATGGGGCATCGGTGTTGTTTTGTATGCTTGTGAGGGGGAATTTACCCCCGCAATGTTGGCTTTGCTCCATGGGCGTAAGTTCTGAAAATTATTGAGAGACCAGTGACGCACCCATATTTGCGTCAAGGGGAGGGGCAAACGTATTTGGAGGGGGTCCAACTACTGAATAAAGTCTTCCGATTTCGACCACTATTTTGTCAAAGGGGAACTTTTTAAATCAAATAATTAGTGATCAACTGAATTATCCTGTGGAGGGGCCTAATCTACCACTATCGTTTCTGATTCGTCGGATTTCAACCCTAGCTCCCACAACCTGTTCAAATGTATTCTTTTGGTATTCCTTGATAAGTCACCTCGCACTGCTGAAATTACACCTGCACAAATCACTTTAAAATGTAAAATTTTCCAATTTCAGACATTCCAGTTCATAGTGCCCGGTCGCCACGACGCCAACGTTAGTGCACGTGCACACCCATCTTGCGCATTCGGCGCATTCGCCACACTTCGTGCGATGCTACGGATTCTGCTGGGCCTCCTACGCTTTGTTAATTGCTGCCACGTGATAGACTTACGCCATATCTGACGTGATAAAATGCTTCGTATGGGCGTTCGCTGCGAAAATTAGATTAATTAAATTCGATCATTAGTTCCCTTCCTACCATATTTTATGGTGAAGAAATGCGGATACCCGCTGAGCTTTGATGCACCTCATATCTTTGATTAAACATGCTTCCAGGTTGGCTACCGAACCGAAGCCCTGCCTGAGTGTACTTCTTTGGACCCGTTTCGTATTTCTTCGTCTACGGATGTGTCCTAAGGCTCCAATTCATTTTTGTTAGAGGCCCAACGCATTTTCGAAACCCCTGCTCGCTTTAGGGTTTTGTTGCTTTTTTTGCGCACCGAATATTTTTTTTTAGTTGTCGGGGCGCTTTCAAAGATCTCGATGTGTTTACTTAGTGCCCGATATTTTTGTTCGTTTTGGGATCATGTTGCTTTTTGCGGCCCCAGCCTCTTTTCAGGCCCTTGTGCGGTCATATGGTCATATGGTCATATGTGTGCCTTGAGAGCTTCCGGTGTTTTTGTTTTTTTTTTTTTTAGTGTTCCCGGTATATATAGTTATGGCTACAACGCATGTTTTCGGACCCTGCCGCTTTTTACGAGACTGCGCTTTAAAGGGCCAGTCGCATTTTCGGTCCCCGTTGTGCTCTTAGGGTCCCGCTGTGTTTATTTGGGGCTTCTGACGCACATTTGTGGGGCCCCAGTACGATTTTGAGGCTTCGGTGCCATTTTTCTGGGTCCCAGCGCGACTTATCGCGCCCAGGCGCGTGGTTCCGGGTCCCAACGCCAGTTATCTGGGCTCAACGCGATTTTTGTGGATCTCTTCTGAAGTTTCTTTAATTTCCGAATCCTGCCCTGATTTTTCGAGTCCCTGTTGCCATGTTTTTGTATCTCACCTCGATTTTCTTCGAGCTCCGGTATGTTTTTCGATGCCGTACGCGATTTGTCAAGGCATCTGATGACATGTTCGGTGCTCCAGAACCATTGTCCTGACCCGGACGTTTTTGCAATCCCCCCTGATTTTGGAGGGCTCCGGCTTTATTCTTCGGATGCCGATGGGACTTTGGGGGTCACACGGTGCCTATGTGGGGCCATAGACGCCAATTGTTGGCAGCCCCGACGTTAATTTTTGATGCCCAGACCAAATTTTTGGTACTACCGATGGGTCCGAGCGCGACATTTTTGGTACTACCGAATTGTGGGTCCGAGCGCGAGATTTGGTGGGACCGGTTCGAGTTTGCGGGGCGCGTTGTACTTAGCTGTGACCCCAACGCGATCTTGGCGGTTCCTGTTGCAGATTTTCGTGCCTCGGAGCGAGTTTTCTGGGGCCCGACGTATTTACTTTGAGCCCCTACGCGAATTCTGGTGGACCGACGCGAATTTTTGTGGTCCCAGCGCAACTTTTGGGGGCCTCGGCTCGATTCTTGGGAGCATATCCCTCTTAGGAGGGAGGGGCCATTTGCCCCTTTGATATGTCACTGCGGCCACCGAAGGAGTTCTATTTTTGCTATAGGTCCTTACGTGATATTTTTGGGTCCTGGTACGATTCTTCGGTCTCCAGGTGCGATTTTTTTCGGTGCCCTGACACGTTTTTTGCCAGTGCACAACGGGTTTTGCGGGGACTTTGACCCGATTTTTTTTGGGCGCAGAGTGACATTCCGGTTGATAATTGATTTTTGGGGCAGCAGCAACCTTTGGGGTCCAGGCGCGACTTTTTTGGTCCCCAGTGAGATTTTCGAAGGTTGCGACGCGACTTTTTTAGTCCAATGTAATATTTTGTGTCCCGACGTCATTTGCTTGGATCCCGAGCGCGAGTTTTAGCGACCTCGACACTTTGTGGGTGTCCAATACGTTTTGGATGCTTTTAGTGTCATTGTTGGGGCCCAAGAGTGATTATCCATGTCCGGATTGTTTTTCGTTGCCCCGGCTTCATTTGTGTCTAAATGATACTGTTGGGGAACGGAACGACTTATCGTGCCCCTAGCGTGATTTTCATGATCTGGGCGTGCATTTTTGGTACCCATAGGCTCAGCGAGATTTTCAGGGGCCCCGGCCGGATCTCTTTGGGCCCATGTCGTGATTTTCAAGTACCCCGGCACGACTCCTGCCATTTCAGATGCTTCTAGCAAATTATAGACCTCCTCTCGCGTCTTAGGGGTCTCGTCTCATTTCCTGGAGCTTCTTTACCGGTTTTGGACGTCTTCTCGTCCGTCCTACCCTCCTCCATATTCAACGGTCCTCCTCTCCCGTTTTGGAGGACCTCCTCCCACATCCTGGGGCCCCTTTAACATGGCATGGGACTTCCTCTCATGTTCCAGGGGCATCCTCTGCCAAATTAGGGGCCTCCTGCCACGCCTCGTGGGCCTCCTCCTTTGTCCTCGCAAAGCTTACCCGTCTTGAGGGGATCTTCAATTTTGGAAACCTCGCCTCCTTCCATACCTGCTACCTACCACTCCCATTTTAAGGGCCTTCTCTCATTTCCTGGGAATTCCTTCCGGTCGTCGGGGCCTCATTCGGCCCTGGAGACCTTTGCAATCCTGGGGCCTCTTTTGCAATCCTGGGGGCCTCCTTTACAATCCTGTGGGCTTCCTTCGCAATCCTAAGGGCTTCCTTTGCAATCCTTGGGGCCTCCTGTGCAATCCTGGGGCCTCCTTTGCAATCCTGGAGGCCTCCTTTTGCAATCCTGTGGGTCTCCTTTGCAATCCTGGAGCCCTCCTTTGTAATCCTGGGGGCCTCCTTTGCAATCCTGGTGCCTCCTTTGCAATCCTGGAGTCCTCCTTTGTAATCATGGGGCCTCCTTTGCAATCCTGAGGCCTCCTTTGCAATCCTGGTCTCCTCCTTTGCAATCCTGAGGGCCTCCTTTGCAATCCTGGAGTCCTCCTTTGTAATCATGGGGGCCTCCTTTGCAATCCTGGGGCATCCTTTGCTATCCGGGGGGCTCCTTTGCAATCCTGGGGCCACCTTTGCAATCCTGGGGGCCTCCTTTTCAATCCTGGGGGCCTCCTTTGTAATCCTGGGGGCCTCCTTTGTAATCCTGGAGGCCTCCTTTGCAATCATGGGGGCCTCCTTTGCAATCCTGGGGGCCTACTTTGCAATCCTGGGGCCTCCTTTGCAATCCTGGGGCCTCCTTTACATTCTCGGGGGCCTCCTTTGCAATCCTGGAGTCCTCCTTTGTAATCCTGGTGGCCTCCTTTGTAATCCTGGGGCGTCCTTTGCAATCCTGGGGCCTCCTTTGCAATCCTGGGGGCCTCCTTTGCAATCCTGGAGGCCTCCTTTGCAATCGTGAGGGCCTCCTTTGCATTCCTGGGGGTCTCCTTTGTAATCCTGGAGTCCTCCTTTGCAAACCTGGGGGCCTCCTTTGCAATCCTGGGGGCCTCCTTTGCAATCCTGGAGTCCTCCTTTGAAATCCTGGTGGCCTCCTTTGCAATCCTGGGAGCCTCTTTTGCAATCATGGGGCCTCCTTTTCAATCCTGGGGGCCTCCTTTGTAATCATGGAGGCTTCCTTTGCAATCCTGGGGGCCTCCTTTGCAATCCTGGGGGCCTCCTTTGCAATCCTGGGGGCCTCCTTTGTAATCCTGGAGGCCTCCTTTGCAATCGTGAGGGCCTCCTTTGCATTCCTGGGGGTCTCCTTTGCAATCCTGGAGTCCTTCTTTGCAAACCTGGGGGCCTCCTGTGCAATCCTGGGGGCCTCCTTTGCGATACTGGGGGCCTCCTTTTCAATCATGGGGGCCTCCTTTGTAATCATGGAGGCCTCCTTTGCAATCCTGGGGCCTCCTTTGCAATCCTGTGGGCCTCATTTGTAATCCTGGAGGTCTCCTTTGCAATCCTGGGGGCCTCCTTTTCAATCCTGGGGGCCTCCTTTGTAATCCTGGGGGCCTCCTTTGCAATCCTGGGGGCCTCCTTTGTAATCCTGGAGGCCTCCTTTGCAATCCTGGGGGCCTCCTCTTCAATCCTGGGGGCCTCCTCTGTAATCCTGGAGGCCTCCTTTGCAATCCTGGGGGCCTCCTTTGCAATCCTGGGGGCCTCCTTTGCAATCCTGGGGGCCGCCTTTGCAATCCTGGGGGCCTCCTTTGTAATCCTGGAGGCCTCCTTTGCAATCGTGAGGGCCTCCTTTGCATTCCTGGGGGTCTCCTTTGCAATCCTGGAGTCCTCCTTTGCAAACCTGGGGGCCTCCTTTGCAATCCTGGGGGCCTCCTTTGCAATCCTGGGGGCCTCCTTTTCAATCCAGGGGGCCTCCTTTGTAATCATGGAGGCCTCCTTTGCAATCCTGGGGGCCTCCTTTTCAATCCAGGGGGCCTCCTTTGTAATCCTGGAGGCCTCCTTTGCAATCCTGGGGGCCTCCTTTGCAATCCTGGGGGCATCCTTTGCATTGCTGGGGGCCTCCGTGCCAATTGTTTGCACTCTCGTGATTTCTGGAGCCTCCTATCCTCTCCTAGGTGACTCCTTCTTCAAATTAGGGGCCTCCTCTCACGTCTTGGAGGCCTCCTCTCGTGTCTCGTCGGCCTCATTGCTCACTTTTTTCCTGTGCATTTCCGGATAGGGGCTTCCTCAAATTTCAGGGGGGCGGCGCCCCCCCCCCTGTTTGACGGCAGGGGGGGGGGCGACTGCCCCCCTCCCCCCCCCCCCCGGTGTCGACGCCTTTGCTCGAACCCACAATCTTTCGATTGTGAGACGAGTGCGTGCTTGATTGTGTGGAACAAGGCGAGCTTATGAATTGCGTGGTGTGTTCAGCGCATCGCATTCCAATTCTAACTTTTGTTCTTGTGATGTTCTATGCAATGGACCTGTGATTGGTCCTGGCTCTTCTTGTTTTTGCTTAAAAAATAACTCACGTCTGAGTGCATAATACATCGCATACACTATGATCAGTCAAATACAATACAATGTACACAATACAAAATACAAATACATACATTTGTACAGGTTATAAAATTTGCTTCCGAATCTTGCAACATGTTAAAGGGGGGCTTACTTAGTGCGGTATTGACTCACAATAATGTCGTCAATATGATTATGTAAATGTGAATCGGACGAAAATTTTTGACGAAAATGTTAATGATTGCTTTCTTTTCGTATTGGCTGGTCTGCCATTCTGAGATTTAGGGGTTTGTCCGTGCTCCTAAATATATGCGAATGCTCGGTTGGGTTTTTCCGTGTTCAAATTGATACCTCATTTTGTTCCAATCTCGTGTAAACTAGCAATATGTGAAATTAATTGTGTGCATCTAATTAGCCATGAGTGGGCCTGCAACAAAGTGACGTATCGTGAGCGAAAAAGAATGATTCGAAGCCATGTCAGCCAGGTGATACAAATATACCATGGTGGTGAAAAAGCGGACTCTGAGACATCGATCATAAGATAGGAAATTAGTAAATTATGCAAGCAGGGCTCCATCACATTCGTAGTTGGGTGATGCCGGAGTCACATACAGTTACTGTTCAGGGTGCGAGGAGGCATATAGCAGATCAGCAGGCTGTCTGCGGAGATTCAGCAGCAGCAACACTACACAGGGCACTAAGTAGAGCAGCGCAATGATGAGTGTAGGACAATTAGCGGAGCAGGACATAAAGGACAGAGCACCAAACAGAAGAGGTCTATGCGGGTCAGAACACTCAGTATGGCACATAGGAAGACTGAAGAGGGTACAAAAAGCAGGACATCGAGGGCAAGGAACTCGATAGGGCACCAACGAGGTTAGGACACCCAGGACACTAAAATTGGCAGGGCACCATGGAGGGGATTGGGAGGGACGGCACTAAAGGACATGGTACAAAGATGCCCAGACTATTCAGGAGGCAGGGCATTGTGCATGGCAAGGACACTCAGTAGAGTACTCTGAAAATAATCACAGGGTATTGGGGGACGAGTGGTCTAGGGGTAAGATACTCGTCTCACAATCGAAAGATTGTGGGTTCGAGTCTCACCTGTCGCTACTCTTCGCCCGCGACCAATCGGCGTGAGAGATGGCGACGCTATATGACTCAACTGTCGACGTGTCGTAAAAAAAAACCAATAACCAACCAATCACAGGGTATTAAGTATGGCGGTGAACTGAA
This sequence comes from Ashinkailepas kermadecensis, assembly GCA_034440615.1. NCBI lineage: Eukaryota > Metazoa > Arthropoda > Thecostraca > Neolepadidae > Ashinkailepas > Ashinkailepas kermadecensis. The sequence continues at coordinate 125,969 of JAOTOM010004808.1, read as the reverse complement.
TGGGACACTCAGTAGAGCATGGCACTCGGGAGGGCACTCCAGAGGGTATAGCACTAGAGAGAGCAGGGCGCTCAGTGTTGTGGCGGTCCACCGCTCCTTTGTTCTCTGTCCAGCGCCTCCGCGTTTTGTGTCGTAACTATGGCACAGGACGACACTGATCTGTAACTAAGAGTGCAAGCCGATTCATCGCAATGCCTATAATTGCATGCAAGCAGCATTCACCATTGATGTGCACATGAATATATACGTGGAAGCAGGCGTGGGACTTCTCTAAAACGATTGGGAGGGCTCAATGCATGGAGATAACGGGGGAGGACTTGGCGGTGATGACACTTTTCAGGGAAGTGTACTAAGGCGGTCAGGGCATGGAGGTAGCGGGAGGACCTGGCGGTGAGGATACTTTTCAGGGTAGTGTACTAAGGCGGTCAGGGCAGTCAGGAGGACAGGGCTTCATGACACTACGGAGGGCAAGACGGAAGGGGAGAAAGGAAAGGAAGTACGGAAGGGTGCTCAGGACAAGAGGGCAGGGCATTGGGTAGGGTAGGGGGATGGATTAGAGCATGTCATAAAGTAGAGTAAGGGGATAGGGCAGGACACTAAGTGGGGCAGGGCACTTGGCTGGGAAAGGCACGAGAGAGGAAAGAACACCGAAAATGACACGAGGTCTCCCATTTTGTGGTGTCATTTTCGGTGTTCTTCGGCGTTCGGTGCATGCCGTACTAAGGAGAGAACAATAAGTGGGGCAATGCATTATAAGGAGATCATGGCACCTAGAACGACAGGACACTCGGCATGGCATTTGGGAAGGCATTGCAGATGGTAGGGCACTTACGAGGACACTGATGAGCGCAGGACGCTAATGGGGGTAGGGCACCACCGAGCTAGCATTTTTGCTCCGCGGGCTCAATCAGGCCTTGATTGGGCTACTCGGACTGTCCTGCTTGGGCTCAGGGCTGAACAACGTTTTTCTTCTGGTTCACGGTGGAAGTTGACACAGGAATCCCAAGCGTCCCCGCACCAAAGCCCAAGTTCAGCCCAGTTAAGCGAGCCGAACCATTTCCCAAACTCTGCCCAAGCATGCCAGTGTGCTCGAGTTGAACCCGAGCAACGCCTTTGTATCGATGCTGTGGCCCCGATCAGGCTAGGCTTGGGCGTACTCGGGCAACTGGCACGACAAACCTGATTTTAGCCCGCGTTCAGCCCCAAGCAATGCCGTAGCAGGCCCGATTCGGCCCCGGTCGGGTTAGACTTGACCATACTGGGGAAATTACGATCAGGAGAAAAGTCAGAGTGGGCTGAACTACGGTTTGCCTGAGGTGTCCAAACAAAACGTAATCCTGCCCAGGCAAACTGCTGGCCGAGCAAGGTGGGTAAAGAAGAGCAAAATCGCAAGGCAAAAGAGGGCAGGACACTCAAAAGGGCAAGGCATCATGGAGGGCGGAGTACTCAGAATGACAGGTCACTACAGGGGATAGGACGCTGAGGCGGGCAAGGCATTCAAAAGGGCATGACACTATGTAGGGCAAGGCACAAAGTAGCTGAAAGGGCACTTAAGAAAGGAGGACAAGGCACTAAGTAGGACATAGCATTCGGGAAGAGAGGACAGGAAACTAGGTATGGCAGGGTTCTAGGCAGGGCAACACCACGAAACAAGCACAGGAGCAATGACCTTGCAGGGCACTACAACTGCACAACAAAGAAGTAATACTCAAAAAGGCAGTTGATAGGTCGACAGAAAGGAAGAACTACGCAGTTAAAAAATCAGATGACTGGGTAGCACAATCCGAAGGGCTGGAAAACACCAGTGCTACCCGCTGTTCACGAACAAAAGCATGCTCTGTCACCATAACCAATTTGAGGCCCTAGTGGCACATTGTAACTTCTGTATTCGAGGGTCTACTTGAGAAAGACAAAACCCTGCGAGAATTGCATACGACAGCGAAAATAAACAAAAAAGGGTCCAATACACACTTTGCACTGTCGATTGGGAAGACATGTGTGCCGAGCCATCCCCCCCCCCCACCTCCTTACCCACTCGTCCCCAACATCATGCATATGCACCGAGTGCTGACAGCCATTGATATCAATAGAGCTGTAGACGAAATTGGTCCCGAACGCATTTGGTAAGATCTCGACGGGACTAATCTAGCATCTATAATTGAAGTTCAGTGGAGCGGCTGAACAATTTGCTTAGTCATCAGCTCCACCAGCCGACACATGCATTATGTCGTTACCGAACACCGCTAGCCAATTCCTATGCAACAGTGTTAGCTGACCAGGTGGATCCGACTGATCCAGGTGGAACAACAGCATGCTTTACATCGCTGCCGACTCCTCACAACAACATACCCCGGATAACTGCCGGTTTTTCGACGAAAAGCCACCGGGCCAAGCTTATCCGATCATCCGCACGGTTCGGCCGTGTCGATCGCGTCGTTAACAAGGACAAAGTCTGACGGAGACTAATCCGTCCGACCCTCAGAGCCGTCTGACGATGTCCGTCCGACCCTCAGAGCCGTCTGACGGCATCCGTCCGACCCTCAGAGCAGTCTGACGCCGTCCGTCCGACCAGGAGCAGCAGAGTCGTTGGCAGATGGTCCGTCGATGTGCCTGCCGCTGGTGAGGCGTAGGCCTGAGACTGGCAGCTCTGAGACAGCTCTGAGACAGCTCTCAGACAGCTCTCAGACAGCTCTCAGACAGCTCTCAGACAGCTCTCAGACAGCTCTGAGGAAACTCTGAGAGAGCTCTGTAGCAGCTCTGAGATAGTTATGTGGCAGCTCTGAGACAGCTCCGAGAAATTTCTGTGGCAGCTCTGTGGCAGCTCTGTGGCAGCTCTGTGGCAGCTCTGTGGCAGCTCTGTGGCAGTTCTGTGGCAGATCTGTGGCAGCTCTGTGGCAGCTCTGTGGCAGCTCTGTGGCAGCTCTGTGGCAGCTCTGTGGCAGCTCTGTGGCAGCTCTGTGGCAGCTCTGTGGCAGCTCCGTGGCAGCTCCGTGGCAGCTCTGTGGCAGCTCTGTGGCAGCTCGGAGACAGCTCGGAGACAGTTCTGTGGCAGCTCTGAGACATTTATGTGGCAGCTCTGTGGCAGCTCTGTGGCAGCTCTGTGGCAGCTCTGTGGCAGCTCTGTGGCAGCTCTGTGGCAGCTCTGGATGCACGGCTCCATTGGAGTATGGTGGTATGCTGCGCGGAAATGAGGACATCTGGTTACCAACGAAGGCGAAGCATCAGCGGGTGCATGTTCGACAAAGGTTTGTGCTAACCAGCCCACCCAATTACCACGCTTTCAAAGCGTTCATGTTTTTGACTGCTTTTTTGTTACAACGTTTTCCGGTTCTCATTCATTCACTCAGGATTAGGTCTACTCTTTTAACTTTGATTCATAGTAGCTTTGGTTGCAATACTTTCTGTGAAGTCATTACGTTCTTTGTTCAAAGGAGTGTTTTATGGCTAATTTTAAGCGTATTTTAAAGTGTCACTTTGCATACGCTAAGAGGGACTCATTGATTTTCCCCTCCCCTCCCAACAGGCTAAAGCTTAACTATCGGGCTTATGGGCATACACTCGATACAAACGGTTTTTCAGGGCAGCTTTGGCCATCAAAGAGGTAATTTGCCCCCCCCCCACCCAACCAACTTTGCAAGGTGACAATCATGCCTACGCCTGCAGCCCGAAGCCCCGAAGCCTCATCCCCTCTTCGCCTAACGCCTTTAACGGCACCTACTGGTAATACTAAGATGTATGCCATTGAGCAGTCATTTGCTGAACCCAGGCAGCTACACTCTGGAGTTGTTCATGAGCACTTTATTTGTAATTTTGTCTGGGCATGCCGTATATATGTTTCAATCTGATGCAATTCGTGTGGTGTTTTCTTGGAGAAATGCGCGCCAAAGTAGGGGTTGATCCAGGAACCTCGTTGGAGGAAAATATTCTCCGATTTCAACAACCTTATCAGATTAACAACGAACATTCGTCGGGTCTGTTTGTTAAATGCAATGAAATTAAATGAAATGAAATGAAATGAAGTTAATTTTAAATTGATTATTAATTAATTTAAATTCACTAAATTCAATGAAATTTAATTTAAGTTACATTGAGCAAACCATTCTTAGATTTCGAGATCATGCTATATCAGTGCAAAATATCGACAAAAATTGCCCTCTTGTGGGGAGGGGGCCTCCCCACAATTCCAAAATTCCTAATCTCCAAATTTTCAAAAAGCAAATTTATCAAAAAAAATAATGTTTAATACAACGAAGAATGGCTTTTAGATGCTCCTGGGTTTTAGACATTGCATGTAAAGAAAATATACGACCTTCAATATACCAGGAGGTGCTGAGTAAAAAAAAATTATCCTGCGTCCCATGCATCCGCCCATGCACCAACGACGTCATATCTGAAAGTTCAACGAGGTAAAATCCCACCCTTCAAACGGCTTCGATAGCGCACGAGGCTGACCCTGGTCGACATTCATATCGCCTGCCTGGGAGAAACCCGACTCGAGTGCAGCAACCGAACTCTTGTCGCACACCAGACTACGGTAGATATTGAAGGGTGTGATGCATTGCACTGTTCTTGTCAAAGGGCGTGGCTGGAAATAACGAGTAAGATATGATGTCGCGTAGTATCACATTCCGCCTGCACGCTTGTGCTAGCCTTCACGTAATCTGAGTGCATATGTCGGAAACAAACTACCTGAAGCCCGAGCTGGCCTTTGACAATGGTACTTCATGTGCTGACATGCAGCGAGGACAAAGACAAAGCATTGACACACTGCTCACATGAATGCAAATGTCCGTGTTGTTGTGATGTCCGTGATGTCCGTTATGTTCGTGATGTCTGCGATATCCGTGATGTTCGTGATGTCCGTGATGTCCGTGATGTACGTGATGTACGTTATGTCCGCGATGTTACCGCGATGTTCATGATGTCCGTGATATCCGTGATGTCCGGGATGTCCGTGATGTCCGTGATGTCCGTGATGTCCGTGATGTCCGTGATGTCCGTGATGTACGTGATGTCCGTGATGTACGTGATGTACGTGATATACGCGATGTTACCGCGATGTTCATGATGTCCGTGATATCCGTGATGTCCGAGATGATACCGTGATGTTCGTGATGTCCGTGATGTCCGTGATGTCCGCGATGCTACCGCGATGCTACCGCGATGCTACCGCGATGTTCGCCATGTCCATGATGCGTCCGACGTAACGTACACACATTCAAATATACGTCGTCGTGTACATTCAGAATTGCGCCAAACTTGGATAGTACGAACATAACGAGTACACTAACGAGTACACTCGCATAACATTGCCGAGGGGATAAAAGGCATCTGCTCAGCGCATATTTTGCCACACTAAACCCCTTCCAAGCTACAGACGAAAACAGGTCACAAAAAGCACATCACTGCGTGCACTATGCATCCAACAGGCCAACATATACCTACATACGCATTACACTTGTGTACCTTGGCGTTCCTGGAATATTATCCAGACAACCGACCGTTACCACCCCTGTGCACCCTGTGGGTGTGGCTTACGCCATCTTCAAACATAGAAAGTAGTTAAACAGTTTGTAAGCTTAAACAGTTTGAAATAACCACACGAATTTAGCTTTCAGCCAGAAGATGAGACATCACGCAGATCTGCCTATTGTGCACCCTGTCATTTCTGCAATATTCCCCTGACAACAAAAGGTTTTACGCTGACAGCAACCCATTGCACGTGGCTTCCGCCACGGCGATAAAATCGCCGATATTAAAACGCAATGAGCTCCAAATAACGCCAAGAATCTCACCATCCACATCCGGATTAAACAACAGGCAAGCGTCCACCGCACACTTGTGTGCCCTGTCGTTGCCCTGTCGTGTGCCCTGTCATGTGCCACTTGTGTGCCCTGTCGTGTCTGTCGTTTCTTGATTATTATCCGGACAGCCAGACAGCGGTCATGGTGTGCATGCTATGGATGTTGTTTGCGCCATCGTCAATAGTGCGACCATTTAAGACGTCATCGGCCGAGGTATGCACGATAATTCAGTTTTCAGCCGGAGGTGAGACATCAGGCAGACGTGCAGCCTGCACCTGTGCACTCTGCCGTTTCTAGCATATTCTCCTGAGAGCCGAAACTTTCACCCAGACAGCCACCCAGTGCGTGTGGTTTCCGCCATCTTGAATAATATCGCCGATATTAATCCTACCCTGATCGCGGACGGGGGAGGGATCTCGAGAGCTACCGTCGGGTTTTTCCCAGGCAGCGGCCGAATAAGCAGACACAGAGAAACCGAATATTAATTACCTTCATTACCTTTTCATATGTTCATCTTATCTATGCCGTACATCTGCGTTGCATATTCCGTACGAATTTATCATCACGGCCGTCAAAGGTCAATGATCTGGGACGGGTCAAGGAAAATAGGGTTTCAGACATTTCGAAATGCCGTCATTCGGAGTAGCTGCAACATGTCAACGTCAAACTGAGGTCATGCTAACTTTATCAAAACGAACAACTCTACTCTCTGGACTTTTTATGAAGGCCACGGCTACTGATCTGAATTAGGTTAATTCGCTCGATTTTTACCATACCAAATGAGTGGGGGAAATTTTATTTGGGATAAATTTACACGCCGCAAATGATCAGTTGCACGTACATTGTGGCTTAAGGCATGTGAACGGTCAATGGCATAAGGTCAGGTCAAGTATCAGGTATATTTTACACAATGCCATCTCAAACAGAATGTTGTTGTTCAATGTGAAGTCATATCTGAATTTGGTTTCAACGCCACCTAAGTCGTGCAACAGGCCATTGCATGTCCATTGTCCAATCGTGGATCTGAAAGATATGACCTCGTCTGATCTGACCTTATTTGACCTGGTTTGACCTTTCAATGAAAGTACTTTCCAAGCATTGTACACTTGGGCGAATGCTGTAGTTATAGCTTGATCAATCTACATTGTTGATCTATCTATTCGCTACCTGTATTATAATGGTCCTATTGGGCGGACCTGATACATATATTTATATTTTCCAGGCCATTTCACAACACAAAAGGTCATGTGACTGTGCTGACCGATTATCACCTCTAAGTACCTCAGCATGGCTGGAAATGAAGACATAAGCTGTGATATGAGCTGTACGTTATGATGGCTAGTCAAAGACATTTTTATTCTGCCTCTACATTCATACTTCCAGAGCTGGTTTTCAAGTTTGATTCTGACCGAACCTGACATATCCTGTCTTGACCCTCTTTAGCATGATTAATATAACTATATTCATCTATTTCAGCTATCGGAAAACAATGCCGAAGTGTTGAAGAAACAAAACACAGCGACTGTGTTTACCTAGTACGACCTTCAACGGCATCAGTATAACCGAAAATGAAGAATAATGTGATATAAGCGGCGGGATATGTTGGCTTGCCAATGACATTTCCCTGAGTCTCTAAAATGCGTACTTTGTATGAAAGGTTGTGATTCTGGACCGACCTGAACTATTCCGTTTGATCATTATTTAGTATGATAAATATATATATATATATATATATACATATATATATATATATATGTATATTCATGTATAATTCTTGCAAACTGGCGCCAAAACAAATCAAGCACTACCTTTCTAACCATCTCCAGGGACTTTGGTCAAGGTTCGTATATTGACCTAATATGACCTTGTAGGCCTGAGTCAATTTCACGGGCTGAATCCAATCCAGCGCCATGCAATTTCAGGTATGAAATTAGATGGATACGACGTTGTGTGACGACTAATACTCAGTCTTAGTCGTCACACAACGACGTATCGTATCGTATCACAGAGATGCAAACATATGTCCACGGTCAAGTTGACCGTGGACATATGTTTGTACCTCTGTGCCTCGACGGGACAAATCTGCAGTTATGGCTACGCACCTTCGTTCGAACTTCGGAGAACACGGCCGATGTCAGAGCCTGCCGATACCGCCTCCACCTTCTGCGTGATGACGTCACCGACGCTCGCCGGTCGGTCCACCTCCTCACGGAACTGGAAGTATTCCAGAGGTCAAGAACGCAACCAGTCGTGCCACGTGCGATGGAGTGAGACGGATTTAAAGAAAAGGAACCTGATTTTGTGACACTTTCTCCTGGGCATGGCACGGTAGAGGAACTAATTAACCATTCCACTGTCTATATTTTACTCAAAAACGTTCCATATACAGAAACTTAGCGTCTCATGCTGCAGAACAGAAGTAGCCATAGGAACAAGAGCCAGCAAGCGTACTCTATGCATCACGCAGCCTAGCAGGCAGAGCAAAGTGACTCACTCCTCTGTCCTCGTCCAACACGTCAGCAGCAATTTGTAATGCTTTCCAGTTAAATTCAAACTCAGTCGGCATATACGGTCTCGCTCGTAATAACATAACATTTGTCAGCTCTGCAAATCATCTCTACAAATCAGATAGCATACTGGTAGTAAACGCTTCGCAAAAGGTGGCATGATGCTTGACTTTCGCTGCCCCGAGGCAGCAACGCTCTACTCTTAAGCATGGTACTTTATAATCGGTACTAAAAACGGTATTAAGCACCTCGTTAACATGCCTTAGCAAGCCTGGGAGCTATGCTTTTTCTACAGTGCATGGCGATCGGGGGAGGCACATGGCCCCTGTTGCCCCCCTGGATCCGCCACTGGCACCCTGAATGCACTTCACTCTTGCTCACTCTACCATTTTCATAATATTCACCTGACAGCCAACGTTTTTGCACAGAAAACACATGATAACGTGACGACACATTGAACGATCACTTCGGCCTTCGCCGAAGTGTACAATGCTTGAAAAAAGCAATTCCAAAGAAAGGCTAAATCAAACCAAATGGTCAGTTCAAACGACGTCGGATCATCTCAGATCATTAGTTAGTCATGCAATGTCATGTCGCACGACCTAGGCGGCTCTGATGCCGATGACCGGCTCTGAGGTACGACTTCAAGAGGAACAACATCATACATAGGATGGCATTGCAGCAAACTATACATCATGCTTTACCTGACCTTATGCCATTGATCTTCAGCACATATGCAAACGTAGACAGCTTATTGCATGTCCTTTATCATTTTCGGTGTGAAAAAATCCTCCAACTGAAATTTTCCCCACTCAGTACGGCAAAAACGCCGAAATTGACCTAACCTCAGGTCAGTAAACTTGACCTTAATTATCATCTCGAGATAGCGGCTTGGTCGCCGTCATGGAAGGACAGCATGCCAATACTCTCACTCGGTTCGGGAAAGGCAGCTCTGAATCCCAGAACAAGTAAATGTCGCCAGGGGCTCTGCGACTGCAAAACGATTGAGCGAGATATGGACGGTTTTAGGTGCATCCTTTCTGAGGAAAGAGAGACGACAGACAACAGACGACATATGAGAGGGAGAGAGAGAGAGGGGGGGGGAGAAAACATATGTCGCATGTTGAATTTACACCAATTGGTCCGAACGTCACCGGGAATATATTTCCTCCTAAATGGACTAGGGTCCCAATATCCATTATCGTTGCAACCTCCAACCTCCAATTGTAGTCAAAACATCCCAAGGAATTCGTACTGATGTCCGACCGTAGCCGCGAGACAAAACACCACCAACAATCCAGGGTCGGAGCGCTCCGGTACACACAAAGCGCCACGTCGGCGGCCATTCCAGGCGACCACCGAATCCTCCTGTTTTCGGCAGCCGCCGGCACACCTGCGCCGTTTTTGCCGGCGCCGCGTCTGTTTGCGATTCGTCCGGCGTGACGTGTCGTCGTGACGTCAGCGTCACGTCAGCGTCACGTCAGCCCGCCGCTGCCGCGAGAGTGATCCTCGCGCGCGCGCGCGCTTCAGACGGCGCAAAAACGCGAAAGCCGACCGGCGGCTGCAGAGACGGCCCGGCGATGCAAGGCCAGCGCGCCGGTCATCTCGCGGCCCGCGTATAAAGCGCGCCGGCCGCCGCCGCCGGCACCAGTGCACAGAACACGCACAGAACGCGCCGACAATGCAGCTCGTAAGTGGCCGACGCCGCCGGTCGGGGTCCGGGTGGTCGCGCGTCTCCCGCGGACGTGTGCTCGGCCATGTCCACCCACGCCCCGGGTCGTCTCGAGTTCTGCCGAGTGTCGACACGTTCGCCACCGTCCGAGTGCGTGCTTCCAACCTGAACATGTGGATAGTCGGCACCACACGTGGGGCTTCCTGGCGTCAGTGTGCTCGAAATGCCGCGCGATATGGCGATATGTTTGCCTGTGCAAGATAAGACAGATTTGGGCGCGGGACGAAGGCACGCAGCCCGCGGCTGGGAGCACGGGGAGACGAGGACGATGGCTGGCTGATCTGGCCGCAGCAGAACTGAGGGCCGTCGATGGGCTGCTCCTGTGTACTGGCGTGGGGCGGGGTTGGAGAGCGATGTCCAGCCATCACCTGCGTGCCGAGATGTCGCCCAGCATCCAACTCACGACCTGTGGCGTGTGACGTGTGACGTGTGACGTGTGACGTGTGGCGTGTGACGTGTGACGTGTGACATGTGGAAATGAAATCGCTGTGATCATCGGAATCACTTGAGACTCTCAATGAGTTTTATGTTATTCAATTTGTTTTGCCGAGCTCCCTCTGCAGCCTCACGTTTTCATGAGCGCCTACGAGTATCTGTGATATATCAGTCATTACGGTCTTCCAGATCGTTGAACACGTACGATTATCCTCAGAGCCTTTATGAGTGCCTGTGACATGTGAGCACCCTTCAAGTGTGAGCGAACAAGCGTCACTGTTGTCCTTGCAATTGACTACCTGCCGTCTAGGTCGTCTTGAGCTTCTGAGTTTCTGAATTTGAGTGTGTTCTCTGAGTCTGTTTGTGGCCGCACAGTGGTCGGTGATTTGTGACCCTCACGGGAGGGCTCGTTTGTACAGATGATCGTCCTCTGTCTGGTCGGCGCAGCCCTGGGCCGGCCACAAGCCATCGACGAGAGAAACGCGGAAATCCTAGAGATGACCAACGAACACAGGAATGACCAGAGCTACGACTTCAGGTCAGTTCAGACGGAACCAGAGCTAAAATGCCAGGCCAGTGTAGACAACATCAAAGCTTCAGGTCAGTTCAGACGGAATCAGAGCTAAACCTTGAGGTCAGTTCAGACGGGACCACATATGGCATTCAGGCTTAGTACAGGGAGAACCAGAAGTGCGACTTATACCGGACTGCAGCTGACACTCGCGGTTAGTGAAGACAGAACCAGATGTGCGACTTATACCGGACTGCAGCTGACACTCGCGGTTAGTGAAGACAGAACCAGATGTGCGACTTATACCGGACTGCAGCTGACACTCGAGGTCAGTGAAGACAGAACCAGATGTGCGACTTATACCGGACTGCAGCTGACACTCGCGGTCAGTGAAGACAGAACCAGATGTGCGACTTCAGATCAGTTCAAACAGAGCCTCATTTACAACCAGAAGTGTGACTTATACCGGACTGCAGCTGACACTCGAGGTCAGTGAAGACAGAACCAGATGTGCGACTTCAGATCAGTTCAAACAGAGCCTCATTTACAACCAGAAGTCAGTTCGACGGAACCAGGGCTGCACATTGCGGTAAGCACAGACAAAAACAGAGCTTCGCCTGTGGGTCAAGACACACAGAACTACTAAGATTTCAATTATGTGCAGAAAGGAGCTGAGCTAAAACTTCAGATCAGTGCATATGAATTCAGGTCAGCTTAGGCAGAATGAAAGCTATGACGCTTAGTGTGTCCAGCACAGTAAGCGCAAGGGCGGATTTTCCATGTTTTTTTGTGGGGTCAGTTTTCGTGTCGTCGCGACGTAAGTAAGCATGTGGCGTGAACAGGAACAGGTGTGGATAGTAGCATCGTGAAGAAGGCGTAAAAATCAGTGCTTACCGAAGATCAACGATCATTCTTTATTTAGGAATACAATGTCGTGCATGCCATTTGCGTTTTCAGGATATAAAAAAGTGTACCGGAACATTTTGTCTTCAGATTGTTTCCATTAAAGATAATGATTACCTAGTACAGACCTCACATTACCTAGTACAGACCTCACATTACCTAGTACAGACCTCATATTACCTAGTACAGACCTCACATTACCCAGTACAGACCTCACATTACCTAGTACAGACCTCACATTACCTAGTACAGACATCACATTACCTAGTACAGACCTCACATTACCCAGTACAGACCTCACATTACCCAGTACAGACCTCACATTACCTAGTACAAACCTCACATTACCCAGTACAGACCTCACATTACCTAGTACAGACCTCACATTACCTAGTACAGACCTCACATTACCTAGTACAGACCTCACATTACCCAGTACAGACCTCACATTACCTAGTACAGACCTCACATTACCTAGTACAGACATCACATTACCTAGTACAGACCTCACATTACCTAGTACAGACCTCACATTACCCAGTACAGACCTCACATTACCTAGTACAGACCTCACATTACCTAGTACAGACCTCACATTACCCAGTACAGACCTCACATTACCTAGTACAGACCTCACATTACCCAGTACAGACCTCACATTACCCAGTACAGACCTCACATTACCCAGTACAGACCTCACATTACCCAGTACAGACCTCACATTACCTAGTACAGACCTCACATTACCTAGTACAGACCTCACATTACCTAGTACAGACCTCACATTACCTAGTACAGACCTCACATTACCCAGTACAGACCTCACATTACCTAGTACAGACCTCACATTACCCAGTACAGACCTCACATTACCTAGTACAGACCTCACATTACCCAGTACAGACCTCACATTACCTAGTACAGACCTCACATTACCTAGTACAGATCTCACATTACCTAGTACAGACGGCGCTTAAGGCGCTCTAAACTAAATACACTGTTGAATTTACCTTTAATACTGAAAGGTCAGTTCAAACATTGGTTCAAATCGCCCAGCTTAGACCGCTTTGGTTTTCGCAAAATTCTGTCGGAAGGGGCCTCCCAAAATTCGCCCCTCGGACCACCTCTGTTATAGCTACGAAGATATAATTTAGGCACGAAGTAGACAAAATATATGTAGGAAAATTAACCAAGCTTGCCGCTCCTACCACGCTCCTACCTCACGCTTGACGTTCCTATTACAAAGGGTTAAGGAATTGCAGTCGAAAAATAATACGGGGAGCCGAATCCATCCGCTACAGGAATAGAGCTAAGCGGTTGCGACCGGATGTCAGGGGTAAGGTGAAACCGATGCTTCTTGGCTGTGATTTTACGAGATTCATAACTACATTTGTTGAACGTATTATTTGACATAACAATATATCGTCATGATCGCATCACGGATACCTCTGTTGCTGATACGGATACGGATACGGATACGGATACGGATAGGGATACGGATACGGATACGGATACGGATACGAATACGGATACGGATATGGATGCGGATACGGATAAGGGCCCGTGCTGCAGTGTTAGCACCCGTTGCACAAATATGGAAATTAGTGATCTGATTGGCACCATCTTGCCAATCACTACAATCCGCGTTAATCTGTACAAATCTTAATTAGATTCGATGGAGCTTAGGTTGTTGCCATGCAAATGATTCCTCCCTGCATGCCGATGTAATTAATTATATTGATCAGGTGAAGTTTGGGGCGAGCGTTATAATTCGCGGCAGTGCCACATTCTGTTCCTGATCAAATGGAGTTCGATTAAGAGGCATGTTCTTCAAGCAAACCGTTTCAGTGACTGTAGCACCAATTCGTACTGAACGCAGAGCACTTGTACGTGGCCGCAATGGAACCGGGGACATGAGGAATTAGAAGTTTGACCCATAGCAGTCTTACTTTTAATTATGTGTAACGCAATATATTATTATCAGACTTTGCCATAATGGGTACCGATGTCAGTAGAATAGACGTCCAGGTTTAGTTCAGACAAGCCGGAGCTCTCGAAGTCATCAGACATGGCATGGCCTGAGGAGGGTAGCTCAATCACACCCTCAGACTATTGGATGACCATCCTACGTTTCAGATGATCCACAGCCCGTGCATTTGCGTTTCGTGTACTTCAGTGCAGTGCGATAGGAGAACAGTCACAGCACATGGGATCCTGGTGACCTTGGCGTTTCAGGTTACAGGTCATCGCAACACCAGAACTAGTTACTGGCGCATACACCCGCATGCTATGTTTCGTAGCCAAATATTTGGGTGGTATTGCTCATGGCAGGTTAGGGGAGGGGACGAGCAACCCGCTATCTTGCCCTCTTGGGTACCTTCCGGAACCCTTCATCAGATCTGAAATACAAATTGATAGCCAAGGATCAGATAACCTTCAGATACTAGTCGCGTAAACTGCATGGTCATGTCAAAGATCGCAAGTCAGGTCAGTGTAAATTATTGGACATTTTCACATATCCCTATTGTATCCAATGTACTCATCCTCCCACATCATCACAAACTTTGTTCCGGCAAGTGAATAAAGTATTTCGAAATCGTAGATACAATAATATAATGCACCGCTCTCAGCTCGGAGGTACCCAACTAAAAACGGATCTACGCGGATACAAACCTTCTTCCGCACGGAAATTCCGCACGGGAATGACGGCCATCGCACAGTGCAATAATATCTTCTTGTTTAAGTGTGTGACGTATATCGGAAAGCCAGTCAGGCTCGAGCCAAGTCCACAGCATATTTGAGGTCTGGTATCGCGAGCTGTTTCAGATCGTGGTCAAGTGAGCTCAAACCCAAGCTTTAGTTGTTCAGAAATAAATATACAATTTCCGGGTTCGATTCGAAAAATTACTTCACAACTTTGTACATACAGTAGAAAGTATGATACTCAATACAATCAATTTTACCAACAACAATAATTGGGATGCACAAAAAGGAAGTATGCATCTGATCAAATCTGACTGACCAACAGGAGATGAAATGTTTGTTGACATACCAAATAAGATCCTGCATAATATATAGGAGCCCAACGGTATGTCGCAGCCACCTGTATTACATTACACTAACATCAGACATGGGCTATTAAGTCATGCAACAGCCACCACCTGTAACTTTTTCATTAATCGCAAATAAAAAGCGAACGGAGCGGCCAGAAAAAGACATTTTCGCTGGTATTGCCGAAAGTATTCCATTCTCATATCCATTCACGTTTTTTAGTTTTCTTGTCGACTGACACAGCAGTACTCCAGCGGTTCAGAGGGGATGTGTTGTGTAGTTCTGCAGTGACCCCTGAGCTCCAGTGGTCCAGAGGGGATGTGTTGTGTAGTTCTGCAGTGACCCCTGAGCTCCAGTGGTTCAGAGGGGATGTGTTGTGTAGTTCTGCAGTGACCCCTGAGCTCCAGTGGTCCAGAGGGGATGTGTTGTGTAGTTCTGCAGTGACCCCTGAGCTCCAGTGGTCCAGAGGGGATGTGTTGTGTAGTTCTGCAGTGACCCCTGAGGTTGATTTTGCACCTCACCTCACTGCACACATCAATGATGCAGCTTACACCCCACCAATACTGCACACATCAGTGATGCAGCTTACACCCCACCAATACTGCACACATCAGTGATGCAGCTTACGCCCCACCAATACTGCACACGCAAAATGATGTAGCTTACGCCCCACCAATACTGCACACGTCAATGATGTAGCTTACACCCCACCAATACTGCACACATCAGTGATGCAGCTTACACCCCACCAATACTGCACACATCAGTGATGCAGCTTACACCCCACCAATACTGCACACATCAGTGATGCAGCTTACACTCACCAATACTGCACACATCAGTGATGCAGCTTACACCCCACCAATACTGCACACATCAGTGATGCAGCTTACGCCCCACCAATCTCATCAGATATTATATTCAAAACATCACCCTCCGTGATGGTCCCCCAAAAACTGGCATCCCTCTCGCGGCTTTCCGATTATACCCAGCCTTAAATTGCACTTATAAATTGGAACTGAAGAACCTTACTCAACATGGAATGACTGGAGACCTCTGAGCCTATCAGTGTCCTATACTCCGTGGAAAATACTTCATGCTGGAGACACGTTTCTTCTCATTCTTCCTCTGCTTACTTTTTGCTTTTGTTCGGTATCACTTCTCCAGGGTAACATTTTCATGTGGTGCCACATCTTCCACCATTCGTTTAAATGGATAGAGAAATCCAACCATCTTGGGATGTCACATGGTTCCTCTTTTGCCAAAGATTCCGAGTCCTCATCAACCTCAAGTATGCACTTGCATATATTTTGTATCCTCAACCTTGCAAGCTGGAATACTCGCGTCTAAAAAGTTTCTCCTCTACTAAGTATTCTACAAGGTCTCCGAGGTGACCTATGGAGAAATATTTAATTCCAAAGAATATGTTTACTGCGCTAGGTTGGAAGACAATCTGTTCTTTCCATGAACCGCCAGCCTGGGTACAAAGGGACCGTTCCTGCCACATACAATTGGTTCATTGTGCAGAACTCAGTCTCGTCTACTATAATTTTGTTCTACCTCGCATGGTTTTCCGAACTCACTGCTTGGTTGTCAGCTAGTTTCTCCTGCCATAAAATACCACCTCCAGCCATGTGCATTGTACAAGTAACCCTGGCCAGTACTAGCCGTCCTTCACAGTGCTGAACTCTTATCTTTCTACACGCGATGTGTTATATCTCTGTGACAGCCGGATTTTGCCACCACGCCTACGTTATCGAGGTCAGGGCACCATGCCTACGCTATCAAGGTCAAACAGCACCATGCCTACGCTATCAATGTCAGAGCACTATGCCTACGCTATCAAAGTCAAACAGCACCATGCCTACGCTATCAATGTCAGAGCACTATGCCTACGCTATCAAAGTCAGACCGCACCATGCCTACGCTATAAAGGTCAGAACACCATGCCTACTCTATCAATATGAGAACACCGTGCCTACGCTATCAAAGTCAGAACACCATGCCTACGCTGTCAATGTCAGACCGCACCACAATCGAAGTTCACTCGTGCCTCTTCGCCGTCCACAGCTTCTCCACATCGAACAACATCGAGCGCGACGAGTCGGGCATATCGTACCCGGGCGCCGAGCCGGAGACGGGCAACTACGTCACCTCGGGCACCTACGGGTTCAGCCACCCGGACGGCACCGTCACCTACCTGACCTTCCTGGCCGACGAGAACGGCTATCAGCCCGAGAGCGACGCGATTCCGCAGTTCTCCGGACGGGTGGACATTCAGGACGCCTGAGACGCGACCGCGATCGGCGACGTCACCAACACGGCGCCGCAGGCTGTTGTCCACACTCTCTCCGAAGATGGCGGCCGTGTCGTCGGTGTGGCGCCCGCGAGAGGCGCGTCGGCACCGCTCCGTCGCGTCGTCGGGAGGGTTCGGACCGTTGTGCGGATTGTGGCAAAGGCATCGCTTCGCCGGTCGCACGAACGGCAACCTCGACCGCCGTGCGCGGAAGACAACACATGGAGAACCAAGCGCACTGGGTGGCCAGTTATTCCCGTCCAAGTTTTCCTCGCATGATCCGAGTTCCTCCGATCAATCAGTTGCGTGAGCGTGCGAGGCGTGGTGTTGTTGTCAGAGACATTGGCCGCTGTAATGGGAGCTGTCTACCGCAGTACCTCGTCTCGAGGTCGCCCTCGTCTCACACTGTGGTCGGCAACTCGACTCGTTTTCGAATGGTCTCATTAGGAGTGTATGAACTCGGCCCACGTTGGGATCTGTAACGGGCATGGGTCGACGTCAGCTGGTTCGCATGCAGCTCTACGGCACTCGTCAGGATTTATTGCGGAAACTTATCTGCACCCAACTCGTGATGTGAACCGTTCCGTATCTGTAGCTACGACGCTCAATGTTGCTTGCGTGCTTGGAGACTAGATAACGCCTCTCACTTGCAGCATGGCTCAAGTTTTTTTTTCTCTGATAAGTTGTGTCTGTGGTCTCGCCAGCGTTTACCAGGCCACGGGTAGTGTACAGCAGTTGGCTGTTGTCACAGGTCACAAGTCACAGGTCACAGATCACACGCCACACGTCACACGCCACACATCATACGTCACAGGCCGCAGGTCATAGGTCTTTCTTAGTTCACATGTCACTTGCCACATGTCACTTGCCACATGTCACTTGTCACATGTCACTTGCCGCAGGTCACATGTCGCAGATCACATGTCGTATGCCACAGGTCACAGGTCACGGGTCACACATCACACGTCACGGGTCACACGTCACACGTCACGCGTCACACGTCACACGTCACGGGTCACACGTCACACGTCACACGTCACACGTCACACGTCACACGTCACACGTCACACGTCACACGCCACACGTCACAGGTCACAAGCTGCACTTATAACCAACGTAATTATACCGAAGCGACTGTACAGCGCGCTCATCTACCTTTGCTCACGGCTGGAATCACATGTCATCGATAATTACCATCTGAGGCGAACAAGACGTCTTTGACCCATTGGTCGCCATGTTAGCGAATTCGGGAAATTTGCGGAATATATCCATGTCGCTTCGCACACAAAAGGCAAATAGTATTTGGTTGAATGGTGAGTTTTCGAACGACTTTCACATTTCAAGAACTTCCTTGGTATGCAAACAGAATTGAACTGAAATATATGCTACTTATCCCATATCGAAATGCATGTAATTCCTGGAAGTTGCACGCCAGTCTACGGATGAATAGCATACAAATAATGCAAAAGCACAGAATGAGGCGCTGTGCAATGTCAGTTTTCAGACTGAAGAGTGCCCAGCAGACTACCAGAGGGACAACCGGAGCCACCGATGAGGCTACCGGAATTCCGTTGAACACAAACACCAATACTACAGCGAGAACATCATTATCATCCCAAAGTCCAGACACACGCGCACGTCCAGGGGGGGGGGGCAGATATCTGCCCCCTGCGGTTTTTCCTAATTTGCCGCCATACTAATCGGGTTAGCAAGGCCAAACCTCGTATGGCTGCTCATTAGTCATTTCCGCATATCTTCATAAATTTTTGACCCTGGGTCATCTCAAGTCAGGTCACCAGGTCAGGCGAAGTGACCCAACTTCCCTCGGAGTCTAGGTGGCATCACTTCCACAATAATTGGGCGATTGATTTCAAACTTAGAACACGTCATAATCTCATCAGGGACTATAATATATATCTCGGTTTTTGTTCATAGCATTGACCTGAGGTCAGGTCGCGGCCATGGCTTCCCCCATTATAGGCCTATGGTAAAATATAAAAATGTTTCCTGGTTACATATTTGCTCCCGGAATGACCTCATAACGGTTATGGCGTGTAGTTGCAAGCTATTCACAATGTTACCGCTGATATTTTTGCTCAGTGACCTCACCAAGGTCATCTGAGGTCACCTGAGTTCACTAGCACATTTCTGCGCATTATATCGCACTGCATTGAGCTAGAAGGCTGAAATTACCGCCATTGTGCTTGTACCGCCAAGACGTGTCGATTGATACATTACATGACCTCCCTAGACTACCTCATGACCTTGACCTAAGGTCACAGTTTCGGAGTAAAAAGTATTCCTGCTTGGGTAGGTAGTTGGCCTCGATTGTCCTCTGTAAATATCACGCACGTTGAGGTCGTTTATGAATATGCGAGTCAATCATTTACTCTATGACCTCTGCAAGGTCATCTTAGGTCATCGCACATAACTGCAAATTATTTTTCACAGTATTGGTAGTAATCTGCTTCCGAAACGAAGCAGCAATTACTGCTTCTCAAGCAGTAATCTGCTTCCGAAACGGCATCCAGCTGGTGTCGTACTGCCCAAAGCCCGGTAAGGTAGTGCTGGTGTCCTCGTCCCAGCACAAGCTCCCGCTGGTGGACTCCCACAGCGGGAAACCGGAGGTAGTATTATACTACAACTCAACGAATGGGGGTGTCGACGTGTGCGATAACATCATCGCCAACCATATGTGCAACGCGCTCGTGCGCAGGTGGCCGACGAAGATGCTGTTCTTCATGCTGAGTGTGGCCGGTGTGAACGCCTACCACGTCTACGTGACCAAGTTCCCGCTCAGTGCACACGCCAACATGAAGCACGGAGGCCGCATGCGTTTCACCAGGGCGCTCTGGATCCAGCTCCTGGGCGGACAGGCTGATCGCCGAGCCACCAGCTACATTTCCGGACGGGCGGTCATCAATCGGCAAGCGGTGAGGTCCCTGGAGCAGGTGCTAGACCGTCAGCTCATCCGGAAGGCACCTGCCCAGCCGGAGCCAGGACCATCCTCACAGCCACAAGAGCCAAAACTCGGCAGATGCCCTCTGTGCCTGCGGGAGAGCCACGGCGAGGGGTTCAAGAAGAAGAAGTCGAAAATGGGGAAGTACACTCCGTGTGTGAAGTATAGTCGGCCAGCGTGTCCTAGACACAGCAAATCTGCCAAAGTGTGCAACATCTGTCAGCCGTGATGCGGCTGTCTGCTTCGCTGCATATTGCCTGATGTCTTTCACATTCAAGAGTTGATTCAAAAGTGTTTCCCATGTTTGTATTGTCGCGAGTGTTGTTTGCCTGATGTCTTTCATACCCAAGAAATAATCTAGAAGCGTTTCGCATGTCTCGAGTGTTGTTCTATATGAGCATTGAACACAGATATATGGTTTGTTGTAATGGAATGCGTCGTTCCCGTACCTATCCACTACAATAAAGACCCGGCCTTGAATATCGTGCCTTTCTATCATGTCTCTTGCGAATCGTCTCGGAATATTCGGAAATGTATCAGTGCTGGACGCGGCGCATATATCACAAACATTTGTGCGACCATTTTCACTAACGCAGCCATGTATTATTCCGCAGTAAATCATATAGCGAACATCAATGTGATATAAAACCAAATGTTATGCAAAATTATAACACCAGCAAAATGCTCTTGTTGAGACGTTTTGAATGATATGCGACATGACCTACCTAGGCCAGAAAACGGTCTTGACCTCGGGTCAACCGAGGTCAAAGTCAAATATTGACCTGACTATTAAATGTCATCGGAAGCGTCTTTCGTCATATAAAGCAAAATCAGCTTGCCGTCGCCATGCTGTCAAAAAGTTTGTACCGGAAAATTACAATACATTTTACCAAAATTCGGTGACCTCTAGTGACCTATCTGTTGACCTGACCTGAAATCACACAGCATGTTGTCGATAGTACATTTCAAGGGCTGTCAAATAGCATTCGCCGTTTGTTTCTATCTGTTACAGGTCCTGAGATATGTGTCAATATCTGAGGGTCCCACCCGATCTGGTCGAATTTGACTTATGATAACCCAGTGATCTAAATACTGACCTGAGCGAAAAAATGACCGAAATACTTTCGATAGAGCTTGTCACCAGCTATCCAACACCCTTTTCCGTTTGTCGCTACCTAGCATAGATCTTGAGATCTTAGGGGGAGGGCAGACATCTGCCCCCCCGGACCGGCGAAGTTTGCGCGGACCGCCGGACGTGCGAATGTTAAAAAGAACAGCAGGTCGCAAGACCTTCACACCAGTGCGCTACAAGCCTGACGACAGAGTCACCTCGAGCATGGGAGGTGATGGTGGCCGGTACCAGACGGTTCCAGGACGAGACTGTGCGGAACGAAGGCGTCCGGCGACACACGGACGGGCGACACATGGACGCGCGACACATGGACGGGCGACACATGGACGGGTCACAGAAGGACGGGCGACACATGGACGGGTCATACAAGGACGGGCGACACATGGACGGGTCACACAAGGACGGGCGACACATGGACGGGTCACACAAGGACGGGCGACACATGGACGGATCACACACGGACGGGCGACACATGGACGGGTCACACAAGGACGGGCGACACATGGACGGGTCACACAAGGACGGGCGACACATGGACGGGTCACACAAGGACGGGCGACACATGGACGGGTCACAGAAGGACGGGCGACACATGGACGGGTCACACAAGGACGGGCGACACATGGACTGATCACACAAGGAGGGGCGACACATGGACGGGTCACACAAAGACGGGCGACACATGTACGGGTCACACGAGGACGGGCGACACATGGACGGGTCACACAAGGACGGGCGACACATGGACGGATCACACACGGACGGGCGACACATGGACGGGTCACACAAGGACGGGCGACACATGGACGGGTCACACAAGGACGGGCGACACATGGACGGGTCACACAAGGACGGGCGACACATGGACGGGTCACACAAGGACGGGAGACACATGGA
Organism: Ashinkailepas kermadecensis; assembly: GCA_034440615.1. Lineage (NCBI taxonomy): Eukaryota > Metazoa > Arthropoda > Thecostraca > Neolepadidae > Ashinkailepas > Ashinkailepas kermadecensis. Next base: position 103,742 of record JAOTOM010004808.1, on the reverse strand, counting down.
CGGGTTACACAAGGACGGGCGACACATGGACGGGTCACACACGGACGGGCGACACATGGACGGGTCACACACGGACGGGCGACACATGGACGGGTCACACAAAGACGGGCGACACATGGACGGGTCACACAAGGACGGGCGATACATGGACGGGTCACACAAAGACGGGCGACACATGGACGGGTCACACGAGGACGGGCGACACATGGACGGATCACACACGGACGGGCGACACATGGACGGGTCACACAAGGACGGGCCACACAAGGACGGGTCACACAAGGACGGGAGACACATGGACGGGTTACACAAGGACGGGTCACACAAGGACGGGTTACACAAGGACGGGAGACACATGGACGGGTTACACAAGGACGGGCGACACACGGACGGGTCACACAAGGACGGGTCCCACATGGACGGGAGACACATGGACGGGCGACACATGGACGAGTTACAAAAGGACGGGCGACACATGGACGTATGCACGATCACGGCTTTGGCGCCACCCACGCTATTTCGCCGATGGGCAGCGGGATTGGGAAATGTCCCGAGCGGTACCAGGCCACTCTGAGGAGTGGCAGACCACGCGGCCACTCCGCCGTGGAGTGGTCCCGGTCGGCCTCAGTAGGCCGCCGGACGAGTTCGGCGCGTCCAGCGCCGGCCGGCACCCACGTGACCTGGCCGGCTCCCATATCGCGGAGGTACGCTTAAGGACGGTGTGCTTGTCCGACGCGAGACTAACATCCTAGGGTACTCATTAAGATAATATTCACCGGCGGTTTGTGTGTGGCTCCATATGATATCATCACAATGTTCACCCACACCAAGCCCTGGGTCTTGAGCTCGGATGTCAAGGTCACGGGTTGGACATTAAGATAATATTCACCGACGGTTTGTGTATGGCTCCATATGATATCATCACAATGTTCACCCACACCAAGCCCTGGGTCTTGAGCTCGGATGTCAAGGTCACGGGTTGGACATTAAGATAATATTCACCGACGGTTTGTGTATGGCTCCATATGATATTATCACAATGTTCACCCACACCAAGCCCTGGGTCTTGAGCTCGGATGTCAAGGTCACGGGTTGGACATTAAGATAATATTCACCGACGGTTTGTGTATGGCTCCATATGATATTTTCACAATGTTCACCCATGCCAAGCCCTGGGTCTTGTGCTCGGATGTCAAGGTCACGGGTTGGACACCCGCGCCAATCGGTGCACTTCCAAATCCCACGAACCATCGGCGAAACAGTGTGGGCGGTACCATTAGCCGTGGCCGTGCACGTAGTGCGTCGTAAACCACCCAATAATTTCATGCCCCTACCGCGATCTACTTTAAAGCGTACCTGTCACCATGGTTGCTGAATTATATTATTTATCACACTGTTCAGCTCGGTCCCAATGTTTTCATAATTTAACATAAGATCTTATTTGTTGTCATCCTCCCAATACGTTTTCCTCCTGATCCAAGCCAATGATTACTTCCAATCATTTTCATAAATGAATGTCCATGCTTGTCACGCACTACTTCGAAAGCGTTAGCTGCATTGTAGTTACAACGTTAGTTACATATAATTTTGTGAATTACAACCCTGGATATCTACTAGCGTGACGCTCAATTGTGTAGTCCAGAATGTCTGTTCGATTTGTGTAATGTGCATCATTAGCCTCGTCAACCTATCTGAGTAGGTATTCATTTCCAATCCATTGTTAATCCTGGTAATGCATCATTGTCTACCAGTGCTCTCTGTTTTCTTGCGATAACTACACTCCTAATCAGCTGATATCCTGTACTGTCCTCTGCATTTCACAAGCAACGCTTCGTGACCATGCCTAATGCCGGATGACGAACGTACACGGAGTCCCGCCTCTCCGCAAGTAAAGGGGAAAACTACCGTCTTCACTCCCTCGCTGACTGTCTTTGCTCTTCACTCCCATTTCTGTTCAGCAGTCTAAATTTGAATGGACACGGAATTGTTGCGTTGCTTAAACGATGCGTTGGTTAAATTGCTGCTGCCTCTTGTGCATTTTCTCAGGCTGTGAGGCTTGGGTAGGCAGCTGGGGTTTGTCTACACAGCTCTGGTGTACAGTGGAATTGGCTGTCCTGGGTGTGAGGTACCACAGGACTGTGAGGCTTGGGTAGGCAGCTGGGGTTTGTCTACACAGCTCTGGTGTACAGTGGAGTTGGCTGTCCTGGGTGTGAGGTACCACAGGACTGTGAGGCTTGGGTAGGCAGCTGGGGTTTGTCTACACAGCTCTGGTGTACAGTGGAGTTGGCTGTCCTGGGTGTGAGGTACCACAGGACTGTGAGGCTTGGGTAGGCAGCTGGGGTTTGTCTACACAGCTCTGGTGTACAGTGGAGTTGGCTGTCCTGGGTGTGAGGTACCACAGGACTGTGAGGCTTGGGTAGGCAGCTGGGGTTTGTCTACACAGCTCTGGTGTACAGTGGAATTGGCTGTCCTGGGTGTGAGGTACCACAGGACTCAGTCATAGGAACACCTGGAAATAGGCACTCATGTCAACGCGAACTGTGCAACTTCGCTTGGCCACCCCACGAACTATCACAGGTCAAAGGTGTATTTGCAGCACATAACAAAGTGTATGCACTTACTACACGTGTGGTATTTGGTCCCCATCAAGGGGAACATTACGCCGTCCCTACATTCATATTCTACCACATGGCGTCATTGTTGAATCTTCAATTATATATCAAGTTAAGTTAAATAATACAAGTTTTCGATTCAAGATAGACGGTGCCAGGCCACTGATCATTACCTGTATGAAATTCCACTGGCTTAGCATGGTGATATATATTCCTACCCACCGATATATATATATATATATATATATATATATATATATATATATATATATATATATATATATTTATTTATTCCCTTTTACACTCGCTCGGGTGAGGTGGGGCTCAAATTGACTCTCCCCCACGACCATATAGCAATCGGACATCCACTCTACCACGTGCTAAACAGCAGTTTGAGGAAAAACACGCAAGCTCTCTTAATCCCCAAAGGACACTTGGCCAATGGGATGTTAGGGGCATCCCACTTAAACGCCATATGAAAAGCTTTTCAATGCTTCTAGACGGTTCAGCTACATGCATTCTTGGCAATTTATCGGGTCATGTTTGCCCACGGGCAAGGTATTTCGTTTCATCTGCGGACGCTGCGGGATCTCTGGCAATCCCGGAAGCGATGAAATCTCGTTCGAGGAAGCTTCAGATCTTCTCGTTTCGCCATTTCATAAACGCTTCCCTCTCCTCTTCGGTGAAGTAGTTCTTCGAGTCGCCAACCTTGCCTTTGCGCATGAAGACACCCTCCTGGCCTTTAGTGATCATACCGGTAATCTTCCAGTGCTCGAAGTTGGCGTTTGGATTGTCCTTCATGGTGGCGAAGCTGGTGCAGTGTGCGATGCTGTCGACATCTTCGGTGGAGACCTGCTTGCCCAGGAAGGCGGCGATTCTCCTGATGGCCTCAGCGATGTTGGCGTGCAGCTCCTCGTAGGTGAGACAGAGCACGGTATCGGCATGCTCCAGGTAGCCCTTCACGTGCTCGCGGTACGGGCCGTTCATCACCTCGCCGCGCACGAAACGCTCCCTGAACTCGGCGAATGTGCCTTGGTACTGTTCGTAGTTGACAATGCGCGAGAAGTGGTAGTAGGAGACGCACACGTCACACGCGTCGCGCGAGATGTACAATATCTTGGCGCCGCTGTCGGCGAGGCCGCCGGGAAGCAGGTGGTGCATCAGGTGGGTCTTCAGGAGCCGCGGCGAGACCACCTCCTCCAGCGGCTCCATGCGCATCCGCTTCGTGCCGGGCATGTCCAGCAGCGGGAAGCGGTACTCGAGCGGCGCGTCGCCGCTGCCGGCGCCCGTCTCGCCGTGCACCAGCCGCCAGACGATCTCCTGCAGCCAGGTGGTGCCCGACTTGGGGAAGCTGGCCACCACCACGTCGGAGGCCCGCGCGCGGAACCGCCGCCACTGCTCCTCGCAGCCGCTCGCCAGGTGGAAGTTGGTGAGCACGATGCCGCGGTGGCGCACGAAGCGCAGCAGCGGGTTGCGGTAGTTGGGGTCGGCCGGCAGCAGCTGCCAGTCGGCGCTCGACTTCAGCGCGCCGATCATCTCCGCCATCCTCCGATCCCTGGCGGCCTTCTCCTCGGCGGTTTCCACCGGCGGCATCCACTTCTGGGCGTGGCCGGCGCGTTCGGCGGCGACCTTTTCCGCCGGCCCGCGGCCGGACTCACCTGCGGACGACATGTGCACGCGCCGTCGGCGGCTGACGAGCCGTTGCCCAGGGGGTCTGCTGCTCGGTCGCCCGCGCACCGCGCGAATACACGGACAGTCGGACGCGGGATGTGACGTCACGAACGATGGGGCTCTCGCACGCCAGGCGACCGGTCGTCGCGTCAGCTCAAACCGGTGCTCTTCGCTTCGCTCGGCACTCTTCGCTTCGCTCGGGGCTCTTCACTCGGAGCTCTTCGCTTCGCTTGGCGCTCTTCGCTTCGCTAGGTGCTCTTCACTTCGCTCGGTGCTCTTCGCTCTTCACTTCCGTCGCTGTCCCAGCTGCTTGGTGCGCTGCTGCTCTTAGTTATCTGATCGTGAACATCGCGCGCGCGTCCCGCCCCTGCCAGCAGTGCAGCGGTGCTGAGCCTTACATATCAATCGCCGTGCTGCCAGATTCAGCGACGTTTCGCGACCGAGTGGCGAGTTTTACTCGGCTTAGTGACTTAAAGCTGGCTGCCAAAACCAAGGATTATTTTGACGACTTAATTTTTTTATCCAGAAATCATAACTTCGCGTCCTTGGCTGTGGTAGGTTGTCTTGAATATCGTGTCGTGTATGTATGCGTGTGCGTGTGTTTGCGTGTGTTTGCGTGTGTTTGCGTGTGTTTGCGTGTATGTGTGTGTGTTTGCGTGCGTGTGTGTTTGCACTTGTAAGGCGTGAAAACCGAGGACCAAATTTGAGTACACCCGGACTACCGAGTACCGGAGTTGAAAACTTAGGACCGTTACCGGTCCTCGCTTTTTTATATTCAATCACAAGCGCTTTGCAACGTCCTCCAAGTCACGTGACGAAGTTTCGACCCGGTCCTCAATTCTCGCGAAACATGTGATTTTGTGTTTCAGAAGTGTAAAGTGTGTTAGCGAAACGCCGAGTCTAACGTGTGTGAGAAAAACCGACGGAATCTCCAGCGCTGGCTGAATAGTGGTGGTTGGTTGATGTCATCCATACCTGCTCTTTCTGTCTGGGAAATGTGAAAAATTGAGCATAGGAATAAATATTTACATTCGCTGTATAACAATCTTGCTGTTTTGTGTTGTAACACGCCATGTTTGCATTTGGTAAAGAAGTAATTTTGCACATATCCTACACCACTATAAGCAATTGTTCCGTTATGTTGTGTGAAGGCATATCGCGTTCCGCGCGGATGGCCGTGAAGTGTGCTTCGTGAGAAATCTTTCGAGTTTGACTACTGGAGACGGCACCTTTATTAACTTTGGTAAGTCTTTTTCTTTTAAAAATTGTGTTGTCTGCTCTAAACAGGTCTCGACATAGAGGAATACCATAGCCGGTTTGGGGTCGTTTTGCTTGGGAGGTTGGTGCGCAATGTTCGATTCGCCACGGTAATGGTATAATTCAGTGATGGGATATTATGTGTACCCATTCGTCAGGCTGGATATCTATCACGAAGCTACCGGAGCCAAAGTCTTTACTTTCAAAGCATATGCTCAGATTAAATAGGGAAAATGATAACTTGACTTTAGAATGGTACCAAACCATGGTTGTTCGGACTCTTCCAGTCCATCCGAGATTTCCAGTCATGGTATTGGTGTTTAATAGGCAGCGCAGCCAGGATTTTCCTAAGGGGGTTCCAGCCCCAAAATGTGATGAAACAGAGAAATCTTCCGTCTCGCGAAGCATGCCCATAAATTTAGGGCTTTGCGTGTGGAAATCTCAAAATGTTGTTTGATCTACTGTATTTTGGGTTGCTAAGGGGGAGTCACCAACCCCTTCTTAGCTTCCATTCTGTTCATAGGATTGGAACCACCAATGATCGTTAAATTTTGCAATAGGCAAATTATGATGCATGGATGAAATTGGTTTCAAAACAAGGCACATTTGATAACATTTCACAGAGGAAATTGGTGAAAATCCATCTTTCCAGCCCCAGATTCAAGCCCCGGGAACTGGCCATGGGTGGAAGCCTTGCTTAAATCTGGGAAGCCCGGGCCCTTCAAAACTGGTGTGAAACCCCATGGAGTGGGCCTCAAGCTCATGTAGGTAGTAAGTCTTCCAATTTTGTCATGCACTGGGCTTGAATAGTTGTGTCATGCCTTTTGGGCTAGAACTAAGAATTGTTCTCTCATGGATAAACCCAACCTTGATGAAACGAAAACATCTATTTTGGCTTGAACTCAGCCAGCAATTGCTTGGGACCCACACATCCGTCAGGTGGGTCGTGCCGTCAGGTGGGTCGTGGCTGCATCATCTCAGATGCGCGGCCGAGGGGGTCACCTCCTCAGTAACAAAAAAGGAGGTAAATTTCAGAAAAGACAATATTCAAGGAAATTTCTGATTTCTAGGAATTTCTTTTTAGAATGCAATGTTTATGAATGTGCTGAACATGATTTGACCACTCATTTTCTCTGGAAATGCATACTTTTCAGTTGGTAGTTAAAATAAGACCCAAAAGGGGCTTGGAGTTTGGTAATATATCATAAAAAGTAATGTTCAAAATAAGGGAAAAAATTATGTAACATGACCTTACCTAACAGCCTAACCATCCATGGAAGAAAGCAAATATTTTTTATGGAAAATTTTCAAACAATGTTTGTCTTGGAAAAATTTGAATTGGAAAACCTAACCAAACGAAAGCCAGCCTGAACGTTTTTTAAGAAAACATTTTTTTTTTTAAAATTGGGTGCCAAATGACCTCATAGTTGGTGCACCCTTATGCCCAAATAATCAATCAATCAATCTTTTATTTCCTTTTTTTCAAAGTTTTTCTGACTTACAACAAAAGCCTAACCTAACCAAACCCAATCCCTTGGTATGCTTCAAGGAGGTGAAATGTGTGTAAAACGTGTGTTGTGGTTGCCTTAAACTGCAATAATGCCAAAGATATGCCAGATAAAACAAGAAATTTTACGAAATTCACATTTCCTTTTCACATTTCACAGACAAAGCCAGAAATTGTGCTCTGAAAACAGCTCTGGTTTGGCAGTCCATTGCTGCTTAATTTATCATGTACTCTTTTGATGTGAAGAAGTGCATTCTGTACATTAAATAAAATCAGCTGCATTTCATGTGGGAATGAATGGTCCATCATCTCATCAATGTTGAGAAACATGCTTTTATAATGTGTTCCTTGAAATTCCATATTGGGTTCAGATTGAAGAATGCCAATTGTAGGAGCTCATCAATGGGGTGGACACAGGGGACATTTCCCTCAATGGCCATGCAACCACTCCAGAATGGTAGTGCACCCATACTAGTATTTTTGGAGGGAGAAAGGTGCCCCATCCAGGTATGCTCACATGAATCCCTTTGAGATACTCTGAATCAGCCTTTTTGTTGCAAGTTGTCATTTTTTCAAGTCTCTGAACATCATGTATCACAATATCATTGCTAATGCCATCTTGCACTTGCCACCTCGACCTGCCACACCAGCTGCATCAACCAGACACCAATATATCACAGTTACTAGCAAAAAAAGTAGTATGGGATTGATGGAAAAGTTCTAGGCCAAATTCAAGCATGGTCAAGGGGGAGGGTAGACAAAGGGTAGTATTGAATGGATGCAAACCTGAATGGAACATGTTCTGGTATTTATGCATACAAAGCCCCCAAACACAGCAGGAAACAAATTGATGGGCTTGATTGTTGAATGTTACCTAGCGACTTTTTTTTTCATCATTTGCTTGGAACATCACAAGTCAGATATTCATAATTCAAAGTCTAGCATTGACATAAAGTCACTTATCATTGACATGGCAGTTGATGACTCCTTTGGTGACAATGATATTAGGTGATCCACCATTAGTAGGTTAGTTTGTTTTTGGTGTATTTTAAGATTATTCTTCACTATATAGTACCCCACTCCAAATCCCTCTTTGGAACACTTTCCCTGCATTTTCCTGCTGAGGGAAATAATGTCAGTTTTTCAATATTTTTCTTTAAATGTTCTTGGACTGGTTTTATGTCAGATTGAGGCTTGGCTTTCACATGCAGATAAATGATTAAGCAAACCTTCACTACCGATAGTTGACACCATGTGGTCAAGCATCTGGTTATTCGATGGTGGTGAAATTAAGAATTAATACACCAGATGATGTGATAATTAAATGGATATAAATCTGGTTGGAAGGATGTTCTGAGTGGGGTACCACAGGGCTCTGTTCTAGGGTCACTTCTCTTTATCAACTTTGTGAATAATATTGAGGTAGGGCTGAGGAATAGTGTTCAAATTTGGTGATGACATCAAGCTGGTAGGAGTGGAAAACAGTAGTGATCACTCTAGTAATATTCAACTAGACTTGGAGGACCTAAAAAAATGGGCTGATCAATGGCAGATGTCTTTCAGCTATGATAAGCTTAAGGTTATGCATCTGAGTTATGGAGGTGAGACTTTCAGATATACAATGGGAGGGAGGGAACTGGATGTTATTGAAGAGGAAAGAGACCTAGGTGTTGGTGTCAAAAGACCTTAAAGCAGAAAAACAATGTATCTCAGCTAGGAACAGGGCACTGAGAATGCTGGGACTCATTAATAGAAGTTTGAGATATACGAGCAAGGAAGTCATGAAAAAAAACTGTACTTAGCATATGTGCAACCCCATTGGAATATTCTGTACAAGCATGGAGCCCCTACCTAGAAAAAAGGTATAGATATGTTAGAAAGAGTGCAGCACAAAGCAACTAGACTCATCAATGGAATAGGTAACTTAGAATATTGAGAAAGGCTTGTGGCATTAGATATGTACTCACTCAAGTATAGGAGATTAAGGGGGACATGATTGAAATGTACAAAATTGTTAAAGGACTAGATCAGGCCAATTTGAAAGATGCTCTTCAGTTTAGAGTATCACATAGGGGTCATCAATTCAGGTTAGACAAGTTGAGGTGTAGGACAGTTCAGCAACAACAGGTCTTCAGTCAAAAGGTTGTTGATCAGTGGAATAGGCTGCCTGCTGATGTTGTGGGTAGTTCTTCATTGAATGTATTTAAAAGTAGGATGGACATTTTTCTTTAGGCAGGACAATCTTGTTTTTGAGTTCTGATTTGTGGTGGATGGGGTGAGATTTGTGCTAGATGGGTGTGCATGGCACAGACCCCTTTAAGCGGGCATGGATGTGGTTTGAAAGTTGTTGGTAGGGCATTCAATCCACATGTGTGGAGGGGGATCAGGGAAATAGGGCTGGATAGCTAGGGTAGATAGGCATTGATAGGTGTGTGGGATGTTGGTGGATAGTTTCTTTAGGATGTGGTGATGGATGGAGTGGGTCTTTTTACCGGGCTTATGGTATCTTCCATTTACAGACTTAACTGGATGTGTCCTTGTTGCTCTTATTAAGTCTAAACTCTTTATGACCTTATGACTGAATTGCTGACTTTTTGTGCATTTGCTTGCTGGGTGAAAATGATAAAGATTAGAAGTAAATGTTGTATAAGTGAAGCAAAGACATGATTAAAATATGACTGTTGAATAACTACCAGGCATGTGCTGAGATCAAAGCCACCCCATTTGCCTTCTGTTATATTTATCAGAGGACTTATTACCACCAATGCTGCACGTTTTCCTACTCAATTAGGGAAACATTAGGTTTGTTTTCCTTTTTTTGGAGCTTATTTCGATAAATGGGAATACTTCCTTCCAAAAATGGAAACTTGGTCATGCCAGCATTCCAATTTTTGGAACATACTGCAAAGGTAGCACATTCTAATCAATTTTAGCCTCAAGTAAGGAAAACTTGTGTGCTGTAGATGGTCACACCGATATGGTAGTACCTTATTATGTCTGTTTTGTCATAGAACTAAACAGACCCCAGTTGAAGTATAATCTTTTGTTTACAGGCAGCAATTGTGTATCTGTATATTTATGTAGAAAAAGTAGGTTAATGTTTTGCTCTTTTAGTCACTTCACTTATGCTATGCTTAAATATTCCTTTTTATTCCCAAAATGCCTTCTTCATGGATTCCAATCGTAATTTATGTTTCATAGTCATAAAATGACTATGACTTAATAAGACTTAATAAGAGGCACAGGGGCCCATCAATTTAAGTCAGTAAATGGAAGATACCATAAGCTTGGTAAAAAGATCCACCCCAACCATCACCACATCCTAAAGAAACCATCCACCAACATCCCACACACCTATCAATGCCTATCTTCCCTAGCTATCCAGTCGTATTCCTTTGATCCCTCTTAACACATGTGGATGCCTTACCAATAATATTCAAATTGCATCCATGCCTGCTTAATGGAGTTTGTGCCGTGCACACGTACTTAGCATAAATCTCACCCCATCCATCACAAATTAGAGCTGAAAAACTAGATTTTCTTGTCTAAAAAATTATCCGCCCTACTTTTAAGTACATTCAACGAGGGGCTCCCCACAGCATCAGCAGGCAGCCTATTCCACTGATCGACAACCCTTTGACTGAAGACCTGTTGTCGCTTAACTGTCCTACACCTCAACTTGTCTAACCTGAATTGATGACCCCTATGTGATACTCTAAACCAAAGAGCATCATTGAAATTGACTTGATCCAGCCCTTTAACAATTTTGTACATTTCAGTCATGTCCCCCTTTAATCTCCTCTACTTGAGTGAGTACATATCTAATGCCAAGCCTTTCTCCATATACTAAGTTACCTATTCCACTGATGTGCCTAATGGCTTTGCGCTGCACTCTTTCTAACATATTTATATCTTTTTTCCAAGTAGGGGCTCCATGCTTGCACATAATATTCCAAGTGGGGTCGCACATATGCTGAGTACAGTTTTTTTTTTCCATGACTTCCTTGCTCTTATATCTCACACTTCTATTAATGAGTCCCAGCATTCTGAGTGCCCTGTTCCTAGCTGAGATACATTGTTTTTCTGCTTTAAGGTCTTTTTTAAACCAACACACCTGATTCTCTGTCCACTTCAATAACAGCCAGTTCCCTTCCTCCCATTGTATATCTGAAAGTCTCACCTTCAGACCCCAGATGCATAACCTTGCACCTTGCATAACCTATATATTCATTAACAACGATATCACATAGATATATGGAGCTTCTGAAATGGGACATCATGTGACAAAACGCACTAACTTCTTCACTACCAGTAGATACCATTCCATTTTGACTGTTGCAATTTGCATTAAATGATTAATGAAGAGCATATAGTTTTGCACGCCAATTTACTAAGCCATCATTCCGATTTTCGTAACACTTGACACAAATAGAAAGCTTCCAGAAATGGAAAATAAAACCACGGTCTCCCTAACTGTTATCAGATACATATAACTGAATACAGATACTGAATATTCAACTATTCAGCACTTATTTACTTATCTAGCATTAATTTGGCAGCATATCAACACACTTGTGAAACATAGCTCTCCTTATGCATAACATCTTCCCTTGGCTTCGTATTGAACTTCTATGGGATGTACTATAAACCAACCAGCATATTTGGATGTATGATTCACATGGCTTAAGACAATGTAAGAGAGACCATGCCAGCCTAAGCTTACTGATACTATATTGCCATGGCCTGAACATATGATGGTTGACCATATTGCTCTAAGCATATGGAAAACTGATCGTGACAAAGTAAGGTTATGGACAATCGGTCATATCTGCCTATTTCGTTGTGAATGTTGGAGGAGATTAGAAAAGTAGAATGCATCCTGCAAGAAAACTACCATTGTGTGTAAATAAAATATATATACGACTTTCAATATACCAGGAGGTGCTGAGTTGACATCAAAAGTAACGATAAGGGTTGTACTTTATTGCTTAACGTTTCGGCCAGGGGCCATCGTCGAAACGTTGAGCAATAAAGTACAACCCTTATCGTTACTTTTGATGTCAACTCAGCACCTCCTGGTATATTGAAGGTCGTATATATATTTTATTTACACACAATGTCTAAAACCCAGGAGCATCTAAGAGCCATTCTTCGTTATATTAAACAGAAAACTACCAACCTAATAGTAAAGGTGCTCTGTCAGTGTTTAGAGTGCAATATCAATAATACGGATGTATGATATGAGATGTGCTTATTAGGTTGAATTGGGTGTGTGTGCAGTAAAGGTATGTCATGGCCAGACATTTACCACAATTTAAGTATTTGCATTCCTTTTCATGGATCAGAAATAACTGAGACTTGTTAGGGGCAAATCTGATCAGTTCTTTCTTCACCATTTTGCTGGGAGGCCCAGTGAGAAGCCCATCTTGATCTCTATGATACCCCCAAATTAAATTATGACTGTACCACTCTATAATATAATTCCAGAAGAAAATTGCTGCACTAGTGTAAGAAGTGCTTTATGGGTGTTCAGGGTGCTAGACCTGTAAAGTTAGTACTGGCAGAGGGGTGTGCTTAGTAATATAAATTAACTGCTCTTGGAGTAAAAATGTGTGCTGTTAATGAACTTTCCTTTTTTCAAACTTGTTATGCTGAGACTATTTCGAAAGAAGTCTTGTGGTGGTGTTTTAGTGCATACACTGGAAGTTTAATTTCACATTGAGGTGAAATTTAGTCAGTTGACTCGGAATTATTCGTCCCGGTCGCTGGCACTTTTCCATTCTGGACTGAGGCCAGTTTCCTTGCCTGTCATGTACGTAGACTTCAGTTAGGAAAATTGTTTATATGGAAAAATATTGCAAAGCAAGAGCAAGTGGGTACCTACCTATGTAGGTACCCACTTGCTTACTGACTATCAGAGTAAGAAGTTCGGATTTGGCATGGGACGAAGCACTGAACAATTTTTCCTCATGGAATATGTACCGAACTGGAGAAAATGGCCAGGGAAAGAGCTGTAGTAGTACACATTTCCACTGGAAGTCATAAATTGCATTACATTGGATCTTGAATTTATAGGTATTTTCAATCCAGATATCTGTTTTTTTATAGAGACAGGATGACCCCCTCCCCCTATGTGGGTATGCCACTGTACTCACCTCGAACTCAAATTGTTAGGCATAAACATCCCTGATGGGTTCAAAAACAAGGACCACCTGGGAGCTATACCTTCATGTGCGTGCGTGGGGAGTACAGTTCTCCATGTAACCCTCCCCTCCCTGATGGTGACAATTCTGTCAGACGTACATGTGCCCTAGATATAGACTCTAGTTCTGGCTGAAAACCTTGTTTTGTCTTGTTTTTATTATTTCTGAGATGTACTGATTAATTCATATCTCATGATGGATTTTGTTTGGTTTGTTTTGTCAAGTCTGCTTCTCATGTAAATATGAGCGACATCCCATCCATTGTTTCTTGGGAAGGAAGTTAGCCCACCAATGACTAGCATCCTCAGCATATAAAATATGGGTTCAATGTGACGCTGTAATGTTGTCATCGAAAGCAGGAAACAATGAGTCGTATACTTATATATGATTGAGGAATTTCGTATCAAATTGTGGAATATTCCATGTGATTATCATCCATCAATTTTGCAGATATTACAAATGTCTTCCAAGCTGAATGCTTCCCCCATTGAATTGATGGTGGAATAAGTGAGACTCGAGGAGTAATTCTCTGCCACCTATTGCATTGAAATACATTAGTTTTGGTTATATGATTAATCCAGAATTATGAGATGTATATTCTTTTCAGGGATCTGTAAGCACCATCCAAGATGCGGGAGCCACTGGACATTCAAGATGTGCAAGGTTCCAAGGGACTCATTCAACTGAGTGGTTCAAGGTGAGATTGCAGCATAATTAGCAATGAAGAAACTTGTATGATATTTTCCTGAGAGCTTACTGTATGCCATGCTTATTTACGTAGTCAAGGACATCGGAAAGAACAGTCAGTCGCCCAGCTCACTGACTGAAAACAGAATCAATGAAGCCCTTCTAAATCCTGTTCATAATCTAGTCGGTAATAAATATTTGACATCAAATATATATTCATCGTGAAATGTAACATCACTTCTCTATTTCACCCACTGACTTTATGAATCACTAAATACTATTAATTGGTGCTTTCACGTTCCAAGTAATAATGGTATCATACCCGTCATGGTTTTAATGTTATGATATATCGTATGCATAAGCAGGGGCAGTATAACGGGGTGGGGAGAGAACGATTCCTTCCGAATGACTGGGTTTCCATGTTACGTTTATGCCTACTGGTGTTGGTGTATAACATAACGCCGATGTGCGATGCATGAATACAATTTCCCTGCGCCCCGTGTAATTCCCCTGATCGTCAGTCGGTGACCTCGCTGATGAATACAGCAGTGAATAGCCTAAGGACGTAGGTTGTATGCTGCCCTCTGAGCGCTGCTGTTTCACGTCAATTGAAGCCGGAATCGTAGGAGTAAAAAGAATAACTCGTACTCATATCACAGGTTTCTCATTCTGCAATGGATGCCTTCTTAAGCGCTACCAATTTTTGTTTGGCAATGCAGCTGCTGATGTTTTTTTCCGGCTGTGGAAAATGACTGAACCTTCGTGGTTCTAAGGCAGATAGATCTGAGTGAATTTTTGTCGACTTTGGCGATTGGTATCATTGGAACCATCTGGAAATTTTCGATGTTTCAGTGAATGTTGCAAATTGATTTCTAGGAAGTGATATTGCAGACATTTTTAGAAATCCGAAGACTGCACCAAAAGGCAAATATCCGATGCAGAAAGACTTGCCACAGAGCTATCGCCAGAAACAGAGAGAAATAGAGAGACATAGACAATTGGTGTTATCACAGTTATCTGTAGCTACAGTTATCTGTAGCTGTAGCCTAGGTTAGTTTCCAATACATTCCATGGTATGTAATGAGCAAGGGAATGGGTGTTGTAATGGAGAAAATAATTGCTTGGCAAATGTGTTTCTTTACTGGGTGAAAACCATCAGGACCAGAAGCAAGCGCTATATAAGTGAAGCAACGGCCCGCTTAAACTATGACTGCATTTGCATTTGCATTAAACTATTTAGCATTTGTTTCCCCAGCACATCAACACACCTGTGAATCGTATCTTTCTCCTTATGCATAGCTTCTTTCTTTGGCTTTCTATTCAAGTTCTATGGAATGTATTATAAACTAATCTAACTGGCATATTTAGATGTATGATTTACTTGGCTTCATACAATATAAGATAGGCCATGTCAGCCTAAGCCTACCGATAATGTTCTGCTCTTTTAGTCACTTTACTTCAGTTATGCTTTAATATTGCTTAATTTTTATTTCCATTAACAACGATATCACATATATATATGGAGCTTCTGAGGTTGGACATCATGTGACAAAAAGCACTGACTTCTTCACTACCAATAGAAACCGTTCCATTTTCACTGCTGCAATATACAATAAATGATGAATGAAGAGGATGTAGTTTTGCATGCCATGGTCTAAACCTATGATGGTTGACCATATTGCTCTAAGCCTATGGAAAACTGATCGTGACAAAGTAGGCTTATGGACAATCAGTCATATCGGCCTATTTCATTGTGCATGTTTGGGGGAATTATAACAGTATAATTAATTATGTAAGAAAACCCCAACCTGCCAGTAAAGGTGCTCTGTTGGTGCTTAAGGTACAAAATCAGTGAAGTAGGTGCAGAATGATTATGAAATTGAATTCGGTGTTCTTGCAGTAAAGGTGTGTCATGGCAATACATTTACCCCATGCTAATTATTTGCATTCGTTTCCATGGATCAGAAATCACTGCACATTGTGGTCAGGCGGAAAATCTGACCAGTTTTTCCTCGATCATTTTGCTGAGAGGCCCAGTCGGAGAGAGACCCATACTGAGACACCCCAAATGAAATTATAGCTGAACCACTCAATTATGTGTATTTCGGCCACGATGTTTGGCCAACGCACGACATATGCTCTTTGTACAGCTAAATCGAACGTATTGACTTTTGCCTTGGGAATGCATCAGTGGCTACGAAGGTATGCATTTTGATCACACTTATTTGGAAGTAAATTCTCACTTTTCCCTATCCTGTTTAAAACAATAACATGATTGGATGTACAGCGCGAGAGGGCATTGAATGATGTAAACATTTTCGAAAAAGTTGACATGTATTTTTTCCTTGGACGGCCGAGTTATTTGTAAACATATTTCAGGAATGAATGGGTGCAGATAGCTGAGTTAGTGAAGAACTAGGAACGAGGTGCGTAGTCTGGAAGTGAGACAGTTCTCGAAAGTCGAATGGGCCGGAGCCGTGCCATCTGAAAACACTAGGGGCCGGCATGGTCCAGAAACATAAAAGCATATAGACCGGTGTAACTGTAGCTCTGGACGACGACACCACGTAATATTGGACGCTGTTGTTGATTCACTGTCCCTCCTGTTATTCCAGGTGGCCTTTGTGGATACCTCTCCGAGAAGTCAGACGGGAACACTTGAGTAAAATATACTGCAAGAAAGGTAAGATTCATTTAAAAAAGAGTTGCTTGATTTATAACACTGTGTTCACGATGTCCAACATTTATCCCACCTTTGTATATAATACCACTATGCTTTGCTATTTGCCACCATTCACTCTGTTGCCCATGGGCGTAACCATGTTTTAAAAATTGGTGGGGGACGAAAATATGGCGGGTGATTTGCAGGAAGGTCGATCAATGGTTGAATTACAGAATGGGTCATTTAGGAAGCCGGTATCATTGCAACTTCATGGAGGGGATCAGATAACTAATTCTAGAAAATTGGAGGAGGTATGTCCCCTTCGTTGTCCTCCCCTCCTTCGCACCCACGGTGTCGCCCCGGCAGGGGCGCAATGCCGTAGCCGCTGCAGCCGCCGGAAAATCTGTCGGCGGCTCCACTCGGCCCACGCGCCGCAAGAACTGCATCACTATATTGACGTCATCTTGCAGTATGTCACAAAGGCTGAGGGCCCTCACCACAGCCGTTGGCTTTGCTGTGTGTAGGCTGGACAGTCACGTGGCAGGTGATCGTCAGAGTCCAGTTGGCCACACTCGGTGCAGTGAGCGTCCGCGGTCAGCCCGGTCCGGTGTAGTGTTTGATGGTCGAGAACTGACTTCCTGGCCCGAAGCTGGGATAGGATCGTCTGCTCCCATCGCATCAGGCTGGCGTGTCCGGGTGTGGGTGGTCGGTACAGGTAAGCCTCGTTCCAGCGTTCCGTCCAGCGTGTGGCGAGTGGCATCAGCACGAGTCCATTCAGGTCCGGCGGTACCGCTGAGTGGTCACCGGCGGCGGCGGCAGCGTTCACCAATCGGCCGCGGCCTCGCTCCTTCCCAAGTCATGTCCCGGCACCCACTGTAAGGTGGTGTGTTGTTTGTTGTCGACCAGAAGGTTCAGGTTCCTCCAGGCTTCCGAGAGGCAGCACCTAGGTCCGACGGTGGGGGCCTCGGTTGAGGAGCTGAAATCCAGAACGAGAGCCTAAGCCAGAGGCATGGGCGCTGCATGACCGACGCAGTCGATGCGCCCCTAAACTCCAACAACCAACCAAGCCAGAGGCAGATCTCTTTTATGTCGGAGTGATACTCATTGGGCAGTTCGATGACTGTGCTCAGGGCCTCTCATTGCCACCAATCTGGCATGCATACTGCTGCGGTCTTCCCGCAGTGGCAGGACAATCCAATGATCTGCCTTATCGGTGCATAATTATTAACGCTCCGCCACGACCGTCGCTTCCTGGAACGTGGAGTCGTCCCTCTATATAATGCAGTCCTGTGCAGGCTGTGTAGCTAGCGCTAGTGCAGCTGCCTCACGCCTCCTGTCTGGTGGGTCGCCTCGGCGCGTCTGCCGAGGTAGGTCCACCACGATGGTTGTACTCTGGTGGTGGTCGACCCAGGTTGGATCTTCTGGCGCGATGACGAGCGGCTCGGCGGGGTTGTCTCCGATGCCCGTCACCTGCAGCATCCACCTGCCTATCCGCCGCAGACTTGGTTTATGTGGTAGGGCGCTGTCCTCATCAGGCGGATGGGGAGGGGCTTGCCCGCCGCGGCCGCTGAAACTTCGTACATGTTCATCATGCGAGTACGAAACGTGTTCATGTTTGCCAAGAAACTGAGCTGGATAATCATCTGGAAGCAGGGTTAGAAGCATATGCTGTTACTGGGATGTATGAACGTTATCCCCTCATTTATATAATTTGGAGATTGAGCGGTGCTGTTTGACAATGAACTCATCCGTGGTAAGGATGCACTGAAAAGTGTGGACGAATATTCTGATATCACAAGCTTGACTACAAATCGAATCCTGCCAAGCACTTCGAGTCCTAGGCAGAATGCCTATCGAGTCCACACCAGCCCAGCATTCTTGCCTCACACTCGTTGCTATAGCAGCCACAAATGTCCTTACCGCAGTTGTCAGAGTCGGAAAAATTATCGCTTCTGTTCATCCGGTTAATAATGTTTCCAAGTACACTTATGCATACCTGTAGCGGGGTTCTTATACCTAGGGACTTAGTATCTTTCACGAGTTTATTTCGGTCCATAGGCTATCGAAAGTAGTCTAGGAGAAAAACCTACCATTACAAAAAAATATTTTGTACCATGGATATATCAAGGTCAACCTGAGCTCTGCACTTAAGTAGACTGTTGCACTGAGAAGTCCTTCATCCTAACATGTTTCTCACCTATTCCTAAATGTGATTCCAGCCCTCTCGGAAAATCCGGCAGATATAAAAGTGAGAAAGGTGAGTAACATTATTTTCACCTCCTTCCTTCTTGACGAAATATTCTCACAATTTGGCCTACGTTGTTCCGCTACCCAGCGAATTTCATGTTTTCCATTTTATGCGGATTTTGCAATTGGTACTCCTTTCATACTAATTTCATGTGACGTCATCCGAATATAGCGCTGAAGTGACGTGCAGCAATTTTTCTCCTTCCCTTGGTGTAGTGCCTGAATCTTGTATTTATGCTGTTGCCAGTTAATATAACATAAATCAACCGTAGCCTTTATCAGTTACCAACGACTGTGTTGCCCTGCCGTTGCGTGCCCTGATATTTTTGGAGGGAGAGGACAAACGTTATAGCTAGGCAGTGTATGTGAAGTTTTTCCTGCTGTAACATATTCGTGCTGGTATTTTGCCATGCATACTTTATAACATCCCCAGCTTGTTTGCTGGTCGGTACATCAACACTAAGCAGCGCACTAGATCAAGCACGGGAGAAACGGCATATTCTAATATGCCATTCTCTTCGACAGGAACTCAGACGACTTCTATTCCAAACTATCACGGATTCTTCTTCCAAGGAATCCGGAAACACCTCAGCGACGAGATGCATAATTCCGGCAAGTATATGAATATTAATTTTGGCATTACCTATTTCGATGTCCGTTGTGATCTTGACGGGCTGCCAATGCCATCGCACGTTGAATTCATGTCCTAGTTGTGCGTTGTTTGATGTGTTTTATCGTTTCCGTGTGGAATGGTTCATTATGACAAGATGTCTTCCAAACATGCCGTCTTGTAGGGATCTGAAAGGCGCTACATTCCGATTGCTTTCTCAACATGGGGATCAGTGGTCTAGGGGTAGGCCACCGATCTCCCAACCAAAAGGCTGTGGGTTCAAGTCCCACCCTTCGGTGATCTTCGCTCGCGACCAACTGGCGTGAGAGATTGGCGGCGGTATATTACTGCATCAGTAGATTCGTCATGCAATCGACAACCAACCAATGAGCTAACCCGAGCACTGCTGCGCAGTCATACGATATTTTGAAAATATGTAGATATTTAAACGTTGTGTCTTTTGATGTAAAGGGACCTGTCATTCAGTACGAGAGTACTGATCTATGACTATGGTGTGTTGCTGAATGACTGGTTCAATCCAGTCATTTTCTTTATAAAAAAAATTATGGAAATTTGAAACGAACACGAGGCATCTTCTTTTGGAAGATACATTTCGAAATTGATGCTATGTTGCAACATTATCCCACCATCTGGCCCAGATTAGAGAGGGACAATTTGCCTCCCCAGCAGTGTAGCAATGAATGCGGAAGATTCATCTCTGGGCGGCCAATGCTACATTCGTCCTAATTGTCTGATGGTGCAAACTTAAACCCACTCCCTTTTTATAATCTGTATTTGCATCCATATTCACTGCCGACACATTCAGAAACCACAGTACCCATGCTCGTGTCTTTCGGAATGAGTAGGGTGAAAACAAGAACCGGACTATGCTACGGCCATGGAATGTGAGATGAATGTAAGGCTAGGACTTGTCATATGGATAAGGTAAGGATGTTACAGTTTGAAGAATGTCAGCCGATATGGTCACCTCGCTCAACAAACTGAATCTAAAAGGATATAGGACGAATAAATAAATAAACAACTAAGCGGAATGCAATGGATGCTGGATTAATCCGATATGGAGATGCCTTCGTGTGTGTCGTTCGTACAACACGGATTCTATGTCGGAGTACTGTCATGTTCTGCACTAAAGTATTGTTTTGTTAACATGATTTTTAGAGCGACCGGGCCACCGAGAATGTCGAGGACCATCCAGCAACCTTCGACTCTGGTTGCCCAGCTACCGTCGGCCCAGGCCTCACAGCTGCCGTCGGCCCAGGCATCCCAGCTGCCATCGGCCGAAGTCCCCCAGCTGTCGTCGGTCCAGGCTGCCCAGCTGCCGTCGGTCCAGGCTGCCCAGCTGCCGTCGGCCCAAGTCCCCCAGCTGCCGTCGGTCCAGGCTGCCCAGCTGCCGTCGGCCCAAGTCCCCCAGCTGCCGTCGGTCCAGGCTGCCCAGCTGCCGTCTGCCCAGGCCTCACAGCTGCCGTCTGCCCAGGCCTCACAGCTGCCGTCTACACAGGCCTCACAGCTGCCGTCTGCCCAGGCCTCACAGCTGCCGTCGGTCCAAGTCCCCCAGCTGCCGTCGGTCCAGGCTGCCCAGCTGCCGTCTGCCCAGGCCTCACAGCTGCCGTCGGCCCAGGCCTCACAGCTGCCGTCTGCACAGGCCTCACAGCTGCCGTCTGCCCAGGCTTCACAGCTGCCGTCGGTCCAGGCTGCCCAGCTGCCGTCGGCCCAAGTCCCCCAGCTGCCGTCGGTCCAGGCTGCCCAGCTGCCGTCTGCCCAGGCCTCACAGCTGCCGTCGGCCCAGGCCTCCCAGCCGCCATCGGCCCAGGCCTCACAGCTGCCGTCGGCCCAGGCCTCCCAGCTGCCGTCGGCCCAGGCCTCACAGCTGCCGTCGGACCAGGCTGCCCAGCTGCCGTTGGCCCAGGCCTCACAGTTGCCGTCGGCCCAAGCCTCCCAGCTGCCGTCGGACCAGGCCCCTCAACTGCTGTCGACCCAGGTTGCCCAGCTGTCGTCGGCCCCGGGAACAGTGCCGCCTCTGATCGGTCAAGCATATGCAGCTCATCGCGTGGTGTTGCAGTGTGAGTTACTTTCTGTTGAATTGTGGCTATGTTGAATTGTGCCTACGGGAATGCATTCTCTTTTTGTTGGGAAAGTGGCACCACTTAGCTCATAAATATAGTCGCATAGCGTAGCAGGTATGCATTTTAGATGCTTCCAATGTGCACGAACGTGGTATATCTTTGATGCCTCTACATGTATTGACGTGGACACATTTCGGGTTGTATGGGCGTATCCATCTATATGTCGCGTCCGCACGCCGGTATGTGTGCTTGTTTGTGTAGTGCGTCTGTGTGTGTCTTTGTTTGCTCATGCTTTATGTGACTTCGCGTATTATTGGATTGTATTGACATGTTGGTGGTGATGAGCGCTCATTAAACAGTAAATATTTTGCGAATAGAGTTGGTCGATGAAGATAAAACCTACCTACTGTTCGTTTCCAGTGTGCCACCGATGCCTCGACCAGCGCTTACATGTGGACGTGCAAGCGACCATGTTGGAGGGCTGGACGACGCATCTTTATCTCCCTCAGGTGAGGAAATATTGAGGAAAATTGTAAGCCTAATACCACGCCACCAGCCTTGGCTCGGTGTAGGAAGGACAACTTTCCTGGTGTCCAAAGACCGCCAAAAGGTTCGAAGTTACGAGGCATTAATGGCTGTACTTCTGAATCGGGCTATGCAAATAATTTTAAACGTATTTTAGTTTAAATTGACTTATCTTTTAAGTAGATAGAATATGCATCGGTCAGCCAAAGTCTCACAAAGGTCAAAATATGTGGATCAGCTATCCGGGCAAAAAGTGAAAAGGCAAGAAGTGAAAAGAATGAAGGCAGACTTATCTTATCTTAACCTGGACTTGTAAGGTAGGTGATAATGCCTAAAAAGGGTCTGCAATGTGACGACGCTGTTATTTGAATCCAAAGTTGTAGCTAAGTTCATCCCGTATTAAGTAATTGTCCGTTGCTCACTGCCTGATAAGAACTATGGCGGACTATGCATGCATTGTGTACGGGATTTCTAATATGCAAAAGTTTTCATATGTCCAAGGATCTTCCTAATTTGCGAGACACCTCATAATCTGGAGGGTTTCTATTAACACGCGCACCAGACTGGGCGGAGTCCCCGCCCACTGTTACTAATTTTGGCAATATCTCGTAAACGGGCGGGGGCATTGTGATTAAATCTTGCGACTGTAAAAATTGATAAACGCCTCATACGCATGAAAACAAACCATTGGTAAACACAGGAACTGCGAGGGTACAGTCAACAAGCTGAGGGTGCGAGGGTGCAGTCGCCCCAGCTACCCAGCGTTCGAGGTCACAACGGTTTCGTCGGCGCGATATGCCGCATATCTTGACCTCATTTGATCCTGAAGGTATTGGCCTGGGGCCATAACATTCATGTTGCAGCGAGTTCACTACATAATCGTAATCTACTCTCCAAATATTGCAAGCAACCTTCAGCAGTTTATGAAATCTTACGGGGGACTGAATCCCCATGCGGTGCGCGTTATGTGAAGACCCTCCGGCCCTCGTGTTAAGATTCGGCCCTTCCTTTCTCTCACTCCTCTTCGCCACAGGACCTCTTCCCTACGATTGGGGCTTCCCCTATGTGATAGGACTCCTCCCATGACGAAGAACTCCATGTGATTGAGAACTCTTTCCTGTGGTGTGGGTCTCCTCTGTGGTGGGGACCTCCTTGGCATGGACATCTCTCTACAACAGGGCCTCCTCCCTGTGATGCGGCATTTTGTGATAGAGACTTCTCCGTATAATTGGGGCATCTTTCCTATAATGCGCATCTCCTCTATGTGATGGGAGCCTCCTTCTTGTGATGGGACCTTTTCTATGCTAAAGGGACCAGCCCTGTCCCTGTTGGCTGCGCAAAAGGCTACTGTTTCCTACCTCATTCTTCCGCCCGTGGCAGGAGGGTTAAAATCATCCTTTGCTCTGAGGAAGCCAAACAAAGCTATTGCAACATTGCATATTTTTTTTCTCTCAAGCTTTTCAGACAATTGCTTCTTGGGCCACCTAATCCGACCATATGAACGTATGAGTTGTTCTTAAAGTTTGCTAGTGTGCTGAGTTATGTGTGCTATCTAAGATATTGAAGCAATTTCCCGTCACTTATGTGTTTCAGAAGATGGTGATGAAGTAGATGACGATGTCGCTGATCCCGACTTCCTGGTGCCCGACACATCTTTATCGGAAGACGAGCAATCGGATGTTAACTCCCAGGACAATCAGTCCTCCGATTGCATTCCTCCGTCAGTGTCATCGGATCGCTCAGAGGACATACCACTGCTGCCGGATTTGAGTTCCGTTGACCGCCCTATTCAACCTACTTTACCTGCTGTCACTACTGCCAGGAACAGCACACAGCGCGTTTGGGATAGAAAGAACATCTGTCTTTTTTGCGGGATAGCCCAGGCCAAACTTGGTCGCCACTTGGGACGCCAGCATAGCGGGGAGGCTGAGGTAGCCCTCGCATTGAATCAGCCAAAGCACTCCAAAGAAAGAAGAAAAATATTTGACAATCTGAAAAAGAAAGGAAACTACGCTCACAACGTCAAAGTTATGAATGGCCATCAGAAGGGGGAGGTTTTACCATGGCGTAGGGTACCCACAGGAAGCAAGAGGGGGGTCGAGGATTTTCTGATATGTGATGGATGTTATGGCTGCTTTTATAGAGCAACCTTATGGCGGCATAAACGCTCTTGTCAGCCTGAACGAGAGAGGAAAGGCAGGGTTCAGAGGGACGCGTTCTCCCTGCTGTCACCAACTGGTGTCTCGCAAAGAATGAATACCATCCTCGCAACGATGAACCTAGACGACACATCCCTACTATGCAAGACGGATAAGCTCATCGTGGCGTTCGGAGAGAAGATGGCGTTCAAACTTCGAAATGAAGCGCACAACAATCATTACATTAGCTCAAAAATGCGGGAATTGGCAAGGCTCTTGATATGTCTGCGCAAGAAGAACCCGGATGCTCAACTTCAGGATTTCATGGGCACACAGAAGTTCTCTGAACTGGCTGCTGCTGTGCGAGACGTCTGCGGGTTCTCTGATGAGACAGCGGCTTACAGGACCCCGTCCCTAGCTCTGAAGCTGGGGCACAGCATTAAAAGATGTGCAGCCATTCTTCTCGCACGAGCAATGGAACGGGACGAAGAAACAGTTGCGATCAAACGGTTCGTGGAACTGCTAGAGCTGGAATGGACCGATGTCGTGTCGAGGGGTGCGCTGACCACTCTACGTGAAGCGAAGTGGAACAGGCCGGAAATCAAGGTATTGACAAAGGACATACAGACCTTGCATAGCTACCTAGATCATGAAGTGGAACAAGCCAGAGATGCGTTTGATGAGAAAGCGTCGCCGGCTCTCTACAGGGATTTCGGAGAAGTAGTGCTCACTAAGCTGATTCTGTTCAATAGGCGGCGTCAAGGTGAAGTTTCGCGATTGACTGTGCAGGACTTCAGAAGAGGAGTGGAGAGCTCCGAGAATATGAATGACGATGGTGACCTTCCATTGAGTAACTTCGAAAAGCACCTTGCGAAGTCCTTCATAAGAGTTGTCATCAGAGGCAAGCGCGGTAGGGGTGTCCCACTGCTACTGAGTGGAGAAATGAGAAGAAACGTTGATTTGCTTATCGAGAAGAGGATCGAAGTAGGTATCGACGAAACGTCCCCGTACGTTTTCGCCAACGCTGTCTCCAGCGACGGAAGACCGCTACGCGGCAGTGATTGTCTTCGAAAGCATGCCCTCAAAAGCGGAGTGGAGTCACCAACCAGCATCACGTCCACAAACCTCAGGAAACACATAGCGACAATTTCACAACTACTTAACTTGAAGGAGAATGAGCTAGACCAACTGGCAGGTTTCCTTGGTCATGACATTTCCGTGCACAGAGCCTACTATAGACTCCCGGAGGCAGTGGCTCAAGTCGCAAAAATCGGTAAGCTACTGATGGCAGCGGAGGCCGGAACAATCAGCCAGTGGGCAGGTATGGGTCTGGACGAAATCGATGGGCATCCCAGGCACCACAAGTGTGACGATGATGGAGCCCTGGGCGAGAGTGGAGATGAGAGCGAGAGGGAGGACACTTCGCGCGAGAACAATGGGGAGGAAAGAGTGGAGAGTGGAGAGGAGGTAGGGAGGGAGGATGCTTCGCGCAAGAACGATAGAGGAGCGAATAATGACAAGGCTGGAGGTCGGAGAAGACAAGCCGGAAACAAAAGACAGTGGACTTCTTCTGATGGTGTGGGAACGACGGCGGGCGGGAAGAAAAAGCGGCAAAGGAACCGGTGGAGTGCAGCGGAAAGAAGCGCGGTTTTACGCCAGTTAGGGCGGTGTGTGAGCAAGCAGGTCGTTCCTGGTCAAGCACAATGCCTCAAAGCCCTGCAAGCCGAGCCAGTCCTTGCAACAAGATCCTGGAAGGATGTAAAGTACCATGTGCACAACCTAATAACATCATTTCGGCGCAAATACATTCGGTAGATACCCCCCGTGGCGGCGGGGTAGAGTTTCGCGCGACGTCAGGCGTTTCGTTCGCTGATTCGTTGACCATTTTCGAAGGTAACCAATAAATGTGTTCCGTGTTCGCAAGCTGTTATTTTATTCTGTTCTCGATAGAAGAGGAAAAAGTACTGCAATCAAGGCTGTAATACCGGAAAATGATTGGAGACGATCACATGAGCGAAATTGGCGGGCTCAAAACCCGACTGTTGTGTTCAGATATTAACACTACTGCGCTAGCGTAGCACCAAGTTTATGATAGGCCACTGCTTGCCACGTCAGCAACTTTGGATTAGCACCGGACCAGCGAAGAGAAGGGGAGGTCATCTGAGGCAGCAACTTGTCAAGCCGGTAGTCGAACAATATACAGGTCGGTCGAATGGTATGATACAAACCGCACACAACTCAGGTTACATCATATTCACATCTTTCTCTCTAAGATCCAGGTACCCACTACCTCCATTACAGTACCAAGACTAAGTTGGGTTTCTCATATCCTGCAACAATTGAACTTATAGACCGTTATGGTCGTGAATATATCCCCATGATGAACGTCACGTACACCCACACTCACATTATATACATAGATATATATATATATATATATATATATATATATATATATATATATATATATATATATATATATATATATATATATATGCATTATGATCACGGCCCCGCCTTGTATCACTCCGCCTGTGTGCGTACGTTGGGTCGTCCATGCCTGTACGTGTGTCGGGTACTTTGTACCTGACCAACTTTCGCTGAGGGACTCATAGCAGACGAACTTTTGCTTGCGTGCTCCAGCCTGCGATTTTTTTCAAAGAAACCTTGGGATGCAGACTGGCCTCCAATAGCCAATTTATCCCCACCCCACCACAAAGTACGTGCTGGGGAGCTTTGGCATTTACAGCCTCAACATCACAAACTGATGCCACTCTATCTCAAATGTACTATCACATCATGGTAATATAAGCTTCCTGATGAGCCACAAGTAGCTTGCCAAAATGTCTTATATCGATTACGGTAATGCTAACCTTATATCGTAATGTATATCCTAAATACGAACACCGGATGGTCAGTTCCACCGGTGCTCAGCGAAGTACGCTTGGTAGACCAAGCGAAGTAAGACCAAGTCAAGCAGAGGAAAAGGTCTGGTTAGCTTCCACGGTACTGAGCAGGAGCCGCTCGACAGAGACGGCACGATCACCGGTCCGGCCAGTTTCCATAGTACTGAACGGGGAGCCGTTCGGCAGAGACGCCACAGTCGGGTCAACTACCACGGTACTCGTCAGGGACGCAACCAGCACCGGTCTGATCAGCTTCCCCGGTGCCCAGGAAGGGTGACTCGGCAGGAGTGATAAATTATCCGTGAAATTGGGTGGAATATACCACTTTCTGAACACTGAATCGATATCCGTCTCAAAGAAGTATCGACATCGTGCTTCTTGATGCGTGCTTGTGAAGTCTTCATGCCTCGCATTCATCATCATCTCGTAGATAAGTATCATTCTTATGCTGACCACAACGGGTCGTGATACATGAACATCTCGTAACGCAATTCTAAGTGGAGTTACCTATGCTACGCATACCTATGATGTTTTGTTATTCAATACCAGTTTATAGCATAGGTTATTGTATCGTTATCGTTAACATATGTATCCCTAAATTAGGTATCCCAAAACAAGCGAGAAAGGTGCAGTAATCAGTACGATGTTGGCTCAAAATTCAGTTGGGAGGACATAACAAGGTTCTTAAATGGCATTATTTTCATGGTGAATTTCGACATCTTGCTGTACTCGTTTTGACATTTCACACTAACGAAAAGCCATTATTTTAACGCTCGCGCCCCGCCCCCCACCCCCCTCTCCTTTCTCTCCTCACCCTTTTTTTTTTTTATTTTTCGGTTCCTCGTTCCCCACCCCCCCCGGGCCGGCCCCCCCCCTCGCTAGTCCCCCGGGGCGGTCTTCCGCGGGGGCCCCACGCCGGCGCCCCCCCTCCCGTCCGTTCCCAGGGCGGGGCGCCCCCCCCCCCCCCCCCCCCCCCCCCCCCCCCCCCCCCCCCCCCCCCCCACCCCCCCCCTCCGGGGGCGCGGCCCCCACCGCCCCGGTCTGCTCCCCCCCTCTGTTTTTTTGTCTGGCGGGGGCGGCGGCCACCATCCTCCTTTGTCTTGTTTCTTTCTTTTTTTTTTTTTTGGTTCGTGCCTTTTTGCCTGTACGGGGCGGGCTGTGGTCCGCCCCCACCATTTTTTTTTAGGGGGGGGCTGGCAGCGCCCCCACCCCCCCCCCCCCCCCCTCTCCCTTGTTTCGGGGCGGCGGAGCCGCCACCGGCGGCGGTGGGTCCTTTCCCCGTTTTTTAACATTATTCCCTCTCAAGGGACACCAAAAACAGGTTTCGGAGCTCCCCCGATACTCCGTGGAGGGGCCGCGCGGGAGGACCCACCCACCCCGGTCCAGTCAGCTCTAACGGCACTCAGGCCAAAGCATACTTTAACATGGCGGCTAGGAAAGTACCTGCAATGATCCCGAAAGGTCCCCATTCTATCGTAGCATTTACCTAAGTTCCATCTTTTTACATGCTTTTTTCGCTGTCGCTCCCTGGTATATTTGTTTGTAATATGCCCTGCATCAGTGGGATTCGATAGAGACGCCACTAGCAATGGTCCGGTCAATTCCCCTGTGCCCAGCAGGAGGCGCTCGGTAGCCCTCAAAATTTGATGTAGACTTTAATGTGCTTCGAGGTGAAGTGTGTGTGTGGAGGGGAGGGGGTGAGATAAGCTGAGGCCTGTATCGTATCGTATCACATGGTATGTTTTCACGTTGTGTTCGACGCATTCGGGTTTCATCAATGTATGGCTTCCAATAAAACTAGATAACATAGTTTGGTTACGTTAGGTTAGAGGGTGGCCGTTGACTTGAAATAATGGATTGAAAAACACTTCGATATGGAAAAGCCCCCTCTTACTGCTTCCTGCTACTGCGCAGACGGGGTGACAGCGAAAAAAGAGAGAACATCTGGTTTTTCAGACAATATTTATCAGGTAGTGAATTGCGGTCGCCCTCAGGGGCAGCTGATGTTGAACGAAAGTTCACAATGCTCCGTTATCGAGACTTGGCAGTACTGCACCTACGTTCCAAGGGAAGTATTCTACGTCCTAGGGAATATACGTTACGTCCCACGAACCTTACGTTACGTCCTGCCACCTGATGGCAAGCGCCCTACTCAATCATTTAGTGACAGTTGCGATAAGCGACGGTGCCGCGCAGGGCATCTGAAAAGAAGGCACGGGTTGGTGTGAAGCGGTCCTCGCATGTAGTGGATGGTAAGAACCCTTCACACACGGTCCTCGGTATTCACAACTTGTTCGCACGGTTTACATACCGGCAAGGGCGGATGAAGGGAATCTGATTATTATCGTATTTTTATCTGGATGCGTGCCATTTCTCCGGATGCGGTGCTATTTCTCTGGATGGGGTGCCCTTTCTACTCCGAGAGGCGCCTTCGGCTGAAAAACGCTTTGAGCCAGGAAAGGAGCACACGCCCATAGTTGTCTCCCCTGGTTGCGCCCGTGCGAAATCGGTCCTCGGTTATCGCATCGGTCCTCGGTATTCAGTTTCACTCTGATGGCCAACCACGATGCTTTTCTCCACAACCAAATAGGCAGTACATGACAGGACATGTACGACTACGACCGTGCCAAGTCTGAACCTTGTCAGCTGGTGCCTTCACATGGTCCTCGATAGTCGGTGACGAGTCAGAGTCCTCGCTTTACACGCCTTACACGTATAGGTGCGTGCGTGTGTGTTTGCGTGTGTGTGTGTGTGTTTGCGTGCGTGTGTTTGCGTACGTGTGTGTGTGCGTGTGTGTGTGTGTGTGTGTGTGTTTGCGTGCGTGTGTGTGTGTGTTTGCGTGTGTGTGTGTGTGTGTGTGTGTGTGTGTGTGTGTGTGTGTTTGCGTGCATGTGTGTGTGCGTGCATGTGTGTGTGCGTGCGTGTGTGTTTGCGTGCGTGTTTGCGTGTGTGCGTGTGCGTGTGTGTGTTTGCGTGCGTGCGTGTGTGTGTGTGTTTGCGTGCGTGCATGTCTTTAATCTACTTTAATTACTTTAATCTAAAAGGGTATGAAAATGTTGGTGTTGGCTCCCCATCATGTAAACTGTTTAGGAAATGCCTTGAAGAGGACTTGTTCTTACACCAGTTTGTAACGGAACCAACCAGGCAGTGCTCATTCTTGGACCTTGTCTTCTCAGATTTAAGTGATTTAGTTCAAGACTTGACTGTAGGAGAAACTCTAGGAAGAAGTGACCATAACATAGTGAGATTCAAGGCACAGGTAGCAGGGACAATCAAGGATAATTTGGCAAAGATTCCAAATTTTAACAGGGCAGACTTTGACTGCATGAGAGAGGCTTTAAGTGCCATAAAATGGGAAGAAGAATTATTTGATTTAAATGCCTGTGAAATGTGGGAAAAGTTCAAATCCTACTTGAGTGAAATTCAGATTAGACATGTCCCCCAAAAGCAAAGGCGCAAAAGAAGGGTAGGAAAGCCAGCGTGGCTTACACCAGATGTGATGAAAGCAATTAAGGCTAAGAAAGATGCATTTAGGGTATGTAAGGAAGCTTCAAATATCGTAAATCAAAGGTCGTATCAAAAATCTAGAGATGCTGTGAAGCAGAAAATCAGAGCAGCAAAGCGAGCAAAAGAATTGGATTTGGCTAGGAACCGTAATGGGGACAGTAAAAAGTTCTTTAGTTTCTACAGGCTAAGTAAAGTTTCAAGCACAATTGGTCCACTGTAAGTAAATGGGACTATATTGAGTGAGGATGGTGAGATGGTTGAGGAGCTGAGCAAACAGTTTAAATCAGTGTTTACAGTGGAGGATGTGACTAATCTGCCAACCGTGAACCACAGTTCAGTGACAGGTGATCAGATACATGATTTTGATTTCATTGATAGTGATATTGTTTTCAATTATATCAGAAAAATAAAGCTAAACAAGGCAGCAGGACCCGATGGAATTTATGCTAGGGTATTGCGGGAAGCTGAAAAGGAAGTGGCAATTCCACTTAGTATCATATTTTGTAGATCCGTTTCACAAAATGAAATTCCAACAGATTGGAAAAGAGCAAAAGTAGTTCCTATTTTCAAGAAAGGAGAAAGAGGGAAAGTTGAAAACTATAGGCCAGTAAGCCTCGCATCCCTAG
>JAOTOM010004808.1:0-67500 GCA_034440615.1 Ashinkailepas kermadecensis | reverse complement strand
CAAAGTTTGTGCCGCAACAGTGTTTTGACTGAAACTGGGCTGGACGGATCGGTGGTGTCTGCCACTACAATTGGATTCTCCTGATCCAACTGGTGCTGGACCAGTTTTCAAGTAAGTGTGCTATAGTTAATGTAATGAATGCATCTATTTGTAATTTGTTTGCAATTATGGGTTGACTATGTGCAGACACGCATGCTTCTAGCATTTCAAGCGTCATCATCTCGATCAGAAATATGATTTCCAATGCTGTTTTTGACTCATCCCACCACTTAACCCACCCACACACTGCGTTTTGTTTTCCTGCAAAACAAGTAGCTGCATCCACCATTAGTGAGGCTGCCAGCTCCACTGTGCGCCCAACTGCGACGTCAAACACGTTTGAGTACGATACGATCGAACGGGCTCTACCGGACGCATGGGCGTCGGCAGTAGCGGGGGACTACGGACACTCGGCTGGATATCCAACTGTGTACGGTAAATTTCTGGCATCAGACGCATGGACGTCGGCAGCAGTGGGGGTCTACCAACACTCGGCTGAATATGCAACTGTGTACGGTACATTTATGGTATGCTATTAGTATCCCGGTGACCGCTGAACACCGGGAGTTTATCAATTCAGATACTAAATTTCTTTGCCACTTGAGACTTCTGATCTGAGCAGATGCATAATATCATCCTGAATAATATATCACTTAGCACCCATACACCATACAGTAATCGCACCACTCCCCATGCCACCTCACTGCAGTCGATGCGCCCCTAAACCCCAATAACCAACCACTTAGCCAATCCATGCCACCTGGCGGTGGTTCAATAGACATCATTCACTAGATCATCCAGAAGTGTTGCAGTATCTGGATCCCGAAGTCGCCTTGAGTTTTGCATGTCAAATTCAAGACCAAGTGCACCAAGTAGGGTTCCTGTCCAGCTCCTTCAAATCTGCTCTCTCGAGTGTCGTCGTCAAAATATGTGTTATCAGTGGAGTTTCCATCTGGCCGCTTCGGCTGTCGACGATGGGTAGCAGAGCGACCCATTTTTGGCTCTGATGGAGGCCTCTTTCAGCTAAGGTCGCACCGCATTTTTATCAAGCTTCCCTATCCTCTACCTCAGAAATGTTATCCTCCCTGTCATTGTAGCTCGGCAACAGCTCAGTGCGAGCATCTCCAGCCCGTGACCGCAGCTTCAGAGGCGGCGGCGAGGCGCCCACTAATGGTCACCGTGAAGGGAAGACCGAGTGGAAGGGCCGAGCAAAAAGTAGACGGCTTTGTGCCGGCGGGTGAGGCTGGAGAACTGAGCTAATGATCGCAATGACTGATCGCGCCGACCAGCCAGCTCAGTGCGAAGGCGGCGACTCAATCAAACTAGGACGCTGTGAGAGAGTTCGGAGAGAGTTCTGAGAGAGTTCGGAGAGACTTCTGAGAGAGTTCTGAGGGAGTTCTGAGAGAGTTCTGAGAGAGTTCTGAGTGAGTTATGAGAGAGTTCTGAGAAAGCTCTGAGAGAGTTCTGAGAGAGTTCTGAGAGAGTTCTGAGAGAGTTATGAGTTCTGCCGCCGCCGTGCGATGGCAGCGGCTGTTTTCTCGTGGTGAATGGCGCACCCCCGAGCGTTGATTACCGTCCTCCACTGCTGTGTAGTGAAAGGGCAGGGGAGAAAAACATTTTTCCTGGAAATTATAATGAATGCATGGGCAACTAGATCCATGAAACGGAATAACATGCGTAGCTACGGATACATAAAGATGGGAGATGTGCTCCAATAGTACCGTCGTTTCTCGAGGTGAAAGTGTGCACAAAGACGTGCCACAGATGTGCCGCGGATGCGCGGATTGGTACCGCGCCGGTAGCTCAGTTGGTTAGAGCGCCGGTGGATTGGTACCGCGTCGGTAGCTCAGTTGGTTAGAGCGCCGGCGTGCACTCGTCTCCCCTGTCCTGGCAAGACAGGGTTCGAGTCGCTTCAAGCGCTCGCATTTAGGTACCCTGGCTGGGAGGGTCAGTTGGCTGCTGACCCGATAAGGACGGGGACGCGCTGTGTGACACGAGACGTGTGGGACAGCAAATAGAACTTTCGGTCAAAATTCTGCAGTTGAACTGGAATTTATGGATTGGGTGGTGGGGCCAGGGTTCACGCAACAAGCTCTGCTTAGCAATAGAACCCTGGCTTATAAAGCCACCCCAGCGAGAATTCGGACTAAATTTGTTTAAAAAAAAAGAAAGATGCGGCCACTAACCAAAGGTGTCGTGAGTTTACTCACTGAACATCCTAATGGATCTCAGTGTGGCACATCATAATGGCAAAATCAGTTGTTTACACACAAGTTACCATTTGCACTTGTTTACAAGTTACCATTTGCCTCAACTTTCGTGTTCTGTGTAATTCAAGTTCATGGATTATGCTGCTTGCCTCTTCCGGGCTTGCTATGTGTGCTTCTCAAAAGTAATCATCAAGCGATGGGACGATTTTTCGAGGTGCACCATTGATGTCCTGCAAGTCCTGCAAGAATATCGCATTTGACGGGCGGCGCATTGAGGGCACTGAAGGCTTCCGTCAATGAGAGATCCAGCCACCAGCGGTATTCGTCTGCGGCGATGTCGTGTCTCGGTTGTCGCGTGTCGAATCCTTCTCCGAACTTTATGGTGATTGTCTTTCGGTGAGGAGCGGATTCATTTTCTTAGATTCACATTGCTTTGACGTTGTTCCAAGGTCAAACAAAATCATGTCAGGCGAAATCATGAACACGTCTGATTTCAGCATAGAAAACTACGGGCAGATAGTTCTCCAAATATGGAGGGAGAGCCTGCAGGTCGTCCGCGTAGGCACTGTGGAGGCCATGGAGCCACGCATGCCACAGTCACCATTGTTTGTGTGGCTTTACGACGTATCAGCTGAGGATATATGACGTCGCCTGCCTCTCACCATGGCCGGAAGGGTGGGTATCACCGGGAATCGAACCCAGCACCTCTGGTTTCCCAGAAGCTCAGAGCAGAACCACTCTGGCTACGACGCCCTGTTGTCATCCAACACCTGGACCATCGGCAAGAGAAGGCTAGCCAAACTGAGACACAACGAAGCTCCTGTCGTGTATCCGAATGTACTTGGAACCGGTCGCTCCCCGCCGAAGCGTACACGAGCTGAAAAAACAGTGCCTTTGAGCCCATATCTAATTGAGTTTTCCCCTCCCCGGTCGATTTCATACCAATGTTGTCCCTGAACCATTGCATGTGAGCAGAGATTAGCTGCGGGCGGAGGTAAGGCGGCGGTGTACTCCACCGTTCGCAAGACCAGCATAATAGGTGCGGCGTCCGCACCTAGACGGGAGGGGTGCATGCACACCGTGTGTCCACGCTGTCGAGGCCTATGCAGCGGCTGAGTTTTACGAGCATGCGACCAGCATGTTATCTCGCTGGTAATAACCTCTCATCTTGTGTCCATCTGCTGTGCGGGTGTCGATTGATATCCGTCGTTCTCGGTGGGCCCGGGTTGCGGTCCGCGAGACAAGGTACACCGCCGGTCAAGTGCACATACTGCAATTACTGCATATACTGCACATACTGCATATACTGCATATACCGCATACACTGCATATACTGCATATACTGCATATACTGCATATACTGCATATACTGCATATACTGCATATACTGCATATACTGCATATACTGCATATACTGCATATGCTGCATATACTGCATATGCTGCACATACTGCACATACTGCATATACTGCATATACTGCATATACTGCATATGCTGCATATACTGCATATACTGCACATACTGCATATACTTCATATAATGCATATACTGCATATACTGCATATGCTGCATACACTGCATATACTGCATATGCTGCATATGCTGCATATGCTGCATATGCTGCATTCCCTCCATACACTGCATATACTGCATATACTGCATATGCTGTCCATGCTGCATATACCGCACATGCTGCATATACTACACATATTGCGTCAACTCGTCTTGCCCCGTCGCCTACCCTTACCCTACGCATCATTCTCTCTGCACCATCTGCTTTCTCATCTCCTTTGTTCCACAGTCTCAAAACGGCCAGAGCTGGTCGAAGCGACGTGTGATCCAAACACCAAACATTGACTGAACTTGGCCGGTTGACCTCGGCACGGTGACCTAGTGTCATATCTGCTGCCAGGGTAGACGGCCGCGCAGACGGGCCGACACTTCAGTGGCTTGCGATCTTAAATTATCAGAATTAAGCACGATACACAATCTTATCTGGCGCCCATGATACACTAGCGCTCAGTGCAGGTTCACTGGCGACAGATAAGCACGTCTCAGAAGGTGGGGTCAGTGCAGGGTGATACTTGAGAGCGCCACGGCGTGAGGTACCCTGTGCAACCTGGCTGAATATAATGAAGCAGTCATGGGGCCCACCCAGAAGCCTGGATGGGGGCAATTTAAAAAATCCTTTTCATTTCGAAAACTCATTGGATTTTAATAGCTAACATTTGTCAGGTCTACTTAAGGCAACATTTATCTAATAAAATGTTCTTGGATTTCAAGAAAATGGCATTTTGGTGCAAGTTGTCGGTAAAATCGGCTCTCTGAGGGGGGGGGGGGTGCATGATCCATCTACCCCTACCAACTGAATCCGCACCTGGGAGCAGATATATGCAATGGAAATATTTCGTTGTGTTATAGAATTTAGGACCGCTATGCTTCACACGGCTCCGCCACTGATATTTTATAGACATTAGCCGTGTCATAGCTTCCCTATACCACTCTGAAAAGTATTCAGGTCAATTCTCCGAAATCGCCAAATCTCAATTGACCCATGTCCTACTATCAAATAATGTACATATTGGCGGCTCAATGGTTAAAAGCGCCTTAAGACTACTCGCGTAGCCATTTCGGGGCCATAGGATGAACGAGGAGTATGTAGTATACATAAAAATAGCTCGTATACTACGGTGTGGGGCCGGGCAGGATGTGTGGGTGCGGTCGTAGATAGGATGCCTCTACCACCGGAGTCATACCAAGTATTTAGACGTCATCTTATTCATGCAAGCTACATGTAACTGATTGCATTATTGTCAGAGGCGGACACTAATGGGAGGAACACAGGGTGTCGTACCTGACCCCCCTCCCCCCTCCCTCCCCTCTCACGCATGGTATTTGAAGGCGCTTTTCCCGGAGAAGAGAATATGAGCTCGGGAGGGTGATTTTCTCCCTTTATTTTCACCTGATATCCTTTACCGACAACATATCCGGTCCGAAAATGGCTCGACAATAGCAAGCACTATGCCATATGGCGTCATTGTACTAAGGCGTCATCGGAGGTGTTGGACACGTGGAGGCAACAGCCGCACCATGCCACTCACATGTTGCAGACACGTCATGGACCATCAGGCCCCCGGGAGAGAACCAGTGAGCCGACCGCAGCTACCCTCCCATCTCCCCCTTCAACTGGCGGAAACAGGTGCCAGGCCGGTAGCACAGCACACTACGCCCGCAGCCAGTGTGCTGTGTTGAAGCAGGAGGTATCGCCACAGAACATTTTCTTAAAACGCAGGCTGTGAGAACGTCGAAGGAAATATAGTAGTTGAAGTGGGCAAACAAACATCAAAATTGACATGTCAGGAAGCTAATTCTGAGTGAATAAAGCTGGACTCCAGATGCTGTGGGTACAGGTTTCTTAATGTAGTTAAATAACAATACGACCGGTGGGTCATGTGTCATCGGATCTGCTCAGGTCGCTCAGGTCGGCGTCAGGTCGTGTCGCTCGTGTGAACTTCCTTCGCAGATGCACTACAGTGGGCTTACTCGGGCCATTGTCACCCGTAATTGCTGCATGTGAGTGGCATACACACGATGGGCTTACTCGGGCCATTGTCACCCGTAATTGCTGCATGAGACCGGCATACACACGATGGGCTTACTCGGGCCATTGTCACCCGTAATCACTGCATGTGAGCGGCATGCACACAGTTGACTTCGGCGCAAATGACGCATCTAATATATCTCGCATTGGTGCGACAACCGGCAAAGAGCAAGGAGGATGCAGCCATAAAAGTAATCACCCTTTTTCTCAGCCCCTAATTTAGTTGTGCTGAAGCGCTTCCTTTTGCATTACTGTTCTGGAAAAAATAACTAAGAATTGGAGGGTAATACAAACGATGAATATTCTGAGCCTCGAAATGCTTGCCCGTGGAAGCACGAGGAAACCCTATCGCTACCGCTTCGTTCACGCTGTATGTAACAAATGAAGGTAAAGCGTGACTGGAGGGGTTGGATAAGAGTGTGGGTTCCTATGGGATGCATAATGTACAACGCTTGGTGTCATATGACCATTTGCACATGGATGACTGTCCGCTCGTCGTCCGGACCAGCGGACGACGGGCGTTTGTGGGTGTGCGCGTTCGAGCGATCACACACAGGTCATGCTTGTGCGTTAGCCTGCGAAGTGCCTCCACTTCTGCGCAGGCGGGGTGGAGCTGTCATCAACACAGGGCGGCGAATGAATAGAATATTTGTTAATGGAAAAATGCGCTTCGTTCACACATGGCGGACGAAATGCGAGATGCGCGTGGGTTCTAGAGATGGACGGCAGCCGACAGCCGCGCAGAGCTAAATACTGAAGATAATCGTGGAAATAAAAAGGAAGTGGCACATTTCAAATTCCACCATCCCCTCTCTCCTCCTACGTCGGATATCTTCATCATTTCTGCATCAACGAATGTCAGTTTATTCCCAGTATCGTCCGAATATTTGGGAGTAAACTGTTGGGAGTAAAGCTCGGTTCACACTTGGTAATTCGGAGCGTCAATCATCCGTAAAACGAACGGATATCGAACGTCAAACAGAAGATAGACGTAAAACGAGCGGAAATACACTGGGAATAACACACGCTGTTTCCCCGAATGAAAACGTTCATTTTACGCTTCCCTGCGAATCAATTATGACGCCAATGAGACCATTCTGACGCGACTGCCGCCGATTCAAGTTGTGTGGAAATCCTGCATACTTGTACCCATGCAAGCTGAGATATATCGCGCGTTATATACTTGCATTTTTGCTTTCAAGTTATGAATATGTTTTTCACCATCATGCATAACTTGGCAGTGCCAAGTTGTGTTTGGAGTATCAGGAAGTGTCAGGAGTTTTTAATTGCTTACAATAGGCATTTAGAACTCACTGGGCCAATTATGTCCTACATGGCTATGTTCTTCAGAGATACTTGCAAGATTTTGTCAGGGCTGCATGCACAGCCCCCAAATATTATTTCCCACCTTTGCATCTTGGGTGAAGAAGCATGCTTTTTCAGTGCCAATAAAACACAAACAACACAACTGCATACAATTCCGCCCGTGACTATTTTACAGGGCTACCTCTCTACCAGGTGGCCAAAAGAGGTGTGCTAGGAAATGCAATATTATAGCCAAAGGCAAATCAATGCTTCCAACCTGGTTATAGAGAGCCAACAAAACTTCGAATATCTCGCGACCACTCAATCACACAAACAGAACGTTAAACGCCGAATCCGCGCTGAAAAGATAAACTAAATCTATCTTTTGGACGCTAGATAGACGTTCATTGCGCGATCGTGACATACCCCGGTGCACACTGTGCGACGCTCCGATCGCGTTAAACGTTCGTAAAACGCAGTTTTGACGGGCGTCTGGAATACGTTCGATTGCCGTCTGTTTGACGAAACGGCCTAAAAACGATGAATAAACGCTTGGAAAGCGTCAAAAGGCCACAGTGTGAACAGAGCTTAACATGTTGGTAAAAGTCGTTCAAAGGTTTCTACGTTCTCAGATTTCCCTATAGCTTTAGCATGATAAGGATGGTCCGCGCCCGGTGATGGACTGGAAAACGGGATATGTTGACCAAGCAAACAAATTGATTAAAAATATATCCTTGGAACTTCCTAGGTATTTATCGCCTCTTCAATGAACGTATGCTTAATGAACCGTCGCGCCTGTCTTACGTCGTCCAATAGACTGAATGATGAGAAAACATCGCGACGGGAATCTCCTGAAGTGACTGCATTGATGTAGATATGAAGAGATTATTGAAGTGGCATAATGCTCTTGGAAGGCCTTTTTGCAGGGGCAATGGTGTGTACTTGCATTATTGTGTGATAATTGAGCACTACTAGTTTTTAAATGACTGGTTAGATTAACATAGATCCATTGCGTGTACAATGGCGGATAACACGCTTTGGCGGATTCACGCTTTGGCGGATAACAACATTTGAATGAAACTTTCAGCGTTTGCTTATCTTTAGGGATGCAACGAAACGCACCAGAAGAATAAAAAAAACGATATTTTTTTTCGTGTTTTGATGACGTATTAGTGCTGCATATTTGCCCATTATGGATAAAATCGAAGATTCTTGTTAAAATAAGCATTTTTATGAGATAAAGTTGACTTTAAAAAACCCATTAGAAAAATAAACATGAAAAAAATATAGAACTCAAAATTATGAGTTTTGAAGAAAAAAATTGGTTTGGAAAAAAATATTAGGGCCATGGCCGATTTTACCTTCCTTTTCTGAATAACACAAATTGTTTGTCAAATTTCCCCCAAAATGAACTCCGCAGAGCCAAAAACATGTCAGACGTGATAACATAGACCTCCTGGTGCCGTCACTTTTTTGGGGGGATGGGTACAATTTTGGGGTGGTTTCAGACCCTACTAGTCGACTGCTTTCCGATGACATCTCTTTGGTGTTCGTGCTACGCTTAGTTTGGAGATTAGAGGGGGCGTTAATCGACCCCCATCCCTCCGAGACGGGGGTCAGAACTGGTATGGCAGTCGGGATGGACATCACACAGCCGTTGACATTATAATGCTGGCATGCATTATATAATGATGCCAGCATGATGCCACCGAGAATGATGCGTAGGGTAAGGGTAGGCGAAGGGGCAAGACGAGTTGATGCAATATGTGCAGTATATGCAGCATGTGCAGTATATGCAGCATGTGCAACATATGCAGCATGTGCAACATATGCAGCATGTGCAACATATGCAGCATGTGCAACATATGCAGTATATGCAGTATGTGCAGTATATGCAGTATATGCAGTATATGCAGTATATGCAGTATATGTAGTATATGCAGTATATGCAGTATATGCAGTATATGCAGTATATGCAGTATATGCAGTATATGCAGTATATGCAGTATATGCAGTATATGCAGTATATACAGTATATACAGTATATACAGTATATACAGTATATACAGTATATACAGTATATGCAGTATATGCAGTATGTGCAGTATATACAGTACATGCAGTACATGCAGTATATGCAGTATATGCGGTATATGCAGTATATGCGGTATATGCCGTACATGCAGTACATGCAGTACATGCAGTATATACAGTATATACAGTATATGCAATATATGCAGCATATGCAGTATATGCAGCATATGCAGCATATGCAGCATATGCAGCATATGCAGCATATGCAGCATATGCAGTATATGCAGCATATGCAGCATATGCAGTATATGCAATATATGCAGCATATGCATTATATGCAGTGTATGCAGTATATGCAGTATATGCAGTATATGCAGTATATGCAGTATATGCAGTATATGCAGTATATGCAGTATATGCAGTATATGCAGTATATGCAGTATATGCAGTATATGCAGTATATGCAGTATATGCAGTATATACAGTATATGCAGTATATGCAGTATATGCAGTATATGCAGTATGTGCAGTATATGAAGCATATGCAGTATGTGCAGTATATGCAGTATATGCAGCATATGCAGCATATGCAGCATATGCAGCATATGCAGCATACGCAGTATATGCAGTATTTGCAGTATTTGCAGCATATGCACTATATGCAGTATATGCAGTATATGCAGTATGTGCAGTATATGCAGTATATGCAGCATATGCAGTATATGCAGTATGTGCAGTATATGCACTATATGCAGTATATGCAGTATATGCAGTATATGCAGCATATGTAGTATATGCGGTATATGCAGTATATGCAGTATGTGCAGTATATGCAGTAATTGCAGTATGTGCACTTGACCGGCGGTGTACCTTGTCTCGCGGACCGCAACCCGGGCCCACCGAGAACGACGGATATCAATCGACACCCGCACAGCAGATGGACACAAGATGAGAGGTTATTACCAGCGAGATAACATGCTGGTCGCATGCTCGTAAAACTCAGCCGATGCATAGGCTTCGACAGCGTGGACACACGGTGTGCATGCACCCCTCCCGTCCACCACGACACAAAGTTATCAGAAGTCAGAGTTCAATGCATTCGCAGCCTGTCTAATAAGCATCGATCGGTCGCTCCAGATGGAAGTACCATCGCCGGCGGTCCGCGTACAGATCGGTGATGATCTCTGAAATAGACCCAGCCAAGGGAGGGTGTCACCGGACATCGAAGCGCAGCCGGTTTCTATTCCATGAGCAGGGGGCCAGGCGGTCAGCTCACCAAGAGAACGATCACCTAAGCGCGCAAACTTTGTGATGGCTCAGCTGGGCAACAGCGCGCCCCGCTGGAATGTGGTCGGGCCGGAGGCGTAGGCGAGGAAGATGATGACGAGGAGGAAGCCGAGGGGTAGGTGATGATGATATGTGCGGAGCGGACTGCTCAGGCAGCGTTCAGTCTTCCTCGTTGCTGCTCTTCGCGGATGAGAAGGCGGCCTTGCTCGTTGCGGGACATTTTTCGATCCCATGCTCGGTCTAGAATACGTCGAGGGGTGGGGAGTCGAGGGGTAGTGGCTTACCCAAGCTAAACACTCGCCATACAAATATGCTACCAGTGCTTGACAATGCTACTCACTTCGGGTGAAGGGGCAGAAGAGCGCTCTGATCATCCGCTTCCACTCAACCTTCTAAGATGGTTGACAAACGAAACGGCACGCAAGTCGCAGCTTGAAGCACTTACGTTGGTCTCTTTGAAACATCGGTCAACATTATGAAGCCAGGCCTTGTGAAGTCACGTTCAAAGGCCAACTAAAACAGGAGTACATCTAAAGATCGGCAGCTCACATGTGTTTTGAATCCTGACGCAGTTCCTTAAACCTGGCGATTTATTTTTCTTCGTATCCCTTTATTTAGCTCTAAATTTTCGGACAGGTCAGGGTCACGTTTGATACTACAGTTCCTGGCACAGAGCCTGTTTCGGTCCAGAAGTCGGTATATTAACTGAGCATTGGCACGCCTGCGCTCACAGCTCCGAGCCGACTAACAGGTGTCCCGGCCGGGTCAGGTGACATCGCCCGAGGGGCACGTAACCGCCCGAGGGATCGGTCGCAAGGTGGCGGTGTCACGAAGATTCGTGGACATAACGGATAACTTTGAGATAGTATTATAGTTTTTCTTTTTACTTTTGCCAAGTAAGCGCCTATGCTAACACATACTATGGAAAGAGCCAACACAATCTAACTTTTGATCCCAATTCTCTAGTTAGATCAAGGCACAAAGCAGCCAGATGAACTCAGGGAACACTAGTCAATAAAGTAGCATCGAAATGTATGATGGCGAACTGACACGAAAACGCATTATATGTATGTGTTGATCAATACAACTGGTGGCTGAATTATATTTTGTACCACCGGTGGCTGAAGAACCAACTCTGAATAACACTTCAGGTGATGTCATGGCATTAGCTTGAGTTTTCTTGGTCCTTGATACGGGTTGAATCATCCATCAACAATAGTGTCGAACCCAGTATCACATGCCATCGAAAAACCCTGCTGTGCTGCATTCCATATCCGAGAGTAAATCTCTCAACCTACCGGGGATAAAAAGCTGATGTCCAAGTCCCATAACATGCAACCTCGATGTCTGTCCCCAGAAAGGCCTGACCCGCACTCACGAGTTGATCGTCGTGTCTTGATAGCATGTCCATGACTGGATAGGCCCAAATAGCTCCCAGAGGGTCACTAAAAGTTGAAGCCATTTCCCACACTTAACCTTGCTTGCTATGTGGTGTAGTGGTTACTTGATGCCGTGCCCGGTGAAGGAGCCATTTCCTTCCGGTGTACCCAGTGTATCAGCGCTTTTCCCAGAGCACCAGCCATGCTGAATCAATATGGATGATTCTGCGAATCATGTTGCTTTACAAGCTTCCACTACCAAAGT
Source organism: Ashinkailepas kermadecensis (assembly GCA_034440615.1). NCBI lineage: Eukaryota > Metazoa > Arthropoda > Thecostraca > Neolepadidae > Ashinkailepas > Ashinkailepas kermadecensis. The sequence goes on along the minus strand of JAOTOM010004808.1, from coordinate 55,379 downwards.
CACAATGATGACCCCATGTCTTTCGAGAAGGGCTACGCTGACATTACTCGCCGTGCCCTTGCCTGTTGCCTCAAGTTCATAGTGCTTGAATTGCTTTTACTGTCGACACCGGACATAAGCCGGCCAAGCGTGTATTTTTAAGCTGATCGTCAGAACACTAGTCAGTGGAACGCAGACTCAGCTAAAGGAAAAACCAGGTGATTAACACGCTGTTCAAATGCGAATTTTACCAGCTACCCACTGCACCCAAGCACGCGTGATGGAAATATATGCCGGACCCACTCGAGGCGGGATCCACGGCCACGTAGGACGCGATAGGGTATCTGAGGTGGTGGGCGGCTCCAGATAAGGCAGTCGTCGCAGTTGGACGCGTCGTCGCCGGGCGCCAGTCGTCCGTCCACCATGCCGAGGAGTAAGCATCTCGAGTACGACAACCCGGCCGCCGTGGAGGAGGCCGACGCCGGCAGCTCGCGCCGACGTCCGCCGGCGGACGACGTCATCGGCGCCGGCGACGACGTCGGCTCCTTCGACTGCTTCTCAGCGATGCTGATCGGCCTGTCGTACCTGTTGTTCGCGGTCACGTCGCCGGTCGCCATCTGGGTGTGCATCAAGATCGTGCAGGAGTACGAGCGCGCCGTCATCTTCCGGCTGGGCCGGCTGCGCCGCGGCGCCGCCATGGGTCCCGGCTGGTTCTTCGTGCTGCCGTGGATCGACACGTACGTCAAGGTGGACCTGCGCACCGTGTCGTTCGACGTGCCGCCGCAGGAGATCCTCACCAAGGACTCGGTGACGGTGGCCGTCGACGCGGTCGTCTACTACCGCGTCTCCAGTCCGGCCATGAGCATCTCCAACGTGGAGGACTTCTCGACCAGCACGCGGCTGCTGGCGGCCACCACGCTGCGCAACGCGCTCGGCACGCGCACGCTGGCCGACATCCTGCAGATGCGCGAGCGCTTGTCGCTGCACATGCAGGAGACGCTCGACGAGGCCACCGAACGGTGGGGCGTCAAGGTGGAGCGGGTGGAGCTGAAGGACGTGCGTCTGCCGCAGCAGATGCAGCGCGCCATGGCCGCGGAGGCCGAGGCGAGTCGCGAGGCCAAGGCGAAGGTGATCGCCGCCGAGGGGGAGATGCGCGCGGCGCGCTCGCTGAAGGAGGCCTCCGACATCATCACCGACAGCCCGGCCGCGCTGCAGCTGCGCTACCTGCAGACGCTCAACACCATCTCGGCCGAGAAGAACTCCACCATCGTGTTCCCGCTGCCGATGGACGTGCTGGGGCCCATGATGCACCACCGCAAGTAGGCCCAGACGACGTCGTGCGGCACGCGGCTGGCGGATGGAAGCGAATGGGTGACTGCCTACATCGGCGTTGGAAATACCCGGCTGTATTAGACACCGTCTCCAGAGGGGCGAGTGGGCCCTTCTTTCACGTTGCGGGGAAGGTCGACCGAACGACCTTGACCGGTCGCCGCACGACTCGCTGCCACGTGAGCGAGCAGGCCGGTCGGGCGGTAGCGCGCAAGAATGGATTCCGAAACTTCTTTTGTTGTCAGGAGCGTACGTCCAGAAGTGCCCAGTATTTCCGACCTTGGCCTACATCTCGGCCAGCATCCTGAAACACGGCCTATGCTCCATACGCGGGAGATGGCTCAGCAACATGCACAGCGTCTTCTCGGCGACTGTCTGGGACATTGGACGGACCACCATAAGACAGCCGGCGACTAGCAATTCGGCAGTGGGACTAGCGACAGCCAGCACAGCTTTAGACGGCCGACGACTAGCATTTAGACAGCCGGCGACTAGCAATTCGGCGGTGGGACTAGCGACAGTCAATACAGCATCAGACAGCCGACGACTAGCAATTCGGCAGTGGGACTAGCGACAGTCAGTACAGCATTAGACAGCCGACGTCTAGCAATTCGGCAGTGGGACTAGCGACAGTCAGTACAGCATTAGACAGCCGACGTCTAGCAATTCGGCAGTGGGACTAGCGACAGTCAGTACAGCATTAGACAGCCGACGTCTAGCAATTCGGCAGTGGGACTAGCGACAGCCAGTACAGCATTAGACAGCCGACGACTAGCAATTCGGCAGCCAGGCGAGCGACGCCCAAGTACAGCCGGAGCGGTGGAGACGAGCATGTGGAGGTCGTGACCAATTAGTCAGCTGAATATACCCGGTGGAGGCGAGTGTGTGGATATGGTGACCAATTAGTCCGCTGAATACACCCGGTGGATACGAGCGTGTGGAGGTCGTGACCAATTAGTCAGCTGAATATAGCCGGTGGAGACGAGCATGTGGAGGTCGTGACCAATTAGTCAGCTGAATATAGCCGTTGGAGACGATCGTGTGGAGGTGGGGACCAGTTGGTCAGCTGAATATAGCCGGTGGAGACGAGCATGTGGAGATGGTGACCAATTAGTCAGCTGAATATAGTCAGTGAGCCGCATCCACGAGTACCCGGTGCGTATCGTCGATGGATGGTCAGATTGATCTAACGATATCGTCGGGAAGGATAATTCTGAGTCTACAAATATATGCTGAATTACTCCGACTACTTGCGCTAAATGCTAAATACTATGACATTGTGCTAGCCTGACGACATGTGCTACCCACGTCGGAACATAAATCAGAATGATGTTTCACGCAGTAAGTGACTTGCGACATAACTTTGCGTCATAGCAACTCACAGGAGAGCATGCTTGCTTAGAACACACCAGGAAAACAACTTGCTTACAGAGCCATCGCAGCACACACAACCATGATCATCCGTTACCGCGCAGGCCCATATCAGGCCGACTATTCAGAGCCATCGCAGCACACACAACCATGATCATCAGGTACCGCGCAGGCCCATATCAGGCCGACTATTCAGAGCCATCGCAGCACACACAACCATGATCATCAGGTACCGCGCAGGCCCATATCAGGCCGACTATTCAGACACAAGAGCACGCGTCAGATTGGCTCGGCAAGCCGGTGATAGTGGATCGATCCCGAACCGGTTCAGCTTGTCTGTACCTGGTAGCGCAGGCGGCGCCTCCCCGCCTTTGTGCGCATTTTTGGAAGTGTCCGGCGATCTGCGCGCCTAGTGTTGTGTGCATGTCTCTGGTTGGCACGCCGCCTGATGGCACAGTAGATGCAGTGTCAGGCTGTCCGGTAGCGACGATCGTCTGCACAGCACACACTGTGATAATCGATGAGCTGCTTGACAGTCAGCCACCCGAGTTCCTTCTCAGTATTTGATGTGTGGCCATATCGTCTCCTGCCAGTCACTACTTGCGCACATAAATTCACGATCTTGCACACGGTGCGCCTGGGTATCCGCACACACGCCATGCACGGGTATACGACATCGCATCATGGACAACACCAAAGCCTGTACGATATTCTACTCACCTCCAGTTGTCTAAGACAAGTTTAGGAGCGCATGATTTGAAAAACACTGACCTGGCATCTAGACACAATTTCTCTTTTATCTCCAATTCAATGTGGTTTTCGTCGAGGACGCAGCACGGCTGTCATCTCAGTAGGTTAGACAAAGACATCCGCCTTGGCTATAAAAAAAACACACGAAGACGCTGTCGCAGTAAGTTTAGACATTTGCAAAGCTTATGATGTGGTATTCAACCCCGCATCAATTTCCACGCTTCATCAACTCGGCATCAAAGGAGATTTTGCTCATTATTTAATAGGCTTTTTATCTGTTTCTCGTCATTTCCACCTCCGGTACCGGCCAGCTATTTCCATCTCCGGTACCGATCAGCCATTTCCACCTCCGGTACCGGTCAGCCATTTCCTAACCCAACCATTTAAATCATCAAATCATATAAAATTCTGGGCGTTATTTTGATTGCAGGTTTGCAAGGCATACCCGTAAACACATCAAATACATTCAGAACGATGTTTTCACCGGCTCAATTTACTTTGCTGCATTGCTTGTTCATTTAGAGCCGATCGCTGTACACTTCTAAGACTGTATACATTCGTAGTTGTTCCAATCATAGAATATGGCCCAGTAGTTTATGATGATGCCAGTACCTCCGCCTTGACAATTTTGGACAGCATGAAAAATATGTTTATTCACATGCCACTCAGTGCAATGACCACTTCTCCCATCATTTCTTTAGAAACAGACGCAGGAACTCCGCCATTAACTTTCCGTCGCATGGAACACTTTGCCTCAAAAATTGAAGTTCAAGAACACCACTCTACACATGAGTCCTTGCAAATTGTCCCAAATTTACACCACGATTATTTAGATCCAGCCGAAAAAAACGAACTGACCTTACCATAGTTTCACGCGTCAAAACATTTTCGATACAACTTCAGTACACTATTACACACATTGCCGCTCTTCCTGCACCAACTAAGCCACCGTAGCAGACGGCCGAAAGGCACATCTTTATCGGACCATGTATATTATTATTATTATCAACATTTATCTTTTGGTCGCCGTCAGAAGAAATGTATGAAATTATGGAATCAATCGTGAAATTCAAATCACACCGATGTCATTGAAACGTTGCAATATAAAGTAAAAATGTTTGAATGCAAAATAAGTTTCATGTAATCCGCTTAAATAAATACTTTAACTGCACATAAATCTGAATATCATGCTTGCAATATAATAAACAATGCCTACAATACTATAGTAACATACACCATGCGATATATCAAACACTCCCAAGTACTTTAATTTTTAAATCCAACAAGTGTAATTTATTCAAATATTCAATCGATTTGTCATTCAATATGAATTAATCAAGCAAGTGTAAAACATGGAAACTGTACCATTGTAGGGCAAGGGAAGCATTGGACACCATAAACCTCTCCTTTACTTCGCTATACCCTTGTCACGATGCTCCTTCCAGCCTTTTTGGCGAATTGTGCTGCCGAAGTCCCAAATCCATAGTGATCAATTGCTCTTTGTCGACCGAGGTTCAGTGGTAATACGCCCACTGAACTTCCAATATTGTGTGTCAGACTGAAGCATGCAAGGCAAAACAGCTGATACCCATATTTCCGACTGCATGGCTGCAGGGCAAATGGTCACGTGTCGTCTGCGAACACGGCTTCCGCCCTTGAACACTGGCCTATGGTAATTCTGATAGGCTGCAACGGTGAGGCGGCTCAGTATACTCTGCCAATAATGTGGAATAATTATTTCCATGCATATTTGTTGGCTACATATGTGATCAGATACCTTCCTTTGTACTCGTGACTCGTACTATATCAACCATTTTGCCTATTTCGAAGAGCACGCACCTACTTGTGGAATGACGACATATATGTAATTTACCATATAGGAAATATGGGATGGAGGGATATCAGACATGGATACTTGTTAGAATAGCTACAGAGACCCGGAAATGTATACAGAAGCAGCGAAATATTACACACGTAGTGCATTTAGTACACGATAAATTACAACCCGCTGCATGATCGCTGTGCAGCGACACAATCTACGCTTAGTGACCGTCCGTGTAAAGCTCTCCCAAGAACATAATTCGATAGCAGACTGAGTCAGAGTTGCAGTTCCAATGATGCCGTTGATGTCGCACCATGGGTCGACGCTTACAATCAATTACTGCTGGCGACATATCTGGCGCTAAATCTGCCCTGCCATGTGATAGCCAACGAACCATTTCAAAGGAAACACGTCAACTAATGAAACCAGCTGATTGCTTGGCCAATATTTGCCCGAGGCGCGGTGAACCAGTGGAGCGCAAGACTCGGTGGAGGTATCAGGCAGGCAGCTATATGTTCGGTAGCGTAGCAGCTGGCAATGACAACAGTTGTCTGAGTTGTCATTCAGGCCACAGATTTAGGTTTTTTTTTGGCTAGGAATTGTGATGCCCGGTGACAAAGCAACGTCACACATTTGGGATCGGGGCTAGACAGTTTTAGATCGGTTTGTCACCTAATTGCTGGTAGCAGGCGGTAACACTATCATGCTGGTAACAGGCGATGCAACAGATAGTGTAGTATATTGCCAGCTAGAGAACTAGTGGAGCTCCAACCGTGAAGGTTATGGAGGGGACGGACGCCGCATCTAGCATGCTGGTAACAGGAGATGCAACAGATGGCGTGGTGTATTTCCAGCCAGAGAACTAGTGAAGCGCCAACCATAGGGGCAGACGTTGTACGTATTATGCTGGTAACAGGCGATGCAACAGATGCTGTAGTTTATTGTCAACCAGAGAACTACTGGAGCGCCAACGGCGAGGGTGGTGGGGGGGAGAGGGGAGGCGGGGCGGACGCCGCACCTATTATGCTGGTCTCGCGAACGGTGGAGTGCACCGCCGCCTTACCCCGCCCGCAGCTAATCTCTGTTCACATGCAATGGTTCAGGGACAACATGGTATGAAATCGACCGGGGAGGGGAAAACTCAATTAGATATGGGCTCAAAGGCATTGTTTTTCAGCTCGTGTCCGCTTCGGTGGGGAGCGATCGGTCGCCTTCAAAGTACATTCGGAGACACGACAGGGGCTTCGTTGTGTCTCAGTTTGGCTAGCCTTCTCTTGCCGATGGTCCAGGTGTTGGATGACAACAGGGCGTCGTAGCCAGAGTGGTTCTGCTCTGAGCTTCTGGGAAACCAGAGGTGCTGGGTGCGATTCCCGGTAATACCCGCCCTTCCTGCTAGGGTCCCAAGCAGGAATATCGAATATTTGGGCCGTTTGCCACCTCTGAATCACACCGCTGTAAATTGTCCAGCATTCTGACACGGCGCATCTCCACTGAAACTGCTATCTGAGAAATTTGATGATTATGCGGCATGGCCCGGACAGGGAGAAGAAGTGTGCGTTTATTGACCGTACATCCGCAGTCACCAGGCTGACGCGCTGGGTGGTGGCTGTCTCTCCATATTGGGAGATCTGTCGGCGCACAGTTTTCTATGCTAAAATCGGACGTGTTCATGATTTCGCCTGACATGATTTTGTTTGACCTGGAACAACGTCAAAGCAATGTGAATCTAAGAAAAAGAATCTGCTCCTCACCGAAAGACAATCACCATAAAGTTCGGAGAAGGATTCGACACGCGACAACCGAGACACGACATCGCCGCAGACGAATACCGCTGGTGGCTGGATCTCTCATTGACGGAAGCCTTCAGTGCCCTCAATGCGCCGCCCGTCAAATGCGATATTCTTGCAGGACTTGCTCAATGGTGCACCCCGAAAAATCGTCCCATCGCTTGATGATTACTTTTGAGAAGCACACATACCAAGCCCGGAGGAGGCAAGCAGCATAATCCATAAACTCGAATTGCACAGAACACGGAAGTTGAGGAAAATGTTAATTTGTAACTAATTGCGTGCTGATTTTGCCATTATGATGTGCCACACTGAGCTCCATTAGGATGTTCATTGACTAGACTCACGTCACCTTTGGTTAGTGGCCGCATATTTCTGAAAAATAAATGTAGTCTAAATTATCGCTGGGGTGGCTTTATGAACCAGGGTTATATTGCTAAGCAGAGCTTGTTGCGTGAACCCTGGCCCACCACCCAATCAATGAATTTAAGTTCAACTGCAGAATCCTGACTGAGAGTTCTACTTGCTGTCCGACACGTTCCTGCCGGTAGCTCGTCCCCGTCCTTATCGGGCCAGCTGCCAACTGACCCTCCCAGCCGGGAGCTAAGTGCGGGCGCGTGAAGCGACTCGAACCCTGTCTTGCCAGGACAGGGGAGACGAGTGCACGCCGGCGCTCTAACCAACTGAGCTACCGACGCGGTACCAATCCGCCGGCGCTCTAACCAACTGAGCTACCGGCGCGGTACCAATCCGCGCATCCGCGGCACATCTGTGGCACGTCTTTGTGCACACTTGCACCTCGAGAAACGACGGTACTATTGGAGCACATCTCCCATCTTTATGTATCCGTAGCTACGCATATTTTTCCGTTTAATGGATTTAGTTTGCTCATGTATTCATTTTAATTTCCAGGAAAAATGCTTTTCTCCCCCGCCCTTCAACTACACAGCAGTGGAGGACAGTATTCAACGCTCGGGGGTGCGCCATTCACCACGAGAAAACAGCCGCTGTCATTGCACGACGGCGGCAGAACTCGGAACTACCTCAGAACTATCTCAGAACTATCTCAGAACTATCTCAGAACCATCTCAGAACCATCTCAGAACCATCTCAGAACCATCTCAGAACCATCTCAGAACCATCTCAGAACCATCTCAGAACCATCTCAGAACCATCTCAGAACCATCTCAGAACCATCTCAGAACCATCTCAGAACCATCTCAGAACTCTCTCAGAACTCTCTCAGAACTCTCTCAGAACTCTCTCAGAACTCGTGGCAGCGTCCTAGTTTGATAGAGCCGCCGCCTTCGCACTGGGCTGGCTGGTTGGCGCGATCAGTCATTGCGATCATTAGCTCAACCCTCCAACCTCACCCGCCGGCACAAAGCCGGTCACTTTTTGCTCGGCCCTTCCACTCGGTCTTCCCTTTACGGTGACCATCAGTGGGCGCCTCGCCGCCGCCGCTGAAGCTGCGGTCACGCGCCGGAAATACTCGCACAGGGGGGGGGAGGCACTGAGTTGTTGCCGAGCTACACTCACATGGAGGGGCACTGAACTGCTGCCGAGCTACAATGACAGGGAGGATAACATTTCTGAGGTGGAGGATAGGGAAGCTTGATAAAAATGCGATGCGACCTTGGTTGAAAGAGGGCTCCATCAGAGCCAAAAATGGGTCGTTCTGCCACCCATCGTCGACAGCCGAAGCGGCCAGATGGAAACACAACACGAGAACGCATATTTTGACGACGACACTCGAAAGGGAAGATTTGAAGGTGTAGGACAGGACCATTGCATGGTGCACTATCGTTTTGAATTTTAAATTTGAATGTACAATGCATGGCGACTTGGAGATCGAGATTCTGCAACGCTTCTGGATGTTCTAGTGAATGATGTATATTGAACCACCGCGAGGTGGCATGGGAATGGTGGGTTCTTTTACGACGCATTCAACCGCTAAGTCATGTAGCGTCGCCAGCCTCTCACGCCGATTGGTCGCGGGTGGACTCGGTAAATGCCGTCGGTTGTGAGATTCGTATCTACAATCTTGCGATCAAGAGTCCGACGCTCTACCAACTGAGCTACCGCGACCCCCGCATGGGAAGTGGTGTAATTACTGTACGGTGTATGGGTGCTAAGTGATATATTATTCAGGATGATGCTATGCATCTGCTCAGGTCAGAAGACTCAAGTGGCGAATAAATTTAGTGTCTGAATTGATGTACTCTAAATATATTGAGACAGAACGGATCGCATAGCATGCGCTGACGTCACATCCATTGACAAAGCATAGCTAGTCTGTTCCAAAATTTGACAGACCTCTCCTGCAGCTAGACTTGTCTTCAGCGGTCACTGGGATACTAACAACATACCAGAAATGTACCGTGCACGGTTGCATATCCAGCTGCATGTCTGCAGACCCCCACTGCTGCCGACGTCCGTGCGTCTGGTACCAGAAATGTTGCACAGTTGGATATCCAGCCTAGTGTCGGTAGTCCCCCGCTACTGCCGACGCCCATGCGTCCGGTAGAGCCCGTTCGATCGTATCGTACTCAAACGTGTTCGACGTCGCAGTTGGGCGTACAGTGGAGCTGGCAGCCTCACTAATGGTGGATGCAGCTACTTGTTTTGCAGGAAAACAAAACGCAGTGTGTGGGTGGGTTAAGTGGTGGGATGAGTCAAAAACAGCATTGGGAATCATATTTCTGATCGAGATGATGACGCTTGAAATGCTAGAAGCATGCGTGTCTGCACATAGTCAACCCATAATTGCAAACAAATTACAAATAGATGCATTCATTACATTAACTATAGCACACTTACTTGAAAACTGGTCCAGCACCAGTTGGACCAGGAGAATCCATGTGTAGTGGTGTTGTCACTGGTCCTCTCAGCCCAGTTTCACTCAAAACACTGTTGCGGCTCCAGCCTCGCATATATGGCGACCAGCTCACACAGTCAGCACAACTCCGTGGCCAACGTCAGACTGTCCGACCCGATCGGCCGCACGCACCGCCGCCGTGACCCGGACAGGTCATACGCCCCGCGGCACCTCGCTCAGCGGCGGCCGCACCGCCGTATCGACAGCCGAGCCGGCCCGGGAGCAGCCAGGTCAAGGCTATTCTGCTGGCCGAGTGTTCATTCTGGCACCGTGCGTCATTATCAAGGATCACATGGAGGCATCCGAGATTGCTCGCACTAGGACAAAGTCATGTGTGGAGCAAAGGCAGGCTCACCAACTAGTCCAACGTCCTGCCACAAGGCATGCTGGAGGACGCTGGGGTACGCTGGAGAAAAGCGGAAGGTCTAGCGTCATTTTGCTGCCTCAGGGCTGATCGGTAAGGGACAATAGCGCCTTGGGACCATTAGCACTCACAGATCACACGGCCTCTGCTCCCACGTGTGTACGTCTATGTTTAAGGGCAGGAATGACGGTTGCTCCTTCACTCGCACGGAGAACGGATGCATTTCAATGAAATGTATTGAGTTACGGTTGTCACTACGCGCTGAGTTTCTACCGCGGCGCAAAATGAAATGACAAAGAAGAAAAGTTGTTCACATTCCCAGTGATAAATGTGTGGTGATTAGGTTTGCTACTTCAAGGAACCGGGCCTGAAAGCCTAGCTTGTTTGCAACGGAAATTACATACGGACAGAACTCCCTGACCCGACCGCCAGACAGACACAAAAGGTGAACCGGGACGATATTCGGATATTTCACAAGACCGTGGCGAGCAGACATATTTCCACGTCTGAGCCGTGCTTCCAGCATGCTCCTTAAGCGGTTGGGCGACGCACAGTCGCGTTATTTGCACACCTGTACCGTCCACGTGCGCGCACCAGCAGCTTCACCGGCGCCCGGGGCGGCCAGTGTGCACGAACTCGTCATTCACGTGCAGAGTAACAGCTTCACAGGCGCACATAGCGGCCCGCGTGGACAAGTTGGTTCGTTGACGTTGATGCCCAATAGGCTGGCGGCGCACCTGTCCGGTCATGCTGTGGTCACGGTGGTGTGCTGGGCTGACCTTGTAGATGCTCTCCTCAACTGCTTCCGTCGTAATGTTGGCTCGCATTGGTGCACCTGCACTGTGGCAAGTGGTGTTCTACTGTTGTTCTCTGTCTTCTTGTGAGCTGAGTGGTGTGTGTACGTGTGTGGCTGGGCGTGTTTTAGTTCATCATTGTCTGCCACCCAGTTCGTTGTGCTTGGTTCATTTTGTGTAGCCAGATCTACGGGAGAAATAGGTGTAGACCATGTTAACCCATGAAAATGACATCCAAAACACGCTCCCTGACGTATTAATTAATTTCAAATGCCCACTCCCAGCAATATTTCTCAAGTTCACATGCCCACTCGGAGCAATATTTATCAAGTCCAGATGCCCACTCCGAGCAATATTTCTCAATTCCAGATGCCCACTCCGAGCAATAGTTTTCAATTTCAGATGCCCACTCAGAGCTCTATATTCCAGTGCTTGTGAAGCTGCTCGGTACAGACATGTACAGTGTGGTACCGGGAAGCTAAAGGTGTACATAACAGATTCTCACGTCAGGGCTTATAGCTGATGTTGCTGGCAAAACAAGGGAAGTTCTTTGCGTGAAAGGTCTTCCATTATCGGTTGCAAAGAATGCCTGTGATAAGGTAAACACACAGCAACTACTGAATTTGCTTCTGGAGGTCGGTTACCGAAGGGTATTTCTGAGAAATGTGGCGGGAGCGCACTCGACCATCATGGGAAAAATAGGGAATGCCCCTCTCCGGGCCCCTCAGGGAGTGTGACAAGGTGTTACCCCGGCGTGGTCTTCTTACGTATATGTTAACCCGATCATGAGGGCTGTAAGTTCATGTGGGACAGCGGACAGCGTGATGACGCGGTGCTACTTCTAAAAGGGTAATAGATAATAAATTGCGGCAACTGAAAAAAAAACTAGCCGGATATGATGGGGATGGTCGTTTATCCAATGAAGTCTAAATCGATCACAGTGAACACCACATAGGTTGACAACTTTGCATTAAGCCACAATATATCCATGTCGCAGACAAATTCACGTTGCTAGCTGGATGCAGTGCTAAACAATTCATAATTGAACGTCAAGCTAGATGGTATCTGGAAGACAAAGAATCCAATGCACGCAAAATCACGCCATTTGTTGGAAGAAATGGCCAAGCACCTTTCCGAGTAAAGACAATGGCATGGCAGATGCTATTTCACCAGGCTTAAATAAAGTTAAAGCTAAAACGGTGAGGCGAAGGACGGCACGGCTGAGAGGCGATAAGACGCGAGCGGCGGACACCTTATCTCGAGGGAAGAGACGGGAGCTCGGGAGAGAGAGACGGGGAGTTCGGGGAAGAGACGAGGAGCTTGGGGAGAGACAGGGAGCTCGGGAGAGATATGGGGAGCTCGTGGGAGAGATGGGGAACTCGGGGGAAAGATGGGAAGCTTGGGGGAGAGATGGGGAGCTCGAAGGAGAGATGGGGAGCTCGGAGAAGAGACGGGAGCTCGGGGGAGAGGCGGGGAACTTGGGTGGGGGGAGGAACGGGAAGCTCGGCGGAGAGACAGGGAGCTTGGGGGAGAGACGGAGAGCTCTGGGAGAGACTGGGAGCTAAGGGGAAGAGACGAACGGGAGCTCGGGTGAGGGACGAGAAGGTCGGGGGAAAGACGCACGGCAGCGGTCGGGACGCGCAGTCTGGCAATAAGTGCAGCGAACGGCTGAAAATGGACCGCGTCACCAGAGACCGACTTAAAGTCATAAAGTCTTAAAGTGTTCAGACTTAATAAAAGCCACAGGGGCCCATCCGGGTTTAGTATGTACAGGAAGATGCCATAACCCTGGACAAAAAGATACTCATCACTCTAACCAATACCACGTCCCAAATTCCAAAGAAACTATCTACTAATATCCCACACACCCATCAATACCTATCTACCTTACCTATCGAGCCATATTCACTCGAACCCGCGTAACACGCGTGGATCAAGTGCCCTACCTACCAATAATTTTCAAACCTCACACGTGCCTCTTTAAATGGGCCTGTACCTTGTACACTTACCATCATAAATCTCACCCCATCCACAAGTAATTAGAACTAAAAACAAGAGCGTCCAGCCTAAGAAATTGTTCGCCCTAGCTTTAAATACATTCAATGAGAGACGCCCCAAAACATCAGCAGGCAGCCTATTCAATTGATCAACCAACCTTTGACTGAAGATCTGTTATCGCTTAGCTGTCCTACACCTCCACTTGTGTAACCTGAGCTGATGACCCCTACGTGATACTCTAAATATAAGGGCATCATTCCGATTGACCTGACCAAACCCATTAACGATTTGATGCATATCAATCATATCACCCCTTAATTTCCTATACTTGAGTGAGTATATATGTAATGCCATAAGCCTTTCTCAATATTCTAAGTTACCGAGTCCACTGATGAATTCAATGGCTTCGCGCTGCACTCTTTCTATCATGTCTATATCTTCTAAGTAAGAAGACCTCTTCCGTTGTCGGCGTTCTTCTCCGCACGGGTCCGTTTTTCGCTCTTATCACCATGTGGCGGGCGGGACGTCCGACCACGAGGCGACCGCGTGCCGCACCGCGCGGCTATCCTCGTGCTGTGCTTGCTTGCCGGTGTTGTGGTGTTGCCTGTAGCACTCGGCTGGGACCGTCTGTATCGAGTGTTCTCGCTACCCGTGTGGATCACAGGTGTCTGTCCCTGCCTCCGCCCCCGTGGCACCATGGGTGTCTGTCCCTGCCGCCGCCCCGCGGCACCACAGGTGGCTGTCCCTGCCGCCGCCCCCGCGGCACCACGGGTGTCTGTCCCTGCCGCCGCCCCCGCGGCACCACGGGTGGCTGTCCCTGCCCCGCCCCCGCGGCACCACGGGTGTCTGTCCCTGCCGCCGCCCCGCGGCACCACAGGTGTCTGTCCCTGCCGCCGCCCCCGCGGCACCACGGGTGTCTGTCCCTGCCGCCGCCCCGCGGCACCACAGGTGGCTGTCCCTGCCGCCGCCCCCGCGGCACCACGGGTGTCTGTCCCTGCCGCCGCCCCGTGGCACACCAGGTGTCTGTCCCTGCCGCCGCCCCCGCGGAACACCAGGTGTCTGTCCCTGCCGCCGCCCCGCGGCACCACAGGTGGCTGTCCCTGCCGCCGCCCCCGCGGCACCACGGGTGTCTGTCCCTGCCGCCGCCCCCGCGGCACCACGGGTGTCTGTCCCTGCCGCCGCCCCGCGGCACCACAGGTGGCTGTCCCTGCCGCCGCCCCCGCGGCACCACAGGTGGCTGTCCCTGCCGTCGCCCCCGCGGCACCATGGGTGTCTGTCCCTGCCGCCGCCCCGCGGCACCACAGGTGTCTGTCCCTGCCGCCGCCCCCGCGGCACCACGGGTGTCTGTCCCTGCCGCCGCCCCGCGGCACACCAGGTGTCTGTCCCTGCCGCCGCCCCCGCGGCACCACGGGTGTCTGTCCCTGCCGCCGCCCCCGCGGCACCACAGGTGGCTGTCCCTGCCTCCGCCCCCGCGGCACCATGGGTGTCTGTCCCTGCCGCCGCCCCGCGGCACACCAGGTGTCTGTCCCTGCCGCCGCCCCCGCGGAACACCAGGTGTCTGTCCCTGCCGCCGCCTCCGCGGCACCATGGGTGGCTGTCCCTGCCGCCGCCCCGCGGCACACCAGGTGTCTGTCCCTGCCGCCGCCCCCGCGGCACCACGGGTGTCTGTCCCTGCCGCCGCCCCCGCGGCACCATGGGTGTCTGTCCCTGCCGCCGCCCCGTGGCACACCAGGTGGCTGTCCCTGCCTCCGCCCCCGCGGCACCATGGGTGTCTGTCCCTGCCGCCGCCCCGCGGCACACCAGGTGTCTGTCCCTGCCGCCGCCCCCGCGGAACACCAGGTGTCTGTCCCTGCCGCCGCCCCCGCGGCACCATGGGTGTCTGTCCCTGCCGCCGCCCCGCGGCACCACAGGTGGCTGTCCCTGCCTCCGCCCCCGTGGCACCATGGGTGTCTGTCCCTGCCTCCGCCCCCGTGGCACCATGGGTGTCTGTCCCTGCCTCCGCCCCCGCGGCACCATGGGTGTCTGTCCCTGCCGCCGCCCCGTGGCACACCAGGTGGCTGTCCCTGCCTCCGCCCCCGCGGCACCACAGGTGGCTGTCCCTGCCTCCGCCCCCGCGGCACCATGGGTGTCTGTCCCTGCCTCCGCCCCGCGGCACCACAGGTGGCTGTCCCTGCCTCCGCCCCCGCGGCACCATGGGTGTCTGTCCCTGCCTCCGCCCCGCGGCACCATGGGTGTCTGTCCCTGCCGCCGCCCCGCGGCACACCAGGTGTCTGTCCCTGCCGCCGCCCCCGCGGCACCACAGGTGGCTGTCCCTGCCGCCGCCCCCGCGGCACCATGGGTGGCTGTCCCTGCCTCCGCCCCCGCGGCACCACAGGTGGCTGTCCCTGCCGCCGCCCCCGCGGCACCATGGGTGGCTGTCCCTGCCTCCGCCCACGCGGCACCACAGGTGGCTGTCCCTGCCGCCGCCCCCGTGGCACCATGGGTGTCTGTCCCTGCCTCCGCCCCGTGGCACACCAGGTATCGGTGCCTGCCGACCTACCGCACGGTGTTCACGGCTGAGCCGCCAGCCGGTCCTCGCCCGGTCGGCGTGTATCGGTCGGCCCCTCGCCTCCTCGTCCACGGGACCTGTCAGCTGCCCCGTGCCGGCCGGGTTCCTTTCTCTCTTACCCGCGAGCCGCCCCCACTTGGGCCAGGTGGCCACGCGGCGTCCGGCAGGCGCAGCGACGCTCCCGGCGGCGAGCTTTTACGATTACGAGTCGCCTCGACGCTGGAGAGGCGCGGATTTCAGCCCCCCCCTCCGGACAGTTCGGCGCCCGCCGCGACGGAGCCTGGCCGGGTGCGTGTCTCCCCTCGTCGCAGCGGCCGGTGGTCCCTGCTTATTCGGAATTCCTCGTGTGTCGATTCACCTCTGCCGGTTCCACGCCGCCCCAGATTCGGCGGGCAGACAGATGCCGGCGCTGTCTGGAGATCTGGCATCTGGAGATCTGGATCTGGACGGCGCTCGCCACACGGCGCCCGTGCGGGGCCGGTGAGCGGCACACTACCTTGCGCTCTGCGCCACGTACTGGCTTCAGGCCGTACCCACCTCGTGTGACACGCTGGTCCATCTTCTTGCCCGTCTTCTTGCCCGCGCTGCCCTACCTGGCGGCCGTCCGAGCCCTTGGCATTCGGGGCGGCGGTGCTCTTCCGACTTGTGATCCCGCCATCGCCCGGCGCGCGCCGAGCGGGCTCGCCGTGCGGGGTGCCGGCCAACCGCCCCACGAATGCCGCGCTGCGCGCCCCTCGTGCTGTGCTTGCTTACCGGTGGTTTTATGCACTCGGCTGGGACCGTCTGTGTCGAGTGTTCTCGCGTTCGATGCCACCATGGTCTCGCTACGCAACCTGGCTTGTGCAAACCTGGCTGCGATTTGTTTTATTCTTACGTTTTGTGTGTGTTGCAGATATTGTTCGTGTGATGTGCATTTCAATGGACGGTTCAGGCCAACAAAGTCTGCTACTATCGCTACCACTGCCGCCGCCACTAGTTGTGATTTAACATCACGCCGCGGATTTGTTGCTTCGCGGACTGTGTTCTCGTCGACCAATCATCAGTCAGAACCGGCTTCATAATTATCCCGAGATCTCACAGGATATGAGGATTTGCGAGTTTGCCCGATTGCCTGTGCTGTTCAGAATGTGGACGCTCTTGGCGTGCGGAAAGCTCACGCCTACCGCGGCATATCGCAGCCCTTCCATCGGAGGGAGGGGAGAGAGCAGGGTGGCGATTGGCACCATCCCTTGGTATCACGTCCCTGGTAGGGTCTCACAGCATAACCGGGGCGGCGCGTGTTATGGACGAAGCCAATGGCGGGCGATTTTTATGCCCTTCGTCGACCAGTGCTCCTTCAAAAGCAGGTCAAGGATATGATTAACCGGCACGTTGGAAATCAGCAGCTTCGGCTAGGCGGTGCATTGAATGCATATAGCCAAGAAGTAATCGACAAGGTGTAGCCAAGGTTCTTAACAAATCCATGAACTGGGCGCTATGAGACCACATTAGTCGAGGCGCCCTAAAGCCCAAATAACTGACTAAAATCTATAATCATCTCACTTAACCTCGCAGCGTGCACCTTCACAGACCAGACGAGGTCATGCCCTCGTAGCTCACGCTAAGTGTTGTGCGCAATGGCTTGCAAACGGTTGCAAACGACTGCTTTCGGGGTCGCAAGGAGAAAAGACGACCGCAAAATCCGAACTGGGGGCTAAAATGTCCTAGAATGCCCTTACGCTCTCTCAGCACTGGTGTGCATGATTCCTATAATTCCTGCTAGTGCGGGTATTGAGCCGCGCGTTCACCCGCGCCATGGAACAAATGCGCCGACATCCTTGCCATTGCGAGTGACCGCCCAACAACTGGCTCTGGCGCGATTGTGCGGAGTGCAGCCACTACCCACCACTCAGTGGGTAGTGGGACTGCCTCGTAACTGCAACACCTCCGGCTCAAGTGCCATAAAACTCTGGCTTGCACAGGCTATTCGGCGTGAAAGAGTGGCGGTCCGGCAGCGCCTGTCAACAGCACCTTGCTACGTTCGCCGTAAAAAAAACATCTGCGGCTTTTCTTCTCGTGGAAACGCTAGAATGCATTTTTTCAGGCTGTCAACCATGGGCAGAAAATAGACATAGTGACATTGCAATTCATGAAAACATAGCTTTGAGTGTTTAATGTTTACGGGTGGTAGTAAAGTAGTGTTCAAACCAAGCAAATTTAGTATTAGGTATACCTGTAAGCATGCAAGGTGACTGCCGATCCAAGTTATCAGCATTCTTACATTATGCATTTTTACCCTATGTTCAACGGATGTTCGCAGTCTAGTCACACAGAGAGCCAATAGAAGATAAACACACCGACACCACTTCGTGTGAAGTCTCGTTAGGCTCACAACTGGCGAGCCGGCCGGTCGATCAGCCGAGCTCTGGCCAGCTGCCAGCACCGGCAGCTAATTCATCAGCTCGACAATCCCCTTCAGCCCGGACAGCTGCTGTCCCAAGTGGGTACAGACTTTGGTTTCAATGTCTGCTAATTAGGCAGCCGTCGGGTGCCGACAAGCGTCAGCGTTTTAAACCCATTTTTCAAGCGCATTCGGCGAAAATTCACAGCACGTGCCGGCCGGAACTGGCCGACCTCTAACGAAGCTGCGCTAATTCCAGCCACATAAAACTGCCGGCTCACGAAACGTCCGGCCGGTCTGAACAGTCGGCTAGGATGAGCGACAGTCGGGACTCTAAGGCGATCGGACCCGACTGCAGTCTCAATTGATCGGACCCGACTGCAGTCTCAATTGATCGGACCCGACTGCAGTCTCAATTGATCGGACCCGACTGCAGTCTCAATTGATCGGACCCGACTGCAGTCTCAATTGATCGGACCCGACTACAGTCTCAATTGATCGGATCCGACTGCAGTCTCAATTGATCGGACCCGACTGCAGTCTCAATTGATCGGACCCGACTGCAGTCTCAATTGATCGGACCCGACTGCAGTCTCAATTGATCGGACCCGACTGCAGTCTCAATTGATCGGACCCGACTGCAGTCTCAACTGAGACACTGCAGTCGGCCAGTCGGCAGTCGGCTCAAATGAGGTGCAGTCGCAGCGAACTGGTAGCCCGAAGATAGACCAGGCTATGGTCTCAATATGACCCGTGGGTAGACTGGACCGACCGTTGTCTCCACCCATAATCACAAACCGAAATCACTTCTTTCCCACAGCGTTTCGCGTTCTGATTTCCCCACTGAAAGTCGGATCGGCTCATTTTATTTTGAAGCTTACCAACTTTCATGTAAATATTTATCCATATTTTTCCATCATCAATTACTCTCAATCTGTGCTCGAAGGAGGGGTTTTACGGCCACATTCCCGTGCACGGGCAGCCAACCATAAATCTCACACCACAGGCGGCACTCGCCATCCGCAGCGGGTGGCAAATGCATGAAGTCGTTGGTTTGTGCCCCATGGTTTCGAGTCCACATCCAGCGAGAGATGACTATTTAATTCTGCTCTTAGCGATGAAATTAGGTGAACGTCCGATCCGAAATCACTTTAGCATGCATGCTTGAAGGCGTGTGGCTGCTTAAGCAATGCACAAAATGCGCTCATGAGTTGTGACTGATACACGCGAAGACTCGACTTGACCCGCGATTTGAAAACTTGCCGTAGTTTGTCCAGGATGTTGGCTAGTTATCGTTGACATACGCCGGTATGATGACGATCTCTACCAGTATTAAAATGCATTCATGAATAACCACACCTATCTTGGTTTTCCATTTCGATTACACCTTCCCAGCATCCTGATGCGGGGGAAGGAGAGATAGTTGTATCGCCTCTGACGCCGTTGGAGCACACAGGCAGCAAGCGTTTTGGTAAAGATAACTATTGCACACAGCTATATGCTATTTTGGCAGTTTTTTTCCTCGAAGGAATGCTAGTTAGGTGCCCAACGGTTTGGTCTCTGTGGCGTTCAAATTGATTATTAAAGACGTGAGGAGGGTACAATTTATCACCTGAAATAATTGCTCCTCAACACATTTACGATACGAATTCTTCACTTAACACACTTGATGCCATTTCCTTCTAAAATATTTCGTTGTATATTTGTTTATTCTTTGGCTGTACACCCGAAGAATGGAGGAGGGTGTGTGAAGCATGAGGTGGCTTTATCGGCCATTTCTCAGTCTCAGAAAAAAACATAGTCTAACGTGCTACATAGTGGCAAATAGTGTCGAAAGTACGGGATTATTTTTACTGAAAAATAAGAACTGGCTGGCGCAGTTAAGCGTTATGCTTGTGCTACACAGTCGGACGACTCGCTCCAGCTATGGTGCCTTTCACCACTCCCCTACTGCGCAGTCTATCACACCTGCCGACGATGCCAGCCAACTCCATTACCGACGGGCGATATCTACCGGCCTCCAATAATTGTTCTCCCCAGATCATTACGCGCATGATTGACTGTTCTGCGCCGGAACCACCGACGCCTAATGCCGTGCTTCGGTGGTAATGCTGTCCGAATAGCGACCTGGAAGCACCGGCCCGGCCACAATCGAATGCTGCCCACTCACGTGACAAAGAAAACGTTCGTGTTAGTGGCACAGGAAATCGCAACGGCGGCCGCGGTGACCGTGAGCACAGCCACGTTCAACATCGGGACAGTTTACCAGCCCGACCAGTACCAAACACAGCACACGTTACGCATTTATTATGGCCTCCTCTGTTTGCTTCGTACACAAATACAAAATAGTTTTCACAAAAGCACTGCGCTTCCACACAAGCACCAGTCACAGAGGCGAGTCCGCAAGCTGCACTCCACGCGCACACAGACAAGGTAGACGAGATTCGTGTTTGTGCCCCTGGCGTGCCGGAGTTTGTCAGCTGGCGTAGCTGGCGTATGCTTTTCAAAATACGATTTGCCACTGTGTAGACTATAGTACACATTTTCCTCTAGAGTGTAGAATCTTTTGCAGTTTGGCAACCGATCCGCCGAAAACATGGCATTCTCAGTTTACATTACCGTGACGGTGGCTCAGGGAGACGGTCGAGGGACACGGAATATAATCGAGTAGCATGATACGGGAGTGTCGTGGTATATCGATGTCAGGTACTTCTAAGCTGGTTAGTTGGCCATCAACATGTCATATAGAGGCAGGGAAGGCGCCTCCAATTTTTTTCCAGAGGGGAAACGGTTATCTGTGGGGCATCATCAGACCTTGGGGATGGGCACTCCCTGCATTTTCTGTCTGAAGGGGCTTCATTACCTCATCTAGGGCTCTGGGACCTCCTCTCCTATCTTTGGGGTCTCCTGGCCCGTTCTAAGAGTCTTACCTCACTTTCTGGGACGTCCAACAGGTCTCGGGATTTCCTCTTGCATCTCGAGGCCCTCCCCAAATTAGGTGTCTTCTCTCCCATCACGGAAGCCCTTTGATCAGTCTTTGGCGGCCCCTCTTCTGCTTTGGGGGCTTCCATTCCTAGAGCGAGTTTTTATTTGCTGAACGAAGCCTCCATGAATTATTAGCACATTATTTGCGTGATATTGCGCGAAAACTCACCATAAATCTAGAGAATTGTCTGCACTGTGGCAAATTGTACTCTGGAAAAAACTCACGCAGCCGGGGCGCCCAAGTTTCCGATGAGAGTCGCCAGTTGACCGACGCGAGATGACCGACCTCAACAGCTGCGGCTGACCCCCTCGAACGCCCTGGGTGCAGCGCCCACGCCGGTCGGCACCACGTGGTGTGTCCCGACCGGCTGCAGGTCGAAGAGGTCGCGCTGGTGTGTCACGGCCACCTCGGCCGCCATCTTGCTGTGCCGGGAGCCGTACAGCGCGTACACCAGGAAGCCTGCGCAGCGACGGCAGTCGGTCAGTGCAGGTCAGTGCAGGTCAGCGCAGGTCAGCGCAGGTCAGCGCAGGTCAGCGCGTGAACTGTTCGTTTCACATCCAGGGGTGCAGCCAGGATTTCTTACGGTGGGACCAACGAAAAAAAAAAATGTAGGAGAGACAGCATGCGGCACACAGTGTGTCAAAATTTTCTTGTTTTGCGTGGTGAAAATCACAAATTATTTCTCCTTTGATTTGGGTGTATTTCTGATTGCTAAGGAAGGGGAGGAGCGGGCTACGGGTCTGTCCCTGGCTACGCCTCTGTTCACATCGTCTCGATAACTGATACCGCAGTGTCGACCGAACACCAGAGCTTGAGGGGAGGGGTACGTTTGAAGTCATTGGTTTTCTTCAGGAAGGACCCTAAACGCGTCTGCTGAATTGTGTCATTTATGGGCGCCATAATTTACCCTTAAATATGTTCTTCTATGATTTAGCTGGTGCTTTATTTCTGTTCAAATATAATATTTATGTTCATCGTAGTCTTGCTTCATTTGTCATTTACGTTTTCACCTAAGATATTTAGTTTAATGAAGCAGAATCAAAACAGTACGGGCGATGCCATACATCAGAACAATACGAATTATTACTACGAACTAGTATATAATAATCTTTGTATTAAAAATGAAGGCCTAATAAATACTACTTATCTTATTATGCTTCTAACGATAACTCACGGCACAGCAGATACATTTCCGAGTTGTCAGGCGGGTATCCCAGTTGGAACAACACACGTCCATGTATCACTGTATATATATGCCATTTGGACTTGTAGTTGCATGGTCAGAGTGCATCGATAAATATATCTCTCTCGGTGCTTTACTCTTTTATGATAAGCGAACGGCTACTGAATTATATTCAGCTGATAAATTCAACTACTGCTTTTGTTCAGATTTATATTCACTATTCCATTCGTTTTAACTTGGCTCACCCGTAAGCCATTTTCTGAGTATGTCACTACAATCTGGTACGTTCCTTTGCTTGTAATAGTTCTGGTCACCTCTGTCTGGAAACTGTCATAGAACAAATGACTGGATGCTGTCATATTTGTTTTTAAATAATCTTCCCTTGTGAGAAGTACTCATGTCGCTCTTACGGGTCATCCATCGCAGTGGTCATGCAACACCCAAGTCCAAATCGAGGTGGGCCGACGCAGCGCATGGAAACTTATCAAAATGATCCGGACCATAATGCCGCTGACATAACTGCCGGGGTAGTCACATCACGTCTGAGTCTCGTGAAATTCATGACACGATTACTGCCACCAGACTTCCCGCAATATCATCGCCGTTGCGCACGTGACATTCCATCACAAACAACTGACTCATCGATCGGCTGTGAAAATACGCAATATGGACGTGCACCAAGGATGCTCAAGGGAAATTATTTGCGAACGATTCTTGATGCTTCCGTTTCTTTTGCAACCGCCCTAGGAATTACCCTTCTTGCTAATTTTATATGAGTGTCGCGACACACCCGCCATTTTGTGCGACATGCTTTATCATTCATTAATAATCCGTGCACGGAGAATTTGTATCAGCCTTTATGATTGTACCCTTGATAATACCTACCCATTACATACAATACTAGTCATCTATTTAATCATGCTCTTATGGTAAGTCCGTATAATTTATGATACGTTGAAATTGAATTAACTTCCTCCTGACTATTTTCGAATACAATTTGGAAACACATGCCCTGTGCATGCATCGAGTCGTGACCTCTGGGCAGTTTGTGGACAATGTGAACCCTGGGCAGTTGGTTGGCAATGTGAACTCTGGACAGTTTGTTGACAGTGTCATTCGGTGCCGTACCAGCATCGTCCATGCTTTTTCTTTATTAAGATGATCTCCTCAGTACTCAACAACCAAAAACAAGACCGTGTAATGCTGTCCTTCAACTGTTTTGTGGTCAACCTATGCAGGTTCTTCCGCGTAGCAGACACTACTTTTATGCCACGTCTTAATACACCGTTGACACGAGCTTTTAGTTGTCAGAAAGACTTCTGGCTCATAGGGTCCAATCGATCGGAGTCTAACGTTCCAATGGATCCAGAGGGCAGTTAAGATGCTATTTTTAACGATAATTTACAAGAAAGATGCAAAGTTTGACAGCCATTGATGATAAATTTCCGGTTCTCTTACCGCTCTTACCGTCCGTCTGTATCTTCCCCGCTATGTCCATCTCGTCCGTCTGTTTTTTTCCCCGCTATGTCCGCCCCGTTCGTCTGTGTCTTCCCCGCGATATCCGCCCCGTCCGTCTGCGTTTTCCCGGCGATATCCGCCCCGTCCGCCTGTGTCTTCCCCGCTATGTCCGCCCCGTCCGTCTGTGTCTTCCCCGCTATGTCCGGCCCGTCCGTCTGTGTCTTCCCCGCGGTGTCCGCCTCGTCCGTCTGTGTCTTCCCCGCGATATCCGCCCGTCCGTCTGTGTCTTCCCCGCTATGTCCATCTCGTCCGTCTGTGTTTTCCCCGCTATGTCCGCCCCGTCCGTCTGTGTCTTCCCCGCTATGTCCACCTCGGTATCACCTGCTTTGATCATTTAAACTTGACCGAACGCCGACGGGTTCTCGGCATTTCTAGGAACCAGTATGAAGCGCCAGCAGGTACGCTGCACAAGCAAGAGGAAGAGGTCGGCGGACTGTGGGACACCCCTGCTGCAGGAACAGGATCGGTCACCAAACGGGGCGGACTGTGGGACACCCCTGCTGCAAGCATAGGGTCGGGCACCACACAGGGCGCACTGTGGGTCACCCCTGCTGCAGGCACAAGATAGGCCACCAAACGGCGAAGGTTGGTGGCCTATCGGCTCACCAAATTGGTGAGCCGACCGCAACGGCACCCTCGCGACAGACCGTGAAGGCACGCATTGTAGCTCAAACTGCATGCAACATGCCAAACTGTTGGATTAGGCGCCACGCTGTGTCACGGTCCCTCATCTCACAGCCAGCCCGCTTTCAGTCTATGCCACGTGCAACCCTCCCATGCCACCAACCAGCACGAGATCGGCCCACATCCGAGACGTCAGGCTCTGGGGCGTGTAGGTCGTGTGGTGCAAGACATCACAAGGTCAACCAGCAGTGGCTGGGAAGGACGGAGGGCGCCCGCTGCGATCCGATGTGCACGGTAAGCTGCCCGCGCG
Source organism: Ashinkailepas kermadecensis (assembly GCA_034440615.1). NCBI lineage: Eukaryota > Metazoa > Arthropoda > Thecostraca > Neolepadidae > Ashinkailepas > Ashinkailepas kermadecensis. Next base: position 30,758 of record JAOTOM010004808.1, on the reverse strand, counting down.
GAGGAATGCCACCGCTGTCCCCTTAATTTCAGCAACGATTGAGAGCACTTCCGGATAAATATTGTGACATTTCGTAACAATTAAAATGACAAGAGCAGATCTGGCTATCAGTGAGAAAATTATAACTTGAAATGCTGCATTAAACCGTAGAACTCTGTCGAAAGTTTGCCGCCAGTGGAAACGCCACCGCAAACTTCTTTGTTTGGGCAAAGATTAAGCACCCTTCATGAAGACTGTTGAGATACAAATTGACACACATAAAAATAAAAGGAACACGTCTGACTCTGAGCGAACAAATTAGAACGCGAAACGTTGTGGCATAAAGTAATTACGGTTTCAAGAGAGCGTGACGGTGGGGTCGGACGCAGCCGGTCGAGCAGCTGCTCGGGTGAACTTCTCTATCACATACACGGCAGTAGGCTCGCACGGGCTTCTCCCTCGCTCGAAATGAAGCTATTATCAATTACTCGACGTCGACTTTTGAGAGCTACAGCGGACCAGGAGTCAGGGTCGGAGGTCGTTCTCGCCGGCAGATCCAAGAGTTCAGCTGAGGGAGGGGAAGGCGGAGGAAGGATGCAAAAGTTGCCGAAATCTGATGAACGTGGCAGCTATGTTTAAAGTAGGATAATTTGTTTCTAAAATCACAATGTTCGCTTCGACTTTGTGCCGAATGCTGTCAACGAGACGTCGCGTCTTGAGCTCATTTTCAACATTAAAAAAACAGGGGAAGCTTGTGGGCTGCTAATTAAAGCCTCGCGTATCTGTTGCTTATCCCATTCAAAATGTGTTCTAGCAGCCCTCGGGTCCACTAGCGATTCTGCCCTACCTCTCCAACTTCTAAACAGGCACTTGATGTGTGGACTGTCTGTGTTTGTGTTTGTTGCTTGGGATCGTTAACCAGATACAATCAGCAGACAACAGTTCAATGATGTCATCATACATGAAATAATTGGAAATGCCATATATGAACGCCATGTATCATCATTTTTGGGTCCGAATGGTGAAAGAACCCGTCGGCCAAGGTCAGGTGATTTGTATCATTCAGCCAAGGTCAAATGATCTTTATCAGTCGGCTAAGATCAGATGATCTTTATCAGTTGACCAAGGTCAGGTTCTTTTTATCAATCAGTAATGAATCATCAGTAAAGTACGCTACTGCTGGTGCTCAAAGTTCTTTCTGGACGGACGTAATTGTTTCATTTAGTAGATTGTTAGGTGTATTTGTATTGTGCAATTGCACACATGTGGTCTATGATATTCCGACGACGTGAAATATTCGGGGCGTCGGTAGCTCGGTGGTTAAGATAAACGCCTGGGAAACCAAAGGTACGGGGTTCGATTCGCCGCAATGAACGTCCTTCCTGCAAGGGTGAGAAGCAGGCGGCGCCATAACCTTACAGCTGAGCCAATAGTCTCGACTGGTGCGTCGTAAAGCCACACAAATCAGGAGACACGAACTATTCTGCGGACATTATTTGACGGCGACAGAGCTGGCGATTGCCGACCATGGAAGACCGCAGCGGAACTGTTCGCAATCGGACTTATATTGAACACTTATTCAACATACCAGCAACAATTCGGAGTTACGTTGGTCTTATTGATAGCTCTTAAAACGAAGCAATGGATGGCGTGTGATACACGGAAGAGCGACAGCCATGTTCAATCCACCGGCACGTGCGTTGTTATTGTTGGGAGGGACCAGAATATATGATGTCGCCCTATGCACGCCTTTGAGATTGAATATTTATGTGCATGGCGAGTAAAGTGGATGAAAGAATACATTGATACCAGCTTGGAAGGTGGCTGGCGCAAGGTGGGCATAATTTTTTTCTTCATAAAGGTCATGCGATATACAGACTGGATAATTACGATGCGTAATTGTCAACAAAGCTCTTGCTAGACATGTGCTGCTGCGTGTCTTGAGTCGAAGAGTATTTCCGCTCCAGATGAGACAATGCCATCGGCACAACTAAGGGTAAACTTTGCATTGCCCGATGCCCTACTGGCAGTAACTTTTAGTCTAGAATCCACGCATGGCTGGCTTCTGTTTGTGCAACACCAGACAACGGCACATTTACTGAGACGCATATCTTGTTTGGAAGACCGCGAACTGCCTTCGGTTATCTTGTCAAGGCGTGTAACTATGCAATTTGGAGAGTTCCTACATGTTGCTAATGCGCTCCGTGTGGAAAAATTTCAGATAAATTAGTTAACGAGTTGAACAATTTTCCAATGCAAAGCAAACTGGAGGAACCTGCACGGCTTGCCAGTGGTATAAGACCAATTGACAACACAAGGATGCTCCAGAATCTGCAAGTAGCACGTCACTAGTGTACTTGGATCGTCTTGTTGATTGTCTGGCAGTGACCTAATCCTCAGTTCCGTATAAAAGGGCTCCTGGAAATAAAGGCCTTTTTGCAACGAGACGCACCGCCTCAACAGGAGCGTGTTTTGGGGGTCTTTTCCGCCCCCTAAGGATTTCCGCGGATAGTGAAAAACGGCGCCTGGCTGTGCGCCTAAATTTGGCATGCATTTTCCACGACATCTTAAGATGTTGCGTGAAAACTTTGATGTCAGGTCATCCTACGTCACCGAGTTAGCCGATGCCAAATGAGATCACCTCCAAAAAACGTTCATACAGTCGTCACGCTCTAACAGGCAAAGATATTTGAATTGATCTGTCAATGTTTGCTTATCTTTAGTGACGCAACAAAACGCAACAGAGGAATTTTTGAATTTTTGAAAGTTTTTCATGCCTTATTTGTTTTGCATATTCGCCAATTAGGGATAAAATAGACAATTCTGGCTAACACAAGCGCTTTTTATGCGGCTAAGTTTACTTAAAACAACGTTTCGCGGTTCGCTCCACCGATTAGAAAAAGAAAAACAAAAATAGAACCAGAAATTGTAGACATTTCCAAGAATACAAATTTTAATGTTGGTGTGTGAAACGAATTTTGGGGCTTTGGACGAATTCGCTTTCCTTTTCTGATTCCAAATAAGTTTTTTTTATCCCCAAAATTAACGCCCCAGAGCCAAAAACATGACATCAGTCGTGAATTCATACACCTCCCTAGTGACGTCATTTTCTTTAGGGAAGAAAATTTAGAGATGGTTTTGGGCCCTACTCGTCCAGCGTTTTCTGATTACACCTCTTTTGTTTCCGTGCGACGCTTAGTTTGGAGATTATAGGGGGTAGTATAATGACCCCCCAAGACGGGGTGTGAGGATCTGACCGGAAGGACGGAAAGAGGGTTAAATCTCGCCGATACTGATAATGGCGCACAAGCTCTTCTCGGATTTTGACGCGAAGTATGAATAGCAAATTCTGTAAATTTCCCTCGTCTTTCATATTCATGGCTGACGAATTGGTCAAGAAGCGGGTCGCACGTGCCGCGTTCGGAGTTGCGCACATATTTATGGCCGATGTTTTGCGCCCAGCGAAGGCAAGCATCCGTGACGTTGACCTGAAGGACCCCATAGCGATCGAGTGCACGATGAACACTCTCGGCGTCAAGCGAACCACTGTGGAGCGTTGATGGAAAACGGAGTTTAGGGACGATTTTCGAACCATCGGAAAGGCCATTCTGATCGCAAGCTGAACCTTTCCGACACTGATGTCGAATTCGTCAAGTCCGAAACTAAAAAGTTGAAGAACGCGTCAATATCCGAACAGAGAGTGTACACCATGAATGAACACCGACGAGATCCATCAAGTACGATGTGCACTCTCCTGCCGAGGTGATGCATTCCGTTGCAGAAGGCTGTTTTATTTCCAGACACCCTTTACCATGCAGTTGTGATGCATCACAAAGGGAAAGAGCATTGCATCAGAGCATACTATCCGTGGTGACTCAAGAATCACCACCTTAATTGTTGCGAACTCTCGGCCGACAAGCTCATCCTGTGGTCGGAATTTCTCCAGCTAAAGTACACGACTAAAAGCGACCATATCCCAGAATCACATCACAATGTTGCATTTAATAAAGAACTTATATTTATATCTACATAAGGTGCACGTTTCACTCATATCACATTGCATGTGCTAAGGGGCCGGGGGTCACTGGCCCCGTCACTCATTGATTTGCCTCTCCAATGAGCTAACGCTGAACCATTGGGCACATGGGTCTGGCTAGCTCAGTGGGTAGAGCGCTGGCTTGCAAAGGTCTCTCCGTCTTGGGTACCCCGACAAATATGGTGCAATGGCGCATGTGCGACGTGACTGGAAATGTCAACAGCTGCACGTTGTGCTAATGGGCGTCGCTACGGTTTTTGGGCACGTGAGTGCAGAACGAGAGGTTTCTTGGTCGACCTTGTTTCATGCAACGTCATAATGTATGTATATACATATATATATATATATATATATGTATATATATATATATATATATATATATATATATATATATATATATATATATATATATATATATATATATATATATAACATTTCGCTGGTTCTATATTTTCACCACTGAATATCACACGATTGATGCACCTCACCTGTTGCCATGGAGACAGTCAGCAGCAGCCAGACGTGCTGCAGCACGCTGACGAGACCCACGATGACCAGCAGCAGGGCGGCACACGGCAGCCACGGGCAGCCAGGCGCCCGGAACGAGTCGACGCCGGCCACCAGCGACCACGGCTGTCTGTCGACACACGCGACAGCCGTCAGCATGTACACAGCAGGGCACAGGCAGTGGGTGCGAGCAACGGCGGCGCAATACTTGGCGCTGGTGAGTATTATTGGCTTCGCGACATGTGGACTGTTTTGTGTCGCACGGCGTCGCCAATTTCTCACGCCGATTGGGTGGCGGGTGGAACCGACATGGGTGGCGGGTGGAGCCGACAACCTTTCGGTTGGAGGAAGGACATAGTCCCTCCCAGACTGCTCGACCCATGCTCGATACACGTGGAGCATGACACTGAGAAGACCGCTAGCGGGGTGTTATGGTGGCAAGTACGATGGCTCAGCACCTGACATGCAAACGGCTCGGAACCCAGCCAGCCAGCAGGCTCAGTTCAACGAACCAACCAAAGGGATGGCTCGATCTGGGGGAAGAAGATAGGATGGGGTGGGGGGGGGAGGTAAAATCGCACACATATATTCTTAATCATCCAGCATGTATGATGCACCGGCTGTGAACAGTCACATAGCGAATAATACATCATCACACAATGGAAAATCCACTACTCATGCTATGCCACCGTAAATGGGTTCGATAAACACTGCTGGGGCCGGCACATACCGGGATACACACGGAGCACAGCTGGACCAAGTCAGAGTGGATTACGTCAGGAATACATGAATATTTACAGATATATATATATATATATATATATATATATATATATATATATATATATATATATATATATATATATATGTGTGTGTGTGTGTGTGTGTCTTATTTATGTAAATCAAAATGACCCGTGGCATATTGATTACTGGCTTCGAAATGGGTTTGTGGAGTTGGTGACGTTTTATCAGCAGCATATGATGACCACAAAGTGGTGAACACATACATTGCATTACCTTTAGCTGCCTCCTTTGTCATCATTATCATCACTATTATCGCCAAAGCCCATCCCTATTCACCTGAAAAATGGTCACCATCCACCACTATTCCTCCGGGACCACTCTTCCTAATGGAGGCCGTGCGCCCGTCAAAGTGGTGCCATTTTGTATCATCACGTTGAAAGTCAGTTCGGAGAACGGGCCACGTGCTTTATTCGCCGCGTAATCGGAGCGATTCGGCGGCCCACCACTGCTGGCAAGGGCGATCAATTGGATGCAATTCGTTTCGTTCCGCAGTCGTCGCGGCCGGAATTTTACGAGGAAAACAGTAAATGGGGCACAGCACGTGCACTCGGGCAGCTATGATGCGAACCCAAGTCACAATGCCAGCCTCGACTTCCACCATTTCAGTGCATTACAGCTTGCTGCATCCTCGCCATTCGCAAGATGCAGCCAGTGACGTCCCAGCTGGAGGAAGACCGTCAGTAAATCCCGACGTAATAATGTGAGGCGCCTTCGGGGTAAAGCTGCAGGATGAAGAGGAACTTATATAATCTCCGGAGTATTTTCGAACAGTAGGAATGTAATATGTAGAATGAAGTCGCGAGAATCCAGCAGATAACATTCACTTTTCCTCCCCGAATGACACAGATGTCCGTATATGTTATACACACTGAGGATGCCATGTCATTAGATTCACCACGTAAATGTGTCACTTTGACGTGACTTCCTCTAAATGCACGATTGTTCACTCTATGGAGACCTAACTAAATTTCAACGCCCCGAGGAAACGGTGGAGGCTTGTTATTTTACCGCGGGATTTCAAGAAAAGGTTTAATTAATGCCACGAATAGGATTCAATTACAAATGGACGTCGCCACATGTTCAGATTTCCAAGTCGCTTCAATTTACTAGCAGGGAAGAGAGAGAGAGAGAGAGAGAGAGAGAGAGAGAGAGAGAGAGAGAGAGAGAGAGAGAGAGAGAGAGAGAGAGATAGAGATAGAGATAGAGATAGAGATAGAGATAGAGATAGAGATAGAGATAGAGATAGAGATAGAGATAGAGATAGAGATAGAGATAGAGATAGAGATAGAGATAGAGATAGAGATAGAGATAGAGATAGAGATAGAGATAGAGATAGAGATAGAGATAGAGATAGAGATAGAGATAGAGATAGAGATAGAGATAGAGATAGAGATAGAGATAGAGATAGAGATAGAGATAGAGATAGAGATAGAGATAGAGATAGAGATAGAGATAGAGATAGAGATAGAGATAGAGATAGAGATAGAGATAGATATAGAGATAGATATAGAGATAGAGATAGAGATAGATATAGAGATAGAGATAGAGATAGAGATAGAGATAGAGATAGAGATAGAGATAGAGATAGAGATAGAGATAGAGATAGAGATAGAGATAGAGATAGAGATAGAGATAGAGATAGAGATAGAGATAGAGATAGAGATAGAGATAGAGATAGAGATAGAGATAGAGATAGAGATAGAGATAGAGATAGAGATAGAGATAGAGATAGAGATAGAGATAGAGATAGAGATAGAGATAGAGATAGAGATAGAGATAGAGATAGAGATAGAGATAGAGATAGAGATAGAGATAGAGATAGAGATAGAGATAGAGATAGAGATAGAGATAGAGATAGAGATAGAGATAGAGATAGAGATAGAGATAGAGATAGAGATAGAGATAGAGATAGAGATAGAGATAGAGATAGAGATAGAGATAGAGATAGAGATAGAGATAGAGATAGAGATAGAGATAGAGATAGAGATAGAGATAGAGATAGAGATAGAGATAGAGATAGAGATAGAGATAGAGATAGAGATAGAGATAGAGATAGAGATAGAGATAGAGATAGAGATAGAGATAGAGATAGAGATAGAGATAGAGATAGAGATAGAGATAGAGATAGAGATAGAGATAGAGATAGAGATAGAGATAGAGATAGAGATAGAGATAGAGATAGAGATAGAGATAGAGATAGAGATAGAGATAGAGATAGAGATAGAGATAGAGATAGAGATAGAGATAGAGATAGAGATAGAGATAGAGATAGAGATAGAGATAGAGATAGAGATAGAGATAGAGATAGAGATAGAGATAGAGATAGAGATAGAGATAGAGATAGAGATAGAGATAGAGATAGAGATAGAGATAGAGATAGAGATAGAGATAGAGATAGAGATAGAGAGAGAGAGAGAGAGAGAGAGAGAGAGAGAGAGAGAGAGAGAGAGAGAGAGAGAGAGAGAGAGAGAGAGATAGAGATAGAGATAGAGATAGAGATAGAGATAGAGATAGAGATAGAGATAGAGATAGAGAGAGAGAGAGGGGGGAAGTGAACATGAAGCAGAATATCATAGCTAGAGGCATAGTTAGGAGATATAGAGTTGGGATGGCCGAGTGTTAAATACACTTGGATTGGATTGTGGCTTTACGACGCACTCAGCAGCTGAGGCCATATGGCGTCGACTGCCTCTCACCCTGGCAGGAAGGGCGATCATCGCGGGGAATCGAACCCCGTACCTCTGGTGTGACAGACGCTCAGCTTAACCACTGAGCTACCGACGCCCTTGTTAAATAAACTTAAAACACGATAGAACCAAAGAGGAATACAGAGATCGAGGGACGGGACGGAGAAGGAAGAAAATGTGAAAGAAGAATGCAATAGCGGACACGTAGGTGTGGCTGGAGCTGGACGCGTGACACAAATGTTGGGAGATAGCACACCAACATGCATAGAGACACCGAGGAGTGTGCTGGAAGCGAAACACAGGAACGCTAACCACGGAGTGAGAGGACTGATTTTCTAGCCTGATTTAAGACCACGGCAGCCACAATTTCACGGCTCTTCAAACTAGTCAGAAGCCTCCTCGGCTCTGCTAACAGGCCGAACGTGACCAACAGGCGAACGTCGGCTATTATTAATAGCTACAGCGACTGCCGAAATACAATTATAGCTCTGATAGGAATGAATGAAGTTATGTCATACGCTGTTGAAAGGTGATACAAGCGTGAAGCGAAAAGTCTGTGAATGTTTTTGGAGACCCGCACGCCATTTTGAATCGCAGATATCGATGTTTTGACACCTGAGGACCCTAGGACCACATGGTGGTTGTGCGGAGACGACACGATAGTTGCTTTCTTCTCAGATGGCTGGGCATGTATATCTGGCGTAGACTGTATTTGCACGATAGCTTAAGATCGATATGATGTTTCATCACAACGCCAACTCGTCCAAAATGTGCTCATCAGCAAGTGCTGACGAATGAATACGTTCATCCACCACCGCCATGCCGAAGTCGGACCACTTCCACGCCACGTTTTTCTCGATCACGAATCCTCGACTGATAAGCCCAGAGTTGGGCGGCACACCGCTTCACGCCGACATGAATGCGCCCAAACGTTGCGTTGCCGCCCAGATTTCGCCCAGACTCGACGGCCTCGGGCGGCCGGTGTGGCACTCACCTGGCGATCACGGCCGTGAGAATGGCGGCGACGATCAGCGCGACGCCGATGGACAGCAGCAGCGCCGGTGTGTCGGCCGGCCAGGCCGCCAGTGTTACGCCCGCCGCCGCGCCACACACGCACAGCGCGCCCAGGCAGAGTGCCACGCGGCGCGCCGAGCCGGCGCTGGGCTCCTCTCCGAGCAGGAGACACGGCACCGAGCCGCTCTGGAACTGAACGTGGCGACGTGTCACTGACTTGTTACTGACTTGTTGCCGACTTATTACTGACGTGTTACTGACATGTTGCTGACGCGTTACTGACTTGTTGCTGACGTGTTACTGACGCGTTACTGATTTGTAGCTGACGTGTTACTGACGTGTTACTGACTTGTTGCTGACGCGTTACTGACTTGTTGCTGACGTGCTACTGACTTGTTGCTGACGTGTTACTGAAGTGGTACTGACGTGGTAATGACGTGGTGATGACGTTCTACTGAAGTGTCACTGACTTGCTACTGATGTGTTACTGACGTGTTGCTGAGAGTGGCCAGCTGTTGTTAAGTGAGCCCGAGGCCACGAACACCAGGTGGCGATGCTGGCTGCCTTTGGATGTGGTGTTGACGGTGTGCGGGTGTAGCATTTGAAGGTGTTGCACTTCAAGGTATGCATGTTTGTCGTGCAACATCGCAGTGTTAGCACTTAATTAAGCCATGCTCCATGAAATGACTGCCTAGTCAGGATAGATCAATTAGCTTGAATCCCTATCTAACTTTTTGTATCATGAAGAAATATCATAGTGTTAGCATAGCTTGGCTTAATAAGCTGGCCAAGCTGGCTACAGCATCGGAGCCCTTCTTACTCCCAACAGGTCAGTATGTGTCTCATTGTCTACAGGTAACTTCTGGAGACAAAGACTTAGTTTTGATATGGACACAGACTAGAACCTTACTCGACCTTGCCTTCAGTCATGGCCCGTCCAGCCATTGACTGGCGACCGGACACGGTAGAGACCATTAACGAAAGGTTGTCGGCGACAGGGCACACACAGCTCCCGTATCCTCCCTGACACCCTAGAGCCACCGGTTCTATGGCATAGACGACATTGTACGACACTGAATGGGTCAACTGACGTTGGCAGACCTGCGTCACATGTGGTGAGGGACTTGCCCCTCTAGCCTTCGGTGGAAGAGGGGATGTCCCCTTCCAGCCTTCGGCGGAAGAGGGAACGTTCCCTCCCAGTCTTCGGCGGAAGAGGGAATGTTCCCTCCCAGCCTTCGACGGAAGAGGGAACGTCCCCTCCCAACCTTCGGTAGAAGAGGGGACGTCCTCTCCAAATTTTCGGTGGGAGAGGGGAAGTCCCCTTCCAACCTTCGGTGGAATAGGGGACGTCTCCTCCCAACTTTCGATGGGAAAAGAGAAGTTCCCTCCCAGTCTTCAGCGGAAGAGGGGACGTCCCATCCCAGCCTTCGGCGGAAGAGTACCCGGCACCCGGCGCCGGTCCGCCCACCTGCACCATGTGTCGGTACTCGGCGACGATGGCGTCGATGTCCGTGTCGTCGGTGCCGGCCGACTCGTCCGACTCGCAGCCCGACTCGTCGTCGTCGTCGTCCTCGTCGTCCTCGTCCAGGACGAGCCGGCGCTCGGGCGGGCCGCAGCCGCAGGCCGGGTGCGCGCCGCCGCCGACACCGGCCAGCAGCGGTGTAACGTCAGCGCCGGCGCCGACACCGATGACGGCCACGCTGTGTTCCAGCTCGGCCGGCAGCGCCGCCAGTCCGGCGCGCAGCCGCTGCAGCGGCGCCGGCCGCCGCCGCCGTCCGGCCGGCCGCTGTCCGGCCGCCGACGCCGGCGGCGGCGCGTACCGCTCGGCCAGCGCGGCCAGCAGCAGCGCGGCGGCCACCAGCAGCTGGCAGCAGGCGGCGGCCAGCAGCAGCTGCAGGGTGCCGAGCAGGCCGGCGGCGGCCGCGCTCAGCGCCGCCGGCAGCGCGGCCGCCGGCGCGGCGCCGCCCAGCGCGGCCGGCAGCAGGCCGTCGGCGGCCAGCCGCGCCAGCAGCCGCGTCTGCGGCGCGGCCAGCTCCACCAGCAGCAGGCAGAGCGCGGCCACGGCGCAGCAGCCGACCACCAGCTGCGTCCAGCGCAGACCGCGCCGGTCGAGGCCGGACAGCACGGGCGGCTCGGGCGCCGCGGTCACACTGCCGAGACATGTGGGGCCGTCACAGCATGGGTGTCCGACATACGGGACCGTCATACAACGGGTGTCCGACACACTGCCGACATACGGGACCGTCACAGCATGGGTGTCCGACATACGTGACCGTCATACAACGGGTGTCCGACACACTGCCGACATACGGGGCCGTCACAGCACGGGTGTCCGACATACGGGGCTGTCACAGCACGGGTGTCCGACATACGGGACCGTCACAGAACGGGTGTCCGACATACGGGACCGTCACAGCACGGGTGTCCGACACACTGCCGACATACGGGGCCGTCACAGCACGGGTATCCGACATACGAGGCTGTCACAGCACGGGTGTCCGACATACGGGACCGTCACAGCATGGGTGTCCGACATACGGGACCGTCATAGAACGGGTGTCCGACACACTGCCGACATACGGGGCCGTCACAGCACGGGTATCCGACATACGGGGCTGTCACAGCACGGGTGTCCGACATACGGGACCGTCACAGCACGGGTGTCCGACATACGGGACCGTCATAGAACGGGTGTCCGACACACTGCCGACATACGGGGCCGTCGCAGCACGGGTATCCGACATACGGGGCTGTCACAGCACGGGTGTCCGACATACGGGCCCGTCACATCACGGGTGTCCGACACACGGGGCCGTCACAGCACGGGTGTCCGACATACGGGACCGTCACAGCACGGGCATCCGACATACGGGACCGTCACAGCACGGGTGTCCGACATACGGGACAGTCATAGAACGGGTGTCCGACATACGGGGTCGTCATAGCACCGGTTTCCGACTTACGGGACCGTCACAGCACGGGCATCCGACATACGGGGCCGTCACAGCACGGGTGTCCGACATACGGGACCGTCACAGCACGGGTATCTGACATACGGGACCGTCACAGCACGGGTGTCCGACATACGGGACCGTCATATAACGGGTGTCCGACATACGGGACCGTCACAGCACGAGTGTCCGACATACGGGACCGTCACAGCACGGGTGTCCGACATACATGACCGTCACATCACGGGTGTCCGACATACGGAACCGTCATATAATGGGTGTCCGACACACCGCCGACATACGGGACCGTCACAGCACGGGTGTCCGACATACGGGACCGTCATAGAACGGGTGTCCAACACACTGCCGACACACGGGGCCGTCACAGAATGGGTGTCCGACATACGGGACCGTCACAACATGGGTGTCCGACACACTGCCGACACACGGGGCCGTCACAGCATGGGTGTCCGACATACGGGACCGTCACAGCACGGGTGTCAGACATACGGGGTCGTCACAGCACGAGTGTCCGACATACGGGGCCGTCACAGCACGGGTGTCCGACATACGGGACCGTCACAGCACGGGTGTCCGACATACGGGACCGTCATAGAACGGGTGTCCGACACACTGCCGACATGCGGGACCGTCACAGCATGGGTGACTGACACACTGCCGACATACGGGGCCGTCACAACATGCGACGAAATATGCTTTTACATGAGGTCAAACCTTTAGCTTACGATCCTATGGTGCTTCGAACCTTATGTTTGCGAACATTATGCTCACGAGCGAGTGTGCAAACATTATACTTGCGAATCGTCATCGTTGGGCAGTTTTCAAAGCCAACCTTACCGCAATCAAGTCTTACGATTACCAACTTTTGGTGGTGCAAACCTGATCCATTTAGTGGTGTACGGTACCCACGGTGATGCCGCACCAAGGCGGTCGCCACTCCAAGGCCCCGTTCGATGTTCGCTGTCGGCTCTCTCAATCGACCTCAGGGCTGCTAGTGGTAGTGACTACGTATTTGTGCTTAATTCTGCCAACAGGCATTTTTACGCGAGCGTTTCTTTACGCGGCGAGATATGTGTGGCGATGGAACAACGTCGGCCATTTTGCACAGTGTTGAGGACTCCATGCTGTCTTTTGACGGGATGACGTCATACCGCCTCATCAGTCGAAGGGGTGGGGGTGGGGGTAGTCTAGGGATGATGTGCCCGTCTCCCAACGGAAAGGTTGTGGGTTCGAGTTGCCGTTGTTGCTCTTCGCTTGCGACCACCAGGCGTGAGAGGTTGGCGACGCTGTGACCCAAAACGGCTGGAGAGTCGTAAAACCAATGACTGCGCCATGGTGTCATCAGTTAGGTTTTCCGCGAAGTTACAGACTTGCTTTGACGCTTAAAAACACGAATTGGCCGCTGATATTTAATACACACGCAAGATAGTGCTGGCGGTGCTCAATACTGATCTGTGATAGTGCTGGACTAGCGCGGGGGCTGTGCTCAATACTGACCCATGATAGTGCTGGATCAGCACTGCGTCTGTACTCAGTAGTGAACCGTGATAGTGCTGGACCAACGAGGCGACGGTACTCAATACTGATCCGTGATAGTGCTGGACCAACGAGGCAACAGTATTCAATACTTGCTGGACCAACGAGGCGACGGTACTCAATGCTGATCCTTGCTAGTGCTGGACCAACGAGGCGACAGTACTCAATACTGACCCGTGATAGTGCTGGACCAGCGCGACAGCGGTACTCAATACTGACCCGTGGTAGTGCTGGACCAGCGCGGCTGCGGTACTCAATGCGCAGTAGCAGACGAACAGGATGCCACACGCGAGTGCCGTGAGACGCGGACTGTCCCAGCAGAGCGAGCGCAGCCGCACCAGACGCAGGTTCGATCCTGGCCCGCGCCACATCGCCAGCGAGTACACGGCACACGCCTGAGCGAACTGCGGCACAGAGCGAGGACCAGTCACACACACATCGCAGTCGCTGGCACGCGGCACACGCCTGAGCGAACAGCGGCACAGAGCGGGGACCAGTCACACACACACAGCAGTCGCTGGCACACCGCACACGCCCGAGCGAACTGCGGCACATAGCGAGGACCAGTTATACACACACCGCAGTCGCTGGCATACGGCAAACGCCTGAGCGAACTGCGGCACAGAGCGGGGACCAATTACAAACACACACACCGCAGTCGCTGGCACACCGCACACGCCTGAGCGAACTGCGGCACAGAGCGGGGACCAGTTATACACACACCGCAGTCGCTGGCATACGGCAAACGCCTGAGCGAACTGCGGCACAGAGCGAGGACCAGTCACACACACATACACACACACCGCGGTCGCTTCCACTGCACAGGCATATCACAGTGTACAATGCATGAGTTTATAACGTGTTGCAGATGGGAAATTTCAACCTCAGCATCTACATGGTGATACCCACAGGTGTTGTCTTATGAAAATGATGGGGGGGGGGGGGCGCAAAGTGCTACAGGATTGTTGTAGGTATAAGATGCGGCTGTTTCACATGCGCACCGGAGGGGTGGGGGCGGAATTCGCCTACTTCTGTTTTTTTAACATTATCCCATAAACGGGCGCGATATTGTAATGCTACCTTGGGACTTTGTTAAAAATCGATAAGCTTGTTTTATGCAACACAAAATCGAAATTAGTTAGTAAATATAGGAATTGCGGGGATGCCAAATCGACCGACCTGGTGGCGGCCGGCGAACGTTCAAGGTGACAACGGCTTCCTCGGTGCGGGGGAGTGGCGGTGCGGCGAGGAAGCCGATTACGACCTCATTTGACCTTAAAGGCATAGGGTCATGCAATTTGTAGTTCACTACATCCGTAATATACCCTCCAAATTGTGTGCTTATGGCTTCAGTAGTTTCCGAAATCTTAGGGGCAGGGCCGAATCCCCCCCCCCCCTCCTGTGCGTGTTACTTGAGAGGCCCTCCGGCGCTCGTGTTAATCGACCGCTCTCAATTATGTTTGTTTGCTAGATTTTGGCCACTTAATCTGCTAATGGGATAAATTTAAAATTGATGTGATGCTGAAGATAATCATAAAGTCAACGACACGTCTAGAAGACCAGGTTATGACTTAAGGTGCATCAAATTGTCCGACTGAATTGAGAGCCCGACAAAAAGACAGCGAATGCAATTTTCGAAACGTTCCGTTCTATCAGTGTGTAAGAGTTCCCCAGCCACGCTTTCTCCATTGTTCATATATCAACGAATAATCTAAGAGCCCACCCACACACAAGCGTGATGGCGAACTATTAATATATTAGTAATATTAATATTTGTGGGCAAAACACACAGAAACCCACCCAGGTCGGGAATCATGGCCCCAGTCATACCAGCATGCATTGCACAGACTGAGACAGTTGAGAGGACTGCGTTCGGACATTCAATGCAAGATATGGAGTTCTTATTTTTAATCTTTTTTACCTTTTTAACCTTTTTAATCGATTGAAGGTCATATTTAGGTGTTCTTTTTGATGGTGAAAAATGAAAACATTTAATCCTTATCAAGTGCAGTTGCCAGCTAAATCTACCTAACGCACCGTCCTCACGTCAGTTCATCTAATTCTAATATCACCTGAAAAGAGGCTGGGTTCAATATATCCTCAAAATCCAAGGAAGCAAGACCAAGTGGGTTTTAGCATTTGCATCGCTGCGTTCGCTCGGAACGCTCGCTCACTCGGTCTGAACAGTCAGTGTAAACTTGTTAGGTGAACGCTGCCTGGGAAATGTCTGTGGACGAATACGTGCTAAGTATGGCCATATCTGGCAATCTAAATCAAATTAGGCCCTTTCTGACCTTCACATTCTAATGACCTGTCATGAAAATATGAAGGCGTGATGGCTGTTTCAAAATTCCCCGATGAAGAAAATAATACAACGCATCTGCCTTTAATAATCTGCTGGCACATAACACAACCCAGAAGTATTAAAGAACGACAACGTCATTTTCCATCTTCCGCGGTCTCGCACCAACAGCCAGACTACAGCACCAAGATGTACAAATGCATGTGTGTGACCATACACACCCCTGTAGCCGATCATATTACACCCCTGTAACCCAAACCCCGTTACCAGTAACGGGCCCTACTAGTAAGGGTAGGCATGAGGTGGAATGAAGCGACCATCGTGAGCGATGTAAATAGGATCTCGATCCATGTCTCGTAGTGTTTCTAAACTCAAGTTGCAGAACAAATGTTATTGATATTGAATTGGGCCCCTTGTCAAAAATGTTAAACGACAATATTGCAGATGCACATTTGCTGACTGTATTATCACAGACGCACACTTGCTACGTGGACTATGGAATCTTGAAGTCGTAATGAGGATGTGAGACTACACAACCATCCAGGAAAAGAAGCCGGTACACATGGGTAGGAGAAAAGCAATGCTGGGAACAAAACCAGATCACGTTGGAGCAAGCGTGGTTTCTGCGAAAGAGAAGGAATAACAGCAGGTAAGTACAGTAGAAGGCATCAAATGCGCACCACTCTCTGCCTGGCTGTCTGAATCGCTGATGTAACGGAATTAATACGGCTGTAATTTATCGTGTACTTAATGCACTGCATGTATCATATTTTGCTGTTTTTGTACTATTTTGCGTTTCTCTGTAGCTGCTTTAAGTAGGGTGGTGACTTAATTTGAAATGTTGGTCACTCGCATCTCAAAATGTGCTCTGAACGATTGTGATCGAAAGTACATAGAGCATTTTGTTTAAAAAATGGGGCATATGGTATGAACATGGCCTTCGAATGAAACCGTGTTCCCCCAAAAACATACATTCTCCCTAATAGAATCTCCATAAAATGTGATCCAATGTTCAAACTGTAATATTGTATGCATACAGGTATATCGGTGCCAATTTATATCTCCATGCTTCACTTACGTTTGGAAAAATT
This sequence comes from Ashinkailepas kermadecensis, assembly GCA_034440615.1. Classification (NCBI taxonomy): domain Eukaryota; kingdom Metazoa; phylum Arthropoda; class Thecostraca; family Neolepadidae; genus Ashinkailepas; species Ashinkailepas kermadecensis. The sequence goes on along the minus strand of JAOTOM010004808.1, from coordinate 13,830 downwards.
AGCCGAAAACCGTAAAAAAACGTGAAAATGGTTCAATTCATTTTTTTGTAGTGATAGTTGAGCAAAACGTGCACGATTACATTTAGTACGCTAAAATAATATTTCATTTTAAGTAACCGGGTTATAAGCAAAATCCCAATAAATATTATAAATGAGTGAAGTTATATACTTCTTAGTATTCATTTCAACATATTTTGCCTAATGAAGTGCGACGTTTAAGGCCACAAACTGCAATAACAGTGTTCGATAATTATTTTTTGCACGTAGCAGTCAGCTGTTGACAGAGTGTTTGGTGCCGTTGCCATGGTTGCCTAGGCCATGTTGTCTGCAAACTTCGTGTGGATATTCCTCGCCGCTGCTCATATTCGGCTCCTAGGTGATTAACCACGTTATAAATTTTGTCAAATGAAGTAAAACCAGACTCCAACAAATTAAAGCAGACAGCAAGCAGGTTTACATCCTTCATGCGTACCTACAGCGCCATTAAACTGCCGTTTCGCCACATCGTGCTGCTGGCGTTGCGCTGCTCGGCGCCAGCGTAATTTACCTAACTTACCTGCTGACGGTTCCAATTGCAATGGCTTAGTTTGCTCCATAAATTATCTCTCCGATGAAAACCGACTTGCTTTCCGCTGGCAAGTGTCTCTAAATGTACACAAAACGATGGGGGGGGGGCTGTCGGGGGAGCCACTAAGGCAAGCGTGGGCGCCATGGTCCAGAGGGGCGAAAAAATGAGAGCGGTGGGCTCCTATGGCCAGGTGGGCGTCTACGGCGCCCACTTGGCCTGCGTCTAGCTACCGTGGCGCGCGTATAATCAATCACCAACCTTTGCACAGTTAACACCAAATACGTGATATTGTTCACCATTTCGGAAGCAGATGCCCATGTGTGGTTCTGTCTTCAACTACGCGTTTATTTGCTGTTTATTGTCGTCTTTTACTCTATTTTACTTCTGTTTATCCTTTTATCGTCTTACTTCTCCCCTTTATCTCATGCCTCCCTGGTCCATACATTTCCGTTTCGGAACATTCCTAGGTACATTTCCATCTTGCCAAGATCCCTTCCGCATTCCCAGCCGCTTTGTCTCTTTTCAGGCCGGTAATTCGTCATGAGGGAGGTCCGGTCGCTGACGGTGAAAACTTTGGACACCGAGACCTACGGAGAGCGTCATGACTTCACGCCAGGCCTGCTTCCCATCGAGGAGATCATCGATGATGATGAATTGGTGTTTAGGGGCGCGTCGACTGCAAAGGTCATTTTGCGCCCGAGGAGATCATCGAGCTTATGCTAGCTCACGCTCGCCCCCGCGCTGGCCAGCAGACTCTACGTCGTGACGAGGCAGCTGCGCTAATCGCCGACGGAGTCACAGAGCACTACACCTGGTGCAACATCTACACCAAGACCAGGACAAACATTAAGAACATGATCTTGAAGCTCTTCGACGAGTTCTCCACCCTGATCAAAACGAGGACAAACCGAAGAACCGAGTCCTGGCTGGAGAACCACGTCAAGCCCTTCAACAACCGCGTCAAGACGACTCTCTTCGAAGCAGCCACCAACGACCGAGAGGCGATCAAGAAGCAGGAGGCTCTGTACGGGGTCAAGATGACGGAAGAGGAGAAATAATTTCTGCAAGATCAACGAACCGAGTGGAAAATGTTCTGTGACGCGGTGGTTGACAGAAAGTGGGAGAAAATGATGCAGAGGAGAGAGAGGACTGAGGCGGGGATGGCCAAGTTGAGGGAAAAGGAGAAGAGTGGGATGGTGGCGTCAGACAGGCAGAGCCCGGCTGAGGGTGACGAGGCTGAGACTGACGAGCCGAGCACGCTGACGAGCGCTGAAGCAGACGAGACTACCATCGAGTACGAAGCGGACGAACCAAAAATGAAGAGGAGGCGTGTGTTTGGCCTGAGAGGAGCTGACACGGATCTGCCTCAGCGCTGGCAGCACATCCGCACTAGCGAGCGCAAGGTTAGACCAGAGTACTACCGAGTGGTGGACAAGCTCATGTCGAGTTCTCACATGTCACTCGCGCAGGCCACAGCGGCCGTGGTGGAGGTCGGCAGAAACATGTTCAGCCTCAAGTGGAAGTACCACGATGACGACGAGCAAGTGATTGACATGGACACCGCACCTCACAAGAAGAACAACATAACAATGAGCAAGGCCATTGAAGCCTTCACACTCTCAAAGATCGTCCAAGAGATGCTCGACTCGGAGGACAGGGCCACCATCACCTACCACGACGACGGCAGCAGGACACAGGGAACCGGAGCCTACTCGGTGCAAGGAATCACTGCCAAGGGGCAGTACTACGCTCTTCCAACCCTCAAGATCGCCGCTGAGACGAGGTAGAACTTGGCAGATATAAAGATGGCCGTCCTGTCTATGCTCGCCGTCTGTGGAGGGGTGACAAAGGAGTGCCTGTGGGAAAAGGTGGACTTTGTCATGACAGACAGCGTTAGTCACAACATGGGCGTAGACGACATCGTCGCCCAGAAGCTGGAGGTGAGCCACATCCCTGACCACCTGCTGTGCCACGTGCATCCCAGCCTGATGTTCAACAGGGAGCTCTGCAAGTTCTGGAGTGACGTAGACAGCAGCATCGGGCCACACAAGATCTTCGCTGGATTTGCCATCACGATCGGGAATCCGCAGGTGTCGGTGACGGAGAACTGGCTGGATTGCCTCCTCCGGCTGGTCTCGCACGACTTCGACCACAAGCAGTGGAACAAGGCGGAGATGTTCGACATGTACCTAGGACACAAGAAGAACCCGGCGAAGAGACTGCAGAAGAAGAGGTTCAACTCACTAGTCTACAGCTGCGCAGTGGCATTGTACCTGGACCAGGACGTCACAGACTTCCTGCTCAAGTTCCAGACCATCACCAACCAGCTGGCCTGCATCGTGAGATGCTTTGAGCAGCTGGACTACGTGCGGGTCCTGGCCGCCGTCGGCGTGGCAATCGGCGTCCACCTGGTGGAGCCGTTTGTGTCGCTCACGTCCAGCAGCTCCACCACCTACGCCGATATCAGGGAGGCCTTCCCGCAGCTGTACGTAGATCTCACCACGACGCCGGCGGAGAACCTGCTGACCCTCTCCAAACCAGCCTTCTCCTTCACCAGCGAAGAGAGGTTCCAGCAGGTGCTGTACCCCGAGGACCTGTTGAAGCCAGCTGAGGCCGTCCTCCAGAGCCACAAGCAGGATGCCTGCCGAGTCCTGAAGATGCTTCTCGCTCACATCGCAGCCGGTTGGTCAAGGCAACGGGGAGACGTCTTCCAGTTCGGAGCAGACGCAGATCCGGAGGCCCCTAATCGGCTGGACAAGATGGACGAGGGCAAGCTCGCAGGTGTGCCGATCAACAACCTCGACCCTGAGCGCTCAGTCGGCACGGTCAACTATGGGCTGAAGATGAGGGGATCGGAGAAACTGGAGGCTGTCAGCAGAGCCCACGTGAAGGCAAGGGGAGCTGCTCTGATCGAGGGTGTGCAGATGGACGCTTGCTTAAAAAAACTGGTGAAGAAAGACGGAGAACTTCCGCAGATTCTAGAGGCGTGGAGCACGAAACAAAGAGAGCTGAAGGAGGAGGGGTTGGGTGAGAAGGAGGCGACGAACATCTCCGTGGATCGGCAGAGGAACGCAGACCTGGCAAGCCTGCGTGCTCTCGGCGGACCGTTCACCGAGGTGGAGGAGGTGGAGGCGTACATGGCCCGCGACATCAGCGGCAAGGAGAAAAACAGCCGGCTGTATCTCGAGATCAGGCACGCGCGAAGTTGCTGCCTCATCTACCCGAAGGCAGCAAGCATCTTCAGACTGAAGAGGAACTTCAGGAACCTGACCACCGAAGAGTACGCACGTAACCTGTGTGTGTATATGGCGAAAATCACCTGCCGCGCTGACGTGAACATCTCCGACTTCAGCGAAGCTCTGAGCAGGATGGTTTGAGTCAGACCTATCGGGCGACGAGAGGTCAGCTGCGGACCCAGTCGCCAAAGAGCATTGTGGAGCAGCCCGCCACCAGACTGACCGAGTTCCTGTGGAGTGTGGAGAGTAGAGCGCGTAGAGTCACCACTCGACGCGCTTCGGTGGCGCCACGCCGTCTTTCAACTAGCCAGCCCGGGAATTCCCACGCTGGGCCCACGGAGACCCGACGACTGCGGAGGCTCTGGGTGACACGACGACGGACGACCTTCTTCTGGCGCCTCAGTCGTCAGCAAGGTCGGTCTTGGTTCTCAATTATGTGATTTCGACCTTAAATCGTGACAGGAAATACACGGTATAGGCAATATTATGCAACTAAGCTATTGTGATTACTAGCTAGCATTTGCGAGCCAAAACTCTCCTTGCAGTTTCAGATTTTCCGCGATGGATAGTCATTTAGCCATTGAACCCAGGCCACTAATCATTTTTATGACAATATCGCTGCAAAAAAGGCGTTACATTTGTCATCACAAAGCTAGGGTTAGGTTTGCGTACAAACGCATGCGCCAATACCGCGGCGGGGCTCACTGTACGTACCGGCGCGACGCGTGCGCCATCTATGGGCATTTTTGTAAGCCTGAAATTTTCTGGACATTTTATGGAATTCCTCAGAAACGAATTGATACAGAGAAACGAAAATTGGTATCTGGCTACCTGTGCTTGATCGTCACAACATATTTACTTTCAGCTTCGGATCAGCCTTACTTAGTCCGCTTTTAGGCGGGAAAATGTATGCTTTTCGGACAAACATGGTTTCATTCAGGGGCCATGTTCATACCATAAGGACCCGTTTCAGAAAAAAATGTTACTAATAAAAAATGATCAGCACATTACGGAGCACCTTTTGAGCTGCGAGTCGCATCAAAAAGTTGAAAATTTAGAATTAAGTCACCTCCCTACTTTAAGAAGCATCAATTTCTGATGTCTCCCCGTTTTATACGTCTTATGTACCGTGTATGGTAAAATACGTATGTGTCATCACATCCTAAGTAGCTACGTGCCTGTGAAATAGGCAAACTAGTAATTATAATACAAGTCACGGATAAAATAACACAAGGTATTTTATCAACATGTAGCCAAACTATTTCGGAAGACAATTATTCCCCATTATGAAGATTTGGCATCGGGTGATGGTTCACACACCATGTTGTAGCCCCGAGAAAAAGACGAGGATGTGCAAAAAAGTAATTTTAAATACCCAACATTTTAACGTCCGCGGCGCGGCGGCCCTGCCAGCGTCCGGGACTTCTACTACCATCGGATCTACTACCATCGCATTCAGGAATTGTCATGGGGGGTACTTGTCTGAAACGGCGCCATTTCTTCGGAAGGGCGCCACTGCGAAAGTACTTGGAAGCGGGGGCGGATACAGGTGTGGCACTGAAGGTATGTGCCCCCATGGAAATTGGCGCCCATCGGCCCGGACAACGATCTACTACCGGAACTCTCGAGTGCATTCCCATCGACTTTTTCAGCCCGAGGCGCCCCTCTCAGAAGTAAAGGCGTTCTTTCAGTGTGCTCGAGTGCACCCTCTCGAATTATTCAGCCAGAGGCGTTCCTTGGAAGGAAAAGGTCCACATAAAGTTTGTTTGAGTGAACTAATTTTTAGAACTAATTTCTAATTTTTCAGCCAGAGGCGCACCTTGGAAGATAAAGGCATCCCTCCGAGAAGGCCCGAGTGCACCACACCCGTCAAATTTATCAGCTAAAGACGCCCCTCCAGAGACCAAGTTCTCCTCATTACAATTTCTGAGCCGGCTCCTGCCTAGAGGGGTGCCTTTTCCTTCCGAGGGGAGCCTCTGGCCTAAACATTCGAGGTGGTCAATTCGAACACACTGGAGAGGCGCCTTTTTCTCTCTGAGGGGCGCTTCTAACGAAACAATTATAGGGGGTTTACTGGAGTCTTGCCAGAGGGGCGCCTCTTCTCGGCCGGAGGAGCGACCACCTTCCATGGGAGGAAGGCACATGCCCCCAGTCCCAGGGGTATCTGCCCCGGACTCCTGCATCTGCAAGCCAGCAGCTGGCCGCTTGCAGGCTATCACAGTTTTCTCCATCCTCCGGATAAGACAGACCTCTAGCCGACGCTGACGGACTGTGCGTTTCGGGTGGCTGGGATCCTAGAAGACAGCACCAATTCCGACCTGCTAGTGGCAAGTCTTTCTGTGTCGATCACCACTCAGGTGCGTATCGATATTATCACTGCTCAGACGCCCAGTTGTGTGGCATTTATCGTCGCCCTGAGGCGTAGGTTGACATAATCGCGAGCGGCCTTCCAAGAAGTCATATTGCCCTGCATCTCGGAGACCAGAAGCTGTTCCAGCTGCTCCTGCGGATGCACCCATAACTGGGTACAGCAGGAGATTCCCCACACGTTCGTGAGCTGTTGAAGACTATTTCTTCAAGGGCTGCCGCAGGCAGCTTGGGCAGCATTGTCGCTGTCGTCAGAGGAAGCTCCTCTGGGCTAACTAGCTACCGCAGTTGACAGATTCTTGGAAGCCTCGGTTTCAGGCCTGGTGTCAGCAATGGCGGCAGGATACTCAGCAGCGCAGACGGTGCCAGTCGGCGCAGTGTCTCCGGCACCAGTACGCTGGCCACACTACAGGGTATGATCGCGACGTTAACGGTGGCGGTCGGTTGGTTATTTGGGCTTAAGGGCGCATCGACTGTGTTGGTCATACCGCGCCCATTTAACGGTGGCGGTCAGTCGCCTGGAAACAACCGTCTTGAGTGGCAGGTCACCAGAGAGAACGGGCGGACGTCACTAGTTCCAGGGCCATCGGCGAGACTATCGGCGGGAAAATCGGTGGAGCCATCGGTGGGACCGCCGACGGGACCATCGGCGGGGTCCGCATGAGGGTGCCGAAAACCACATGCATTTACGGCACGGAGTGTGAAGAACAATGCTTGCTGAGAAGACAACCTGCTGGTTGTCGTTCCGCCGGAGGACGGTTTTTTTTGGTTAAGGTATCACAGTAAAATGTATCTTGCCCATATCAAAGGTCAAGGTGCTATTCACTCGATTCTTCTAACCCTGCCATGCAATGCCAGTGCCATACTGCGGGAAATGAGCTCAGACTGCCGTTGAAGCTCGCAATGGAGGAGGGAGAACTAGCCACTTTCGTGTTTCGCGGTTGGCAAAATCGTCGAAAACTATCAGAAGCTGGCAAAAAGTCACCTCTCTATGCAAATTGAACACCTGGTCTCCGACATGACCAGCAGTTGTTAATATCGTCACACCTTTTGGTGCATAGATACAGGCGTGAAACAAATCATTGGAAAAGCCCGGCTGATGATTTCGAAACGCTCTGGATGGACTGAACCACAGGACACCATGTTCAAATCTGTCATTATTTGCGAAGCTCAACTGAGCATTTAAGTGGCTCAAAACATAGAAAAGAGATTTGGAGCCTCCATTTGTGCGCAGAGATCTTCAAAGCTCAGGCTGTCTCAGCCGACGATTCGAATCTGAAGAAAACTCGAGGTTTTGTCGCTTCATCATCTCGGGGTAGAGCTTCCTCAGTCATCTTCCTGCTATCGCAAACATTTATTTTTGCTGAAACTAGAAAATGGTCTCCGAGATAGTAAGGAAGAGTAAAATGGTGCTGTCGTCAGGGGTTCCTCAGGAACGGGTTTGCATGCGCTAACTCGGAGAAAACTAGACCAAATGCTATAATCGACAAGCCACACTCTGATATGTCGCATCACGCGAAATCGTGTCGCAACCGACGCGGAAGAGCGTACGTAGCAAGAGATAGACCCAACGGCTATATCTCTTGCTAGCGGAACGGAGGAATGCTTGGATATCGGGGGAAAGCAAGACGATATGACAAAAGAAAATGCCACTATTTTGCTGTCTGTCGAATTGAAGAGCGCTTATATGACCACTCCACTTCTTTCTGTTTTGCCATGCACTCATTACGATTTCGCCGTCTTAAAATGAGCTCACTGAAGTGTATGGCTCATGGCACGAACAACAGGAAACGGACACCATACGGGGTGGTGAGCCCTGGGCTGCACCGCATTGCTAGGTCATTCAAGACGAACGGCTCGACTCCGGGAGTGGCGAACAAATGATGAGAAATGGGAAAAGTTTTGAAGCGCGAAACTTGTCGATTAGAGAAAGAAAAGCGACCACAGAGGACGGCAAGTCACCACTTCAAATAACTCTTGTGGGTGAAGGAGATGGCCTTGCAGTTCACTGTGGGCAAACTCCGTATTCGTCATTCGGTTTGCACGTGAATAAGTTGAGCAAAATAACATATGGTCATTATTTTCGAAGACTGTCATAGAAGGACAATTTCAGCCATGAATACGAGTTAGCGTAGCTTTTTCTGAACGTCAATTATCTCTAGCAGATGGCACTTTCTCACCGCTAAGGAACAGAAAAGAAAAGAAAAACAATGAAGAAAGTGTGTTTCTCCTACCAGCGAGCGTCTTAATTATTCGGACTCAGAGGCTCGGTGTGTGCGTGTTGAGATAAATTTGAATCGTTTTCACTTATAATTATGGATATATGGTCTCGAACTGAAGAGTACGTCTCATCAATATAATATAACAGCAGTTAATCAAAGTGATGCTCAGAAAAAGACACAAAAAGCGCATCGTTTACATTGCTGTGCTTCGTAACTTGACTGAGCAATGGATGACCCAACATGCCGTACTGACTGCCACAGTACTTTATTTTGATAATTGGTTATTTTCAATGCACTTGGTACCGCTGTGATATCACGCAGCGGGTCAGAATATCAGCAAGCAGGAAGGGTGAATAAGTAGGAGAATTCGCGATGTCCAGAACCGTCCGTTGCAGACTACTACGAACGGTACAAGAATTCGTGATGTCCAAGACCGTCTGTTGCAGACTACGACGAACGGCACAAGAATCCACAATGTCCAAGGCCGTCTACCACAGGTCCACCAGCGATCGAGATCACATCTGAAGCAATCCCAGTATCTTCAGTCCAAGCAGCACTGCCTCGCAACGAACAGGAAACGTTGCCATCGCAACCCAATGCAACTGAAGGACCTCTCTGTTGGCGTTGCTCTTCATCGTACTGTTCTGCACCTGTCATTTCAAAATGAGTGAGAGAAGTGGAACTCGCTGCGAAATTTCTGATCGACAACCTACTAGTCTGTGGCTAGATTGTGAACACCGCCATCCTCACCAGCTGTGTTTATGTAAACAGAGTAGATAGTCGTCTGCGGCTGCGGTGACACGCACACGACAGCGCTGGTAATTTATTTCGATGTTTTTCATTGATTGGTGCATTTATCATAAGCCCTGACGTGCCAACCACTGTTTGGTTGAAAATCGTTTCGCGAGTGCATACACTTTAGTAGCTTTTTGTAGGTTATAAGCCGTTTTTTAACCAAGTGATTGCAATTGAAACACGTATCCGGCTTGGAGTGTCGCGTCCAGCCGTTCACTGAACCTTCTTCTTCAGAATACCAGACAAGCCCTCAGATGCGCCTTCTATTTGCATTCCAATTGCATTGGTCCCTACATCCAACCACGGTATTGCAGTCGTACCTCATGTGCTTTAATATCGTCGAATTTCTCAATTCCATCTGGCTCAGCGCCACACAATCCTCGAGAGTCGATCAACATGCAGAGTGCGACGACATCAATACAACAGCCAATGCAAACGGCCGGCGCCACCACAAGACCGTCAGACGCGTTCCCGCCAAAAATTCCCGCCGGCGGGCCGGCCGGCGTCACAGCACGGATCAGTATTCAGCGCCGCCGCCAGCCGGGCGCGTGTGCTCTCGGAGCGTCGCGTGCCCGGGCACCGGCGCACATCGGCTCCTCTGCGACCTGAGTGACCTGCAGCCGGCCTTGGGCACCGGCACACACCGGCTCCTCTGCGGCCTGAGTGGCCTGCCCCGGGTTCCGGCACACACCGGCTCCTCTGCGGCCTGAGTGGCCTGCCCCGGGCACCGGCGCACACCGGCTCCTCTGCGGCCAGAGTGGCCTGCCCCGGGCACCGGCGCACACCGGCTCCTCTGCGGCCAGAGTGGCCTGCCCCGGGCACTGGCGCACACCGGCTCCTCTGCGGCCTGAGTGACCTGCCCCGGGCACCGGCGCACACCGGCTCCTCTGCGGCCTGAGTGACCTGCCCCGGGCACTGGCGCACACCGGCTCCTCTGCGGCCTGAGTGACCTGCCCCGGGCACTGGCGCACACCGGCTCCTCTGCGGCCTGAGTGACCTGCCCCGGGCACCGGCGCACACCGGCTCCTCTGCGGCCTGAGTGACCTGCCCCGGGCACCGGCGCACACCGGCTCCTCTGCGGCCTGAGTGACCTGCCCCGGGCACCGGCGCACACCGGCTCCTCTGCGGCCAGAGTGGCCTGCCCCGGGCACCGGCGCACACCGGCTCCTCTGCGGCCAGAGTGGCCCGCGGCCAGACGTGGCCGTTGCGTCAGCGGCCTGGCCCGATTGCTGGCCCTCATCTCGACTTGCTGCGCCGCGCTCCGTGATCGCCGCGCATTGCAAGTTCAGTTGGTTAAGCTCGCTTGAAGCGTATACCGACAACGATCGGAGCGTGAACGGAGCGTCCCCGGAGCGGGCGCAGAGCATTCGGAGTTCCCTCACTGGTGGGTTGTTCATCCGAGCGGGTTGTTCATGTATTCATCTCATGCATATTTATCGTAGTTTATATATATATATATAAATATATATATATATATATATATATACATATATATATATATATATATATATATATATATATATATATATATATATATATATATATATATATATATATATATATATATATATATATTTATATATATATATATATAAATATGTATATATATGTATATATATGTACATATATATATATATATATATATATATATATATATATATATATATATATATAAATATATAAAACTAACTCGACATATTGGTGGCTCATTCTAGTTGGTGTCAGCTAGTATCCAACACAACTCAGCTTCAGCGCACAACTAAATATTAATGATCATTTGTCCAGACCAAATTCTCAATATGACAATGAATTGAACGACGTCAGTTATGCTAGTATTTTCTAGTCGAATGCTACAATGCAATGTACGCTAGTGTTTTCTAGTCCAATGTTATAATGCATTGCTGCAAAGCATTGAGCTGCGTACTTATGCTAGTAGTTTACAGTCCAATGCTGCAATGCAGTGTTGCAATGCATTGACCTATACGTGTTAGTATTCTCTAGTTCAATGTTGAATGAACAATACAGTGCATGGGGGCACTACAGTCATGCTAGTATTTTCTGGCCCAATGCTACAATGCAGTGTTGCAATGCATTGGGCTACGTCGGTTACGGCGATATGGTCTAGTCCAACCCACTTGTGCTCGCTTCATGCCAGCAGATGGCAATTTAACCGAATTGAACGCCAAAACTAGTCTAGGCCATGTTGGCTGGAACTCCCACACCGTCTCGCGAGTCTTCAGCAATATATAAATATCACAGTCGGATAGATGGAGAGTGCTCTGCGAAATATTTCACGCCTCATAAACTGCGCTCCAAATCCACTCCCGACAAATTTATGGCCTTTCTAGAGCTAGTTGTGGCGTTTACAACAGGCAGCGGCGCTGCGAAACAAATACACGTGGCCAATGAGTGGCCACAGCCGTACAGTCTCCGGTGTCGTACAGTCTCCCGGTGCCGTATCTGTCAGTCGCTCGCCGACGCCGCTGCATTGTCAGCCGCCGCAAAGGCTATGCCTGGCACAATCCATCACCATCAGTATCAAGCCGGGCCGGCGCGGCGGCCACCGTCGCAGTGGACGCAGCGCCGTCCGGACACCATGCCGCGGCGGACGCGGACGCGGACGGGCGACGTCCGCCTGACGAAGCATCGGCGGACGTCGCAGGCATCCGACTGACTGCCTGCTGACGCGGATCTGAATGGAACCGAGCGCCGCCGATTCGGTCTGCCGGCGGCGCGTGACGTGCGCTCTGTGTGGCGTGGGGCCAGGCAGACGCGCCGCCCGCCGCCCGCCGCTCTTTATCAGAGCCAACAGAGCAATCGGTCTCGACCGGCACCGCCATAAAGCTGCCAGGGGATTCCAAGTCGCGGCAAATTGGCTGCAACATGCTTCGACTCGGGTCGTGTGTGGCCTACAGGGCCAGCTGAGAGTCGAACTTTGTGGCCGTCGACTCGAAGCGTCGCGGTCCGGTTAGTCCCCTTCGATACTTTTAACAATCGGGAAAAACTGCGCTTCGACAATTTCTCAGGAGGGAAATTATCATGGAACTTCCACGAGGAGATCACAACTGAGCATAGCGATATTATTACTACATCGGTAACTTCACTGTTGTCACATAGCAAACATTAAAATCGCCTATCTACTATCATGATTACTTCAGCCGAACTCCAAGCAGTCCGTAAGGATCGGTTCACACTGAGCTTGCATGTTCTGTACGTCACTGTATGTATGTATTTATGTCACTTGTATGTCACCGGCATCCGGGCCATTGCTCTAACTGTATTACTATATCTCTGATAAACATTCACACAACCGAAGCAGCAGTAGTCAAGAGTGTCCAGATATAGTTCTCCAAGTTTTGGTTCGGTAGTCCAAATTACCAAGTTGTAATGCAAGTTCCCCATCCCGGCATAATGCACGGTCATATGAGCACTAGTTGATGAGTTGCTAGTTTTTGTGTTGTCAGTTTTCGCATCGTGACTGACAATTTATGTGGGTAGAATATGCTGTCTGAACTACTGTATGCAGCGAACATGCAGTCACCGGATTCATCGGTTCAGACACGTCCAATGACCTTGAGCAGAAATATTTACGCTGTTTTCTCAGAACAATGTTTTGGATAGGGGGATTAGGCGTGGTGGTGGTGATGGGGGGAGGGTGGATTTCGCCAATGCACTTGATGCTATGCTCCTCACGGAATTCACTGATGGATCGCCGGTGCCGGCAACAAGCTCGCTGCATCTCAACGTCACACGCACCCCCTCACCGCCTCTCGCTTCTGTCACGTCACGAGTCGGGAAGGCAGGAGGAAATCAGATGCCGATGAAGAAAAAAGACGTGTCTGGAATGGTTGGACAAGAGACGAATAGGCCGGCAGCAGCAGGGCACTCCAGAACCGGACGATCAAAGACTTGCCATGGGAGACTCGGGCAAGCAGCCAACCCGCCAGCACCGGTTGTGTGTGTTGCATGTGTTGTGAATACTATAGCGATGTTAGTAGAGGCTATGCGACTTTGACGCTGCTATGTTGATACTGATACGTATGCCTGTCCTTAGATACACCAAACAGTTCACGAGGATACTCTTAAGTATCTATATTCTATATAATTACTTAGTGAGTAAAATATTGTTCAAGTACACCCAAAGGGGTGGACTACATGTGAATTTTAGTTGCAACGTTGCATGCCGGCTAAGGTTCTGGTCCACTAGACCGGCTACCCAAACCAGGGTTTTCTTCACTCGGTGATTTTTGTTCTGCTGATGGGACGTCAGCGAGTAAGAAGACATTTAGAATTTGCGTGAATCCGGGGTAATTCGGCATTTCCAATTATTGTGACAGCGTTTGCGCCTGCACGAAAGTCGAGATGCTGCTGACGCTTCTGATCGCCCCCGTCTGATTAGCAATTAGCAACGTGCCAGCTTCATCCGACCGCGCGGGCGTTTCATGTGCCAGCGTCTGTGTTAGTCAATTATTGGCTGGAAATTAGCTTGTCTTTGCGAACATAACGTAGATATATATATATATATATATATATATATATATATATATATATATATATATATATATATATATATATATATATATATATATATATATATCTCTCTCTCTCTCTCTCTCTCTGTCTCTCTCTCTCTCTGTGTGTG